>VTPC01090913.1:0-46740 GCA_011009095.1 Ignelater luminosus
ATTTGGATAAATATTTTGTTTAATTAAAATAATTTATTATTTATTTCAGAGTTATAGCATTGTAATAGTTGTAGAACATGAATATATCCAAACAAATTCTGACTAGGTAGGTAGAATAATTAGTTAGACAAAACATACATAGAAATAATAAAATTAAACCAACAGTTGCAGATTCTATTCAGTATATTTCAACATGTAATACATGAATTTGTTAATTTCAATAAAACATTTGTTAAATTGTAGTTTATAGTTAGATAAAGCAAGTAATACTTGCATGCTAACTACCTATAACAGAATTTTCAAATCGTACAACTTGTGTATTGTACATACATAATTTACAAAACTGAAGCTTATTTTTGTTATTTCAGCATGATCTAAAACACTACTTGAGAATTAAATATAAAATGGTTTTCCCATTCTGTAATTGAGTACATGCTTCATATTCTTCCACCTCTTATGACTATCTTGATAAATTTTGGATTAAAAGTTTGTGTATGGATTTACATAAAAATAATATAATAAACAATACAATATTTCTTGAGGTTTAAGAAGCGAGACTAACTAATTAAATTTATTATATGCCCATAATTGTTTCTCATGAATAATTAAAACAGTAATTGAAATACTTATTATGAGACAAATAAACCACCATAACCTAACTTAATAATCTTTATAAAAATTATATCGGAGTAAAACCCAATGCATATGAAAGTTGTGTCACAGCCAAAATTTCACCAAAAATAAAAATATTAAAAACAAATGAGTTCATCAAATTTCATCAAAACTTTCATGAAATAGGGGAGTGGGAACTATACCTAGCTTTAGTCTTGGAGAAAATTCTTAAGTTTAATTCTAGGAATTGCATCACTAAAGCTGCTAAAGAAGAATAATAAATATTTGAATTTTCATTTAAAAAGTTTCAGGAAGTAAAGATTCTTACTAAACAACTCAAGGGTAAGCAGTGATATCATCTCTTCCATTTTCAGAGAAAATGCAATTTAGAATTATGTGAAGGATATTACTGAGTTTATAGTAACATAACACCCAAATCTTGACCTAATAACAGTTAAAGTATAATATAAATTAGCTCCATGCAAAGTGCCTTGAAAAAAAAAAGAAAAATCTTAAAGGCTTGTACATAAGTGATCCGATGCTATTTAGGTCACTCAACATCCTATTGACTGTCCATGTTTGCATGTTTTTCAAAATTTATTTATTAATACTATTTTCTTGGTGCAGAAAGGAAGTTTTGAGATTAAATTTGAATAAGGTAAGACTGTAAGTCTATAACATTCTAATTTTGACATACAAACTGATTGTTAAACTAAAATAGGACAGACAAAGAAAAACATTTATTTTCGAACCAACAGTAAATAAATCTAAACTGATTATAGTGTCCAGTTTTAAAACTGAAAGATTTTTTAAAAATGACATAATGTGTTCCATTACTTCTACCTTCCAGGGTAAATAGGATAAAAATTTAAATTTTTCTGCAGTATGGCCAATTTCTTAATTTAGCTTCTCTTTTTGAAACTTCATAAGTATCTCGAATGGGAGGATAAACAAACTTAATTTTTTCATAATCCCCTTCAACAAGTCCTGTTAAGTACAGCTTCCCAAAGCAACAAGTTTGGGAGAACTATAAAAACCTTTATCTTTACTCACTGAATCTGGCAAAATATCAAAATTGTTGTCGTCAAAGTCAGATATGGTACTCTTTTCTCTTCATGTGGAGAAGTCTTATCTGTTGCTGCAAGTATATTACATTCAGTATCTGCACATTCTTCTCTAATACTTATCATTAATATTAGATATTGTACGATATTATAACGATCTGTCCCACTAGTCAACATTTATTTGAATGGAATACTGACTGTCAGTTTTTCTGAAACCCGCCAAAATATTTCTTTTGCACATTGCTAAGGCTGTTTTATCAAAATGATTTGCCATTCAGTTATTCCTAGCGCGTCTTGAAAGGTTTATAAACAATTAAGAGATTGAAGCCAATGGCTGCAATAAAGCGGAAATATAAGCGTATGCAACCATACGTCGAGAAGATCGATACTCATGATTTTGGGTTTTGGGATTGGATTTGGAAAATTTTCTAAAGTGCTTAATGGCTTCATCCAGCCACATGAATCTATCAACACTATAACTGTCTTTGGGAGAATCATTCGACAAATCTCACATTTGGAAAGATATAGACGGGTGGTATGGTATGTCTAGCTGCATTAATGGAAATAGACACTGCGATGACACAAATGTTAACTGTCCGACTTGTTTTTGGCTTTTAGTGGCAATCATCTTGGAAAGTCTAAGTACTGTAGTCACAGCAGTTTCATTGGCATTATAAATATTTTTCTCAGACAACGAACCTGGTTGTAGAATGCTTCATAAATCCACGTTCTTGCGATTATAGCTTGTGGCTCAATTTGAACTTGTGGATTCTGATGAGATCTTTTAGTCTGAGGATGTTCTTCTTTATAAGCGGACTATCTATCTTGTCCAAATTGTCTCATTGTGAACAGCTACATATGGATTTTGTCATTTCTGAATATATTCTTGACTTATATAAAATGTAAACCCTTTCGCTTTCCAAGCAATTTCTTTGTTGTTGCATTCAGAGTATTGGATATTCTAAAAAGTTTAGGATTCTATAAAGGGTTCACAATAGAGTGAACCAAAGGAATAAAAATTTTCTGGCCAAATCATTGCGGTGAGAAAGATTGCTCTTGGTAGAGAAAAAATAAATGATTGACAAACGCAGTTCCTGTATTATCTCATTTTGAAGCGCTTGAAGCTTCTTGAAAATTCCAATGGAAGGCCCAAAACAAGTGAAAAGGAGAAATTGAAAATAAATATTTCTCGATTCAGTGGACTTTGGAAAAAATCTTTGACAAAACAAGCTCTTCAAACTAAAAGTTTTCTAAATTATAGGATTCTTTTGATAAATCGATTTTTAAAGTTTCTGGCAGTTACCTGGAGGTATGGTAATGGTTTAGATGATAGAGATGTGGCAACGCTGACACAATAATATCTTCGAGGCGATAGTGTTGATGAATGAAAGTTGAGTTGATGGCGGATAACCTAGAACAGCGTGATGATGATGTTTCAGAAGCTGTTAAAATTAGAACGATGATTTGATTCATCGTCGTTTTAAATATTTCTTTTGACATGAGCTTGCGCACTCATTAAGATAGTGTACTTTCAGCTAGTATTGAGTTATAATTTATGAAGTCGTATCATGGTTCTACTCCTTAATTGTGCACAAGGGCCGCCAACTGGTTAGTCGGGGTAATAATAGTTAGTTGTAAAAAGACAAGTTAATCAATTACATTGTTACGGCTCAGGTCCACTATAATCTTCTTTATTTAGTCAACTGTCTTAAATTATGCTATGTGCAAGATGGTGCATATACACACCTTCTTTTATTATTTTTTTTAAATCAGCAGTCAACGAATAAAGTTTTATTAATGCCATACTTAATATTACCCCTAAAGGTAGGTACGACCTTTCCTTAAATAGCACAGCATGACTTATTAATGTTTATAACAAAGATATCTTATATAAAAACTCTATTTATAAATCAGAACATTACAATTTAGTTACAGCGTATATTTATCCAGAAGTAATTTATATTCAAGACATTAAGCAGTAAGTAAATGTAAATACGGGTATGTAATAATGCAAACGCATTATTCATTATTTTATTTCATAAATCATTATATTTTAATGTACTTTCTTGTATTATATGACATACAAAACCAATTTCTATTGAATAACATAAAACACAAAACACGTCGTAATAAATAGTTTTGTATTATATTTCTTCCCCTGCTTTTACAAAGAAATCAGCTACTATAATTTAACATTTCCTGACCTTGCATGTGAAATGTAAAAGAAAAGCAAAAGAAAACTGACTGGAACTGAAATGAATGCTTTTATGTGCTTTTCATTACATTTTTACAATAAATAATCTTTGTTTTTTTGGCTTCAAAAAACATTTTAAATTTTCTATAAAAAGGCAAATGACTCACGAAGAATATTCTCGAGAAAAGAAAAAAAAATGAGGGGGTGGGTGGGATAAAATCCTGTTGAATGCCTGGTCGAATTTCTAGGGACGTCTGCACATTAACTAAGCGGATTATGAACGGATTTTTCTATAACTTCACGCATTACAAACTAAAATTCCGGGAAAAATCCATTTTCACGGTGAAAAAATAAGCTGAACCCTGAAGGTTTCTCTTTGCTGAAGAGGCTGTCTTAACAAATGCAGCGTACCCTATCTGACGTGGTTTTTGGGACACAGATTGAAGCGACACAATTAGGTAGGGAAATTTTGTCTATTAATCATCTTGTAGATACTTCAACCCCTCTATCGATAATTTTAAAATGGATTTATAAGCAAAATTTTAGGGAAAACTTCAAAGTTATACAAGTTTGGATGAAATATATGCACGCTTTAAAAGCCTAGATTGCTGAATGTGGGGTTTGTTCTAGAAAAAAAGGTATCTGTATGTAATTTAGTTAAGAAAAGTTTGGAAGGTAACCAAACAAATTTTTAAAGCTCACTTTTTTATAATAATAGACTTTAATTCTTAAAAATTAAATTTAATTTTTGATTCTTTTTAACAGTGAATTGAATCTTCAAAAGGAAATTATCAATATCGGATCAAAGTAATCTACGAAATTTCGTCATCCTACGTAGTTATTTTAACTTATTTGGAAAGCTCCATGCGGTATTTAAAAAACGGTAAGTAACGCCCCAGTAGTTTTACGTTGTCAAATAAAATAGGGATTATTTATTAATTCTGAATTAATCAATGGTTGGAATCTGGTTGACATCTACATTAAATAGGCTCAGCAGAATCTTTAGAAACAAAATCTAGATGTTCTATATTCCTTGAATTCTACAAAAAGTTATTTGTTTTCAAACTATCAAGAGCTCTTCAATAATTTTTACAATGATAATACACCAATTTTATTCAAACCTGTAAAAGATTGCTGAAAGAACGATGTTAATGTTGCTTTGTTTGGTAATCAATGATAAAATAAAATTTGAATCTGTACCTACTCACTATACGTAAAATAGAATTTCGTCCAAATCTCGGTTCTGATTTAAGAAAGAAGATGGTAGTCACCTTTGTGGTCATAATTTTCTATTATGCCACAATACCTTGCATCCAGGTAAGAGTACTACAATAGGACTCTTGTGGCAGCCAGATCACAAAAAAGACTTAACTATTGTTACATCTACTGAATTACTGATTTGCATTTATCCTTTCCAAAGGTTCTTATGTGTAAAAGCCAGAATAGCCAAACAAAGAAGAACGAAAGTTTCACTATTGGTTTGAGTCTCTTTCTGTGCCTTTCTCAAATTTTCTTGATATTCACAAAAACCAGACGAGACCCTTCGAGGTTGGCAACTATGACGGTTGAGCCCATAGTTCTCTTGTAGAATATTTATAGTCACAGTACTCTTTTAGAATTTGTTTAGAATATGTAACCCAAATATGTATGGTAAACTTGTTGATAAGTTTATTAGTCTTCAGGTATCTTAGTGTCTCTATAGACCAGAAGGATAATATGATTCAGTGCTTTTGTATCTGAAGATACCCAAAGCTATGAGAACGATCTTCAAGTTGCATTTGAGGTCCTAATTGTTTGAATAAGAATGGACTTTAGATTTGAAAAAGGAATAAATGTAGTATACTTTAGAATACGGTAGTTCACTTGATGAAAAAATATAGAGGACAAACCGAAGTGAAAAACCAGCAAAAGCTGCATATGAAAAATATTTTCTTATAATTCCAACTAAAAAATGGTGGGAGAGTGTTCAGGTAGACTTCCAGTAAAGATAAAGAGAGTAGCTAATCAGCAGGGACGTCTGCAGCAAAACTGCGCAAGTGAGAGAGAAGTTAGAAAGGTTTCTTGTCATCTAAGAAACGGACAGTCGATTCACCAGGACACTTTTTAGTTACGTCGGGGAAGTGTTGAGTTCTTTCACTTTGGCGAGATAATGTTAGTAGAGCTGTGATATAGCATGGTTGAGTTTGGTCTTCTGCTGAGTTGGAATTACATCTTGGCTTGGCCAAACTGAACCTCGGACAATCAAATCAGTAGGGTAGTAGTCGAACTGCGAGAATCTGATCACGAACATCTAACTACGTCATTAGGTCGGACTGTTAAAGAATCGTCTGCTCTTCGGCCAATTGAAAAGAATTTTTTGGTAGAGTCTCTGGTGGTAAAGTGGATAAAATAAGGTACGTACGAAGCAGACGGGCCGCAACTAACTGTTGATTGGTGGTGTGGAGTATTCGGTATGTAGCGTGATGAGACTCACGATCAGTGACTATCTTAGTCCTAGCTATCTAAAATACTGTTTATGTGGTCATTGGCCAAATTCCATCATGTTTTAATCTGTTTTACTCGATCTAATGAATTTTCAAGGTAGAGTAGAGGTCGTTACACTTTTCATTTTATTTCTTTGTCTGTGCTTTGTTGCATTTTTACTTTTGCTTTATATATAAAGTTCCTTTGAGGTTATTAAAGTTTATCTTTTAAGTTGACCAAGTTATTTTCGTCATAACCATATAATTCTCTTTATCATTTGTTTTTATTATTGTCTTATCTTAATGATCTTTTCCTGGTCGATTTTCTGTCTCACTTGATAAATTCATAGCGTCATAAAATTTAAATTTAAACCAGGGCTGTGTTATACGAAGTCAATTTTGATGCGGGGCTTTGAAATGTGAAATTAATGTGCATATAAGCGAGCACCATTTTATGTCTTAAATAATGTCCTCCCCACCTCGGTTATTTCTTGGAGAAAAATTTATATTTAGTATACAAACAGAAAGTAATACATATTCAAGCTGGTATATCAGAGTTTTAACAAAAAGGCGAGGGAAAAAGGCAGTAAAACTTATCTTAACGGCATCAGGCGTTGCGTAAAGAGCTGCACGACTTTATACAGGCCAGCCAAGAGAATTATAAAGTATGAATAAAGTGTAAATATCCCTAACACCACATTTGAATTCGCCGCGGGTGTCCATATGTTACACATATCTTGTAGCCCAAACGCATTTGCTTATGCAAGTAAAGCTTAAAATATGGGTATTTTATAGGCGAGGGCCGAGACTTAAACGATATTGGGACTCCACCAAATTATATGGCAGCGGGAAGGAAAACTCTAGAAAAAGGTTTCATTCCGGGCGATTTTTTTTTCTTTGAGCCCGAAAAAACCCCGCAACTCTATGGATAATTTTGTCGTTCTCTCCTCAACGTTTCGGGTTGAGAATTGTTCTTTACAGCCCACACTATTCTATCGTTTTAGATTTTAGGGGACTTAAATTGCGTAATACTGAGACCTAAAATCTTGGGGTTTAAAAAAAATTGGAGTTTTCGAAATGATTTATTCTTTGTTGGAGGTGGAAAGGGCCTACTAATAGTAATAAAAGCTATGCGTAAAATTTCACTCACAAGCAGTTGACCTAGAAATTCTATCGTATAAGGTTTTTATGTTTTTTAGTTATTGGTATTTGCGGTTTACATCAATAGTTGTTAGGTATGTTTATTAATTAATAAAACTAATTATCGTGTTTTATTTGCTTTTGTTTATATTCTTCTGCGGGGCATAAAAGGCGTGTAAGTGCAATTACATTCAATGTCACAATCTTGTAATGAATGCGTTTGTTGTTTTTATAGTTCTAACGGTTATAAATTTTGAGATTTTTAATGCCTTAATGCATATCTAACTCTATCGTAACGTTACAGGTGCAGCTTTTGATTTTAAATTAACGGGGGGAATTTACATAATTGATAAACAATAAAAATTAATAAAGTTTATAATGTTAAATTAAACGATTAAGTAATAAATGTCGTTGTTTCAACTTTATAACGGTTATTTACGATTAATTATTATTGCATGTAATTACCAAGTGCAACTCATTATCATGCAAAGAGGTCAATGTAATTATGCTTTTTCCTTGTTGCATTACTACAACAAATTATTGCAGACATTTTTATATAAAGATTGCAACAAATCTGTCTGTTTATTTTTATCCGTTTGCCTTAATGTATAGTTCGTTCCTTCAATAATTTCGTGTTCCTAATTAATCACGACTTGATTATAATCCAACCGTATCTGTGTGATACCCGGTAAGACCGAAAGTTGTCTAAATATTATTCTGTATATTTTCTAACATTAAGAGAGCATACAGCAGATGTGGACATTCAAGACCAAATTGGCCAAATTGGCTTGTACAACAACAAACTACATATAAAAATGGCTTATACAGCTTATACTAATAAATCTGTCAATCCGACCCTGGAGACCAAATTATGCTCACCTTTGGAACATACCTCTACTTACAAAATAATGTGTGCCTTCTCTACTATAGTAATCATCTTAAAACTGCATAACTATAGTTATGTTACCAATGAAAAAAAATCTCATCGACAGCACCCAGCTCCGTCAGCAACACCCAGCTGCTGTTGCAGTACTACAAAATAGAACATAATCCATCCTACAAATAGAACCAAAAGGGTTAATTAATATGAAGAAAAAAAATAATATCAACAAAAAGAAAAAGAATAATAACAAATAAAAATAAACTAAGAACAAAAGACCAAATAAAAAATAAATTAAAAAATCTTTAAAATAATTAGAGTGCACGACCATAAAGACACACACCACTTAGTGACAGGCTGAAGAGGAAACTTACATTTTCTATAACGACCAATAACTATAATCAGACAGACACGTCAAAGAAATTAAACACAGCAAAATGATTAGATAATACATAGTTAAGCAAAATTCAAAAAAGGCAATCATTTTATGGAGAAAAGAAGACACTAACTGATAAATTAATTTCCCAATTTCAACAATAACTTTCAAAGAAAAAATTATTTTGTTTTGTAATACAAATACAAACATGACGCTGGAATGCGCAAACCAAACAGTTCACGATCAACACAAGAAAGTAAATCGTTTATACCGAGTTGTACAAACCTACTTTGATTTATTAATTTAAAGCATGGCATCAAGTGCTATAGTCATTACCCCCATTAAGATCTAAGATCTCCAGTAGGAGCCTTAATAAGCTCAATGAGTTAGACTGCCCAGTGGGGTGATAATAACGCACGAATTATTTTGTAATTTATACGCGATACAGATTTACGAGGGTGGTCTGAAAAGTTTCCGACCTAACAAAGATACAAGACATTTTTTCTGAAATTTTTTTTTTATTTTTCAACATAGTCTCCTTGTAACTCTACACACTTCTCCCAGCGATGCTCCCATCTCTGTAACCCGTCCAAATAGTACTCGGCATTTCTCTCTCCAAAATAATTGTTCACGAAGGTGATTGCCTCTTCATTTGACGAAAATATTTGTCCTCCGAGCGCAATTTTTAGATGAGGGAACAAAAAGAAGTCGCTTGGGGCTAGATCTGGTGAGTAAGGCGGATGGTCAAGCAGTTCAAACCGTAATTCGTGGATTTTCGCCATGGCAACCGCTGAGGTGTGAGACGGTGCGTTGTCTTGGTGAAACAGGATTTTCTTTTTCTGCAAATGTGGCCGTTTTTTCGCAAGTTCTGCCTTCAGCTTGTCAAGTAATGATGCATAGTATGCTCCTGTAATGGTTTTTCCTTTTTGAAGATAATCCATTAAAATAACTCCATGACTATCCCAAAAAACAGTCGCCATCACTTTCCCAGCCGAAAAAACAGTTTTTGCTTTTTTTGGAGCCGGTTCCCCCTTTGCAGTCCACTGTTTGGACTGTATTTTTGTTTCGGGCGTATAATGGTGTATCCAAGTTTCATCTACAGTAATTAATCGGCGCCAAAACTCGGATTTATTTCGGCTAAACTGCGCCAAAAGAGCGTTGGAAATATTCATTCGAACACGTTTTTGGTCTAACGTGAGCAAACGCGGCACCCAACGCGCGGACAGCTTTCTCATGCCTAAATGTTGATTTAATATGTGACAAACACGTTCTTTTGACATGTTCATAACTTCTGCTATCTCTCTCGCTTTAATTCGGCGGTCGTCTAGCACCATTTGGTGAACTTTGGCGATGTTTTCGTCGGTAGTTGCAGTTTTTGGACGTCCCGAACGTTCATCGTCTCCCAAGCTCTTACGGCCACGTTTAAATTCAGCAGCCCAAAATTTCACTGTGATAAATGATGGTGCAGAGTCCCCATACACAGAATCCAACTCATCTTTTATTTGCGAAGGCGTATTGCCTTTCAAAAACAAATATTTAATGACAGCTCGATACTCGATTTTGTCCATTTTCACAAAAAAACTCACATCAACTCACTCAAACGACCGTTACATAAAAACTGCGCGTCCAAAATGGCTGAAACTTTGGTAAGTAACTGTCAACAGATGAACAACGAAATTAAGTAGCTTTTATTTACGAGCGCTGCCATCTTCACGTTGAGGTCGGAAACTTTTCAGACCACCCTCGTAATATTCTGGAGAATAAAAATCCTCTTTTTACTTCACTTCTAAAAAATGAGAGCAGTACTCAGTAAGTAGAGTGACGTCGAATTTGTTTAATAACGCCTACTTTACCATTAAATAAAATCTTTTTCACATACTGATATGACGTTTTTGAGCTGTGACATTTCGACGTCTTTTCAAACGTGAATACGATGTAACTGCTGACCAGTAAATCACGATAACTAAACATCTCTATGATTGCTGGATCTTTTTCAATATCTTGCAAGTGTCAAAGCAAAAATGAAGACGATTTGTCTTTTTTTACTTTACACGAAATCTGCCTAAAATGTTCTCAGATCACTCTGTGTGTATTCAATGCAATGCATAATGCATTGAAGTAATTGAATGAAAATAAAGGTTTGATATAGAATTTAGATTAGAACTTTGATAAGACTCTCTTGTTTATTTAAAACTAAAGGGCGCACTAAATTTTAAGACCGGTCCATGTAAATTTCTACTGTTTGAACTAGACAAGTTTTTTTACAAGGTGATCTTTTGGCCCTAAGTATCTTAAAATGGATTCTTAAAGACCACAGTAATTTCTTTTATCTTTCTGCAGTGAAATAACATGACATGATCAAAGGCGATTCTTCATATGAGCCTGCAAATTTGAAGGATTTTGATTTATCTGCAACTAATCCATTTTAAGGGTGTCTGTAGTATTTTCCTTCGGCCAGTTTCGACCGACTATTTTTGGGAAAACCTTGGTGTTTACTGTATTTGAGTCAGCTTTTTGTGCACGCACGGTATAGCATTAACTAGTTTCTATAGGTGACCACGAAAATGGATACTATTGGTTTGAACGTTTCTAGGGTTACTTTTTGTTTTCCTAATTTAGTCTTTGGACTATGGCGTGTTTATTGCTCAAAATGAAGCTGCAATTAATATCTTTGAGAGCTAGAAATCTTCACATTTCTAGATGAGGTTTCATTGTTTTGGTTCATGATAAGCAAATTTATAATAAATTCTTGACGTTACTGCTTCAGAAGAAAAATATCCACATGAATTTTATTTTAGGTCAAGGCATTAATTTGATTTGTGATGCCTATCTGTTTAAATGTAGTATTGTGAACGGCAAACGTGTCAATACCAAATAAGAAAATTCATTTTCTTTGTTTGGGAATCACTGTTGTTAATATCTTTTTTGAGTCCCTTAAAATACGCCTTCAAAAATAACTGATCTTTGTTAACCATTGTCTCCCAGAGCGTCATATCGTATATGTGCAAATAATGACTCACATTAGGTCAGTTAGTAATCCATTTTCTTTTTCAGTTTTTCTCTTTTTCCATTATTCTCAGATAGATACTCATCGTAGGTGGTTCTCAAGATGTTGATAGAAAGGCGTTAATTACAATTCTTTTACAAATAATCGGCCATTAAATTCTCCAATTACTAACATTCTGTTATTGCTATTTTGTAAATAGACAAAATTAAGTAAAACTGGTTATTTTAGATAGAAATAAAACCATCCAGAAGTTAACTTCAAGATCATTAAAAGTAAATATCTTGACCGCTCCCTTGCTGGTCTAACCTGTCTGCTTGTCAATAATCACATTCTTTCATGTTTAACATCAATAAGAAACTCAACTTATTCGCACCTCAAAACGATTTGCATCCAATTTCAGTTAACATTTTATATGTGTGTAAATATGTATAAAACCTAATTAACATAAAAAAAATTATTGCTGTACGTACCGCAAAAACAAACATAAATTACTCGATTAGTGTTATGATAACAATTCCAAAATCTTTATGAGAGAAAAAAAAGGGAAGGAAAAAAGGTAAACAAACATCTTTTATTGTGGATAACCGCAGTAGCTGTAGGATCGAGGCGTAAGAAGGCAAGAGCTAACTGAAACTGGAGCAAGGCATCGAGCCTGAAAAGGGGGAGTCGGTCGGTCCACGCAAAATCCCTGTTTGCTTTAAACCGTAGCTTTGCGCCACATTCTGGTAATAAAACGACGTGCGCCCTATACCAGTCTTTGTCTTTTTCGTCCGACAAAAAGTAGGATAAGTTTGTTATCCTTCTTTCGAGGATAACTCTAAAGCCTAGAAGGACACCGCATCCAATTTAGAACTTATTTCCCGTACGTGAATTTTGTATTGACCCGAGTTTTGTCTTTGAATAAAATTATGAGAGTTGAGCAAGTTATATCTGGAGATAAGAGCCCGCATCCGCTACTATCAAAGTTATTTCATAAAATATGGAATGTATGCTGATGTTATTGGTTTTTCCTTCTCTCTTCTATACCATACTAGAAAGAAAATTCGCTCAATAAAAGTTGTTAACTTGAAGGGTTTACTAATGCGAATCGAAAGTTTATTGTGCTTTTTTAAAATCACCGCACACTCGAGTATATCTGCAATCGAGCCCTAGCTAAATTGGATATTAAAAGGAAAAAATATAAAATAAAATAAAAATAAACTTTTAATTGATAGTAGGTAGTTCTAAAAGGAAGTTATTTCCGCAAAAATGGAACCATGTGGGTTATATTGCTTTTGAAGGAGTATATAATTGAAGATATTTCTTTTATCCGGTGATAAAGAACGAATCGTTGGGTCTAATAATAGCAAACTTATTACTCCCCGGGGATACCCCACTTGTTTCGTGATAAAAGGCAGGAATTATTGCCTAGCGGGGGTATTGGATTGCAACCAGAAACATACGCGATGTGGCACAACAATAACAAAAAAATATCTCTCTGATAAACTCCACTATCGTAATTGAATTTTCCTTCTTTTTCAGAAAATTAATTTGGAAATACCATTTTGAGAATTGATAGTTGCTTATCTCAAAGACTTTATCTGGCTTTTATACCTGAATGTCGAATCTATAACAGTTTATTAAATTCAAATACTGGAGAAAAGCCTTATAAAAGATATAAGGTAAGGTAACTAGGTTATTCTAGAGAAAAACAAAATCATAACTTGTACTAACTAACTTATGAAAGTTTCTATCTCTTACAATAGCTTAATTTATGTACACTTTTAATGAAATGGTGTTGGTGCTTGTAATACGTCAAGTCTTACTCAATCTAGTTACAGCTCAAGAGGAAAATGTGCATTGTCAGTTTCTAATATTTTTGATTCCGTATAGGATTACTGCCTGTCTGATACAATACACTCAAATAAAAGTTTCCAAAGACCTTAAGAAGATTGGAAAGACAAAAAATCAAGACAAATAGAGAAAAATAATAATCAAAATCTCCAACGTTCTATTTTTGTATTTAGTCAAGGATTACCAAATGGACATGCAATTACAATTTTAAAATATCAACAGAATGTTAGAAATTGCCCTGAAATCGGCAAATAAATCAAATGGAAAATAATAAACACACACCATTCTTATACGTTTCACTTTGTTAGAATAGAAAGAAGATTTGTATTTTGGTTTGTTATTGCAATGTAAATAAACTTATGTCTTGGTATCTTTTTCTCTCTTTGCTCAATACTTCAGAGATGCTTCGGTAACTACCCTTCCAATATACGGGGCGATTTGTAATTAGGGTAAGAATTTGGCCCTTCTTTGTAAGACATAACTGATGGGTTGAAGTCTTTGGACAAGCCAAGTTTAGGCACTGAGCCTTAAAAAGTATTGATTTTGAGAAAATGAAAGAAGCAAAAATAAGTATAACTTTGATGTTTCTGCTGCGCAAAAAGTCTATGATTAAGAAATCTCAATCTCTTTAATTACCTAACTAATTTATTAAATTTCGAGTTAATGATTGTAAACATCGACTAGATAGATTCTGCCATTTTACCAAGCGGTTAGCATCTTCTAATGTCCATTTAGTGATAAAAATTGGAAAATCTTATAAGAACTTTCTTCGGCAGAGCTTTAATAAAACTAGAGAGCTCTATCTCAAAGACATCTACTCCAAGCAAAGCTTGCAGCGACCAAAAATTTCAAGAAATATGCAGAGAAATCATTCCTGCAATACAGCAAAACTGTATGCACGTCCAGAGTCAACTATTTAGTGCGAGACCATGATAATAAAGTCAAACTTTGGTATCTGATTCATCCTTACTAAAGAGTGACTAAGAGCACTTATGAAATACAATAAATAGGCAAGATAACATCCCAGTGATCTATTCAACAAAATGAGCGAAATATAGAAAAAGTCTACGTATTGCAAAATCATTGGCAAGACATATAAAGAATGAATCTGTCAAAATGTATGGTTATCGAGAGATTTAAATTTCAGGATCAACTTTACAATTTGAGATAGAAATGAAACCGGAACGGCAATGCCTTTAGACGGGAATCATCGCTTGCTCACCTAGCAGGAGAAATCTAAAGTAGACATAGACCGCAAAATATTAAGTAGGCAGTAGTTGGTAAGTATTATAAACTCGAGAATAGTCTTTGGGGCGTTTTTAATGCTCATATGATGCACATTGAAGAATCTGATGGGGGGCAAAATTGGGATTTTGTTAAGCAGTACTTTCATAAAACTGAACAGCTCCATTAATTGGAATGAGTACTCTTGATGAAGGAAAATAGCAAGACTGTATGTAGCACATAACTTTATTGACGCTACACAGCAAGCTAAAATAGGGGTAGCGATTTTTATTAATACTCCAGTCATGACAACCAACCAATTTGCAATTTCCAATATGGACAAGTTGAAATCAGGCAAAAAGTCTGATATCATTGAATGTATGGTTAGTAGGACCGTCCATGTAAATTTTTTACAGTTTCTCAAGTCCGTGCCAAAGTGATCGATGGTGTGGCATTAATGCACATGAGCACCTAGAGCTGCCAAAAATTTCGAGGAATATAAGAAGAAGGTATTTCTGCAATAATACATTAGAAATAAATGCAAGTCTGAAGCTAGCAAAACAACAAAACCAAACTCTTTTGCTTGCTCGTTGTTGCTGTTAAAAGACACCAACAATAAAATTTTATCTACGTCAAACCAAAGCGTTCTGTCATTAAGTGTGCGCAATAAACGATACTAAAGCCGTTTCATCTTTGGCACAACTGCACTTTACAAAAGTCTACAAGAACGAGGCAGACACTGGAACTCAAAATGTTGGAAAGATCAAAGGCCAAACTCTAGGTGTCTATTGGCACGGAGATCTACCACAAATACAATGCTGCTCACAGAGGTAGAGGACAAGATTTTCTCAGTTAGGCATGTGTTTTGCCTTCATTATCAAATTGTAAGCATTTGCATCTGAATAATGCATGCCCAAAATCTTGTTGAAACTATCCAGAAGAAAATCTAAAACTGTGTGCTAGAAGCTGGATCTACCATTCAGATTTACTTGTAGTAGAATTTTGCTTTTGTCTTGTTTCTGACAATTTCCAAAATTCTTGGTATTAATATTAAGACCTGCAACAGCGATGCCAATACTCAAAAATTCTGACAGGTTCAAGATCAAGATTTATATAAGTTTGTGTTAGTTTTGTCTTGGTCTTGCAAAGAACTCAAGTCTAAAATTACTTCTACATATTGTTGCGTTTTGAGCAACTTTCTTTCTAAGTAATAAGATCTTTTGAGATTTTAGGAAGAATGATACTGTCACTGTCTATGACATCCTGTATAATGCAAAAGTAATTTCTAAAATCCCAAATAAATTTTGTTTGGCAAATAGAGATATTTAGAGGTTATAATTATTCGTATTGGTTAGATTACGTTGGTGTAATGTTTCATTTAACTCTAAAACAAGATTAATTGTTTAAACCATTCGTTTAATATTATACAAACACGAAATTGCTACTACCCACATATCAAGAAACATAAAACGCTTGTGTATTCATTTACCTTAGCAGTTGCTACTGCTAGACATTGAATCCCATTTTGTACAATATACCCAAAACCGCATAATTCCCTGTTCATTAATTCTAGTATGAAGTAGTCCTTGATAGAGCATACATTAATTTAGACCACTAGAACATTGTTTACAAATAAAACAACCGGCATTGCTCAAATTTCAGCGTTGTTTGTATGAAAGGCGTCGCTGCAAACAAACCGGGACCACATTAATGTAAACTAATTCGTTTTACATTAGAAACGCCCTGGTAGGTTATTAACTAAAAAAAGAAAACTGAATTGAAAATAAACAAAGCGCAATATAATTTATCGTGTGGCTGTAACGTGCAACTCTTGATTCAAGCTACTAGTAACACACAATTAAATCGATGTATGTTTCTAATTTGCATACTTGCTCTAAATATTGAGTAACTTATCAAAGTACATACCCTAGATACTCATTTGTTGGATTTTTTCTATTTTAAATAAATGTTATGTTTGATTTACTGTTCTTAAGGTACGTTAAAATATAAAAAAGGAAGTGTACAAGGACGATCTTGTAATATATAAGTGTCAATTTTCAATTTGCAACCGATGCGATAGTTGAGGTGTTCTGCAATTTGTTAGATGATGCATGCAAATTGAGGTTATATTATTTGCATATGGTATGTATTAAAACGTTGTACATTTACAAAAAAAGGTAACAAACAACCTTAAGACTCATCTATTATTATTTTTTTCTATTAAATTAAATTAAATTTTAATGTTAATTTAGTATTTTAAGAGTTACTGCAAGCTTTGCGTTGCCCTGTATAAATGACATGTTTTAAGCGTTATCTGTTTTGTGTTGTTATAAAACACTGTTTGCAGTTTTTCCATTGTTCATTGAAAATAGCGCTGCAGAACAGAAGCGCAGTATTCTGCCCTCTTCATAAATCATGTGTAGAAATCTTAAAATTAAATTCATTTGATTGGGTTTTGATATTAAGAATAAATCCGTGCAGAAATAATGAATAATACAGTAATTAAATAGAAACGGTAAGTTGAGTTGGCAGACAGTTGTAACAAGAAAACGACTTCGATGATTCGTAATCAATTAAAGCACCGTAGAACGAATTTGAAAACGGAACCACCACAAGAACAGAAAAAGTCCATTTGACGGCTGAGGGCAGTCCCTTTCCTGAACGTGGACGTTTGTCGGGCAACTCTGGCAAGGGAAAGAAATCTCAGTCGTGCCCTGAACTGCAAAATAAGTGATCCGTACCTGGATGTCTCTCTGTGATCTCGCCACTCTTTACGTCCAGTAACTCAGTTATACTGAGTAGACTGGAGGATTTAAGTGACTCAAAGGCCAAAATAGTCGAAATTTGGAATAATCATGGTAGGTGAAAAATCATTAAGAGGAAGAACTTAATTAATAAGCCATTCAACGTTAGTGTAGTTAGTATAGAACACCTATAATATCATCATGATCACATATCTGGCCATACGTAGCTTGAGACCTTAGTATCTAATATATTGAGCCATAGAGTGCATCCAAAGAAGAAAAAGAAGCAAGAACAAGGTTTAAAAACGCAGTTTGCATTGTAGCTTGGGAGAATAGTTTTAGAGATCTGCAAAATAATTGGTTAGCAAAAGAGTATCACAACGAAACAGTTAAGAAAGTTTTAGACTCAACTTCGCTATTGTATTCCAAGCTCTTGTTACGTAAACATCTTTTTCCTTGGTCACTATAGTACTCAATTTTGCTTTATGAACCACCTCGAGAGGACATTGACAGTGACATTGATCACTTGTACGTGATGAGGCTCTAACTTATTTGTTCGGCCATTTGGCGGCTTGCAAAAGAAGAAACATTGTATTGCCATACAACCAAACCGCCATCACAAATTCTTTTCCTCCCCAGAAATATTGAGAGCGATCGACTAAGTGTCTAGAGTAGTTGTATCTAGAACTCTGATGGGATGAGTTTTTAAAGCCCATCCCTCAAATTGAGTTCTATATACAGCTATCACCTGTCGACGTCCAACGCAAGAACTATTTCTCAATATAATGCGGACAGATTGCTTCACTGACGCTACTCTGAGGCTTCTACCATTGGCATGAGCATTGATCGGAATGTCGCCACAAGTCTTTTTTAGATGCAAGAGACGGATGTCATCCGCGTTGACTGAAGCAGACTGTAAATTAAGTGAGGACGTCCAACCTCCGATCCGGATTGAACGTTAACGTTGGTCATTTTATCCTGCTACTGCTGTTTCAGAAATCTTCACCATAACGGGCTGGAATCCAAAACTAAATTTCCTAATGCCGCCTTAGGTGTTTTAAACCAACAAATTGTAGGTTTGAGTCCTATCCGTGGTGTAAGAACTTTTAAATCAATTATTAATAATGAAATTCAGTATAATAGCTCAAAAAAAGTATAAACCTATAAAATGAGACGCTTTGGGGGTCTAGTTAGTTTAAGACAGGCAACAATCATTAAGGAGAGAGTTCCTAGAGATTTAACGATTCTTGTAGCTAACTTTTCTCATTCTGAAAGGTAGAGATTTGATCAGCCCAAAAAGGCACTTTAAAGAGTTATTTTGTTAAAAATAGAGTGTGGAAAATGTAAACTTTTGACCAAATTTATTGGGGAATAACTAATCAGAAAATAATTCGGTGTAACTATAATTGTTACAGCCACTATCTTTTGTTTCCTCATTCAGTATCTTTTAGCACAAACCTACTAATGATAATAGCTAGAGAAACACTAACAGTTGCCCTTTGGTTTTGGAAATGGATCTACAAAAATTAGCTATCAAAGTCTACAGGGCTTCTTCTGTTTTGCGGTGATACATAGTCAAAGATGCAAAGGCTAAATTGCTTTGATCGAGAAGAAAATTATTGTAAATGTGTTAAAGGATTGAAAAACTGTCTTTCTGGCAAGCCTGAAAACCTTGTGATTATAAATAGTTGATTAAGAGTGCATAGTCAGTATTTCTCAAATTAAAATTTGGATTATTTTTATTTTTGGCCTTCATTAGATTCTTTGGATCGGCTAATACTTTTAAGACAGTGAGATTCTTTGGACCAATTGGATTTTTTGGGTCAGTTAGCATGTTTGGACCCATCGGACTTTTAAGGCTGATAAGGTATTTTGGGTTGATTAGTTATTTAGGAACTGATTGATTTTTTTGAGCTATAGTTATATGCTATATAATATGCAACATTAATAATGTGTTTTCAGTATATAAGCCAAAATCTAATAGTATGTAATTTCCAATCTATAATTATTTTTATTGGACCTTATCTCCAAAATGTAACGAAACTGATCTCTTATAAGTGCAACAGTGAACGCCAAACCTGTTTGGTCAGACCTGTTGGCTGCTTCAAATCGACTGGAGCTTCTTTGAAGGAAGAAGTGTAAAGCCAAAAGTTAGAATTTTCTGATTTTAGGATGAATCATTTTTTTGGATTGTTTGAGTAACAAATACTATGCTTATAATGTAAATTGCAGTAATATAGTACAACATTTATTAGAACAATTAGGAAGTGCCAGTCAGACTTATGTGTATTCGACATAAAAGAATAAAGAAAAGCCACCAAAATTAATTAAAAAACACTCGAATACTTTTAAATTGAAAACAGAAGGCAATTTGCATTCTCTATTTAACTCGCCCTACTAAAAGGTCACACAAAACGCCCAAAGCAGGTAAATACACACTACTACATGAAATAGAAAACAACGGAATACGTGAAAACGTAAGTACTCAAAGCCCTCCTTGTTTGTGACAATTTATAGTTTGGACATTACTAACCACGAAATGTCCAAGCGTATTAAAATTTAAATTAATATCACCAGACCCGAAACAACAAAAGAAATTTCAAAATTAATTGAATACATTAAAACAAAAAATCGAACTAATTAAATCAGCAATTAATAAAGATTTTCCTCATTTTTTTTTATTAGAAAACAGAAAGCCAAGACAATAACAGCGCTTTTTCCTTCCACCCTGCTGTTTTCCTACCACTTCATTATAATTCCAAGTTTGAATTTTCAACAGATTTAAAATGCGTCCAGACATTTTTAGTTTGGTAATAAAACATAAACGTGTTTCTTTGACGACGATATTTTCGCGTTGGTTATTTATATGAGGCACAAAACACGGATGACTAAGCGGAATATATGGCCGTTGCTTGCTAGAGCCGGGGATTTTATATTTTATAAGGTTTATGCACTGTTCTGCTGCCGTAATTCTATCAAATCTATGACCTGTCGATCGGGATAAAATTTATATGGTATCCGTGCCTCTGTAATATGAGGAAACTGTTTGTTTTTAGGCGTCCTGTCAACGCCATTTTCTTCCGTCTTTAAATTTTAATTTCCCTTCGGTAAATTATGATAGATGTACATGCATGCATAACAAGAAAATCGTAACATTGTCAGAATTTTCTGCTTCAG
Source organism: Ignelater luminosus (assembly GCA_011009095.1). Classification (NCBI taxonomy): domain Eukaryota; kingdom Metazoa; phylum Arthropoda; class Insecta; order Coleoptera; family Elateridae; genus Ignelater; species Ignelater luminosus. The sequence goes on from VTPC01090913.1 coordinate 20,714, forward strand.
AATTTTTTGCACCATTTGGAGTGTAGAGATTGAACTATCGATTGTTCATCAGAGTTGCTCGAAACCTGTTTCATGCTTTGCTTATAAAACATTAAGTTCCCTAACCTACACTACTATCCTTGACTTGCTGCCAACGAAGGAAAAATAAGAGGGACTAGACAGATCAATAGTAACATATCATCTATAATATGAAGTTTGTTTCGAGACAGGACAGGGCTATAACACTTACTTTTAGTGTAATAGCGTGGGATGCTATTACATATAGTAGTCGTCCATTTCTGAAAGTTTAATGCTTGTCACACATTGAATTGGTGTTAGAACATTTTTTTTATGTGATCTACCATGCGTTTAAAACATTACTGAACGATACATATTTAGAAAGAATGCTTCCATTTGGGTTTCCAAATTGGAATGAATGAACTACCTTTGCACTATACGATACCTAAATCTACCTAATGTCAATCAAATTGTCGTGATATAGGTTTACAGTTATTAAAGATTATAATATACTAATCAATTCAGGGTTAGAGAGCTCATAAGTCTCTGTTAAAGGTTTTACATATTTCCTATATACTGCATTTGAATGGTCCAATTTCTTATTTGTGTTTCATTACTAATTAAAACAAGCGTCTCAAACCTACTTATCTATCCTGTTTTAAATTGCAACAACATACACAGCGTGCTCAATTTAAAGAAAATTAGTCGAAATAACACTTTGCGTTTTTTGAACACCCTATATAATACAGTTATATACTTAAAACTACAGTAATGATATCTAGAGAATAAGACCCAAAATGAATTTGTACAATGAAGGAAAATATCAACAATTTCTTCTTTTAATGCTAAGGCAAGTCAAAAAGTTGGAAGATACTTGACAATCGACAATCGAAGACCTCTCGATTATTAATTTTTTTTGTAAAACCATATTATTGACAATAGAATAAGACCTCTTCCTAAAGATAATTAAGAAGCATTATATTACAATGTGGTTTTTAAACTTTCATATGTGTTAGTCAACAAAAACCACGTTGGGCGCCATTAATATAAATGCGTTGATAAATTTCTAGTTCATTACATTTATATTGCAACACAAGAAGTGAATATAAGACGATTGAACCACAGCAAAATAGTAAAAAATACTGTAGACCTTAAACATTAAACATCTCAGCCCGATCATCTCAATAGATAGTTTTAATAAAAGTTAAATGGTTTACTGTTTGAGATCCGACCCAGCTTGATCCCATTTAAGAAAACTCAACTCAAGAATGTTTGCTTTTTTGGCAAAACTATAAGAATGCCCGATTTATCCAAACAACCCAATTTGCTCAAAAATGATAAAATCTAATTGTTGGGTTTACATCCCAACTCGCAAAAAATGATCACTATATTAAAAAAAATCAACAGGACTGACTCAGAAAGTCTGACGTTCAATATTGAATCCTATGGGAAAACTCTGATCTGCTACCCCGCTTTCGAAATATGACTCAATAAAAAAATCTATTGCTAGATTCTACTCTGTATGCTTAAATATTTAGATAGTAGATTGTTGGTCTTGTTATAATCTAACTAGATTTGAGTAATTTTGTGACTACCATCTTTCCAGATGTTTTATTTTTGGGGTAAACACGGTTGAATTATCAAATCTTATTTTATTAATATCGAGTAGCTGACAGAAAAACCAAATGATTTAAAAAGCTTGCTCTGCTCAAGATCAATCAATTTAAAGAGCTCAATAAGCCTTAAGTCTTTGATTGGTCCAAAGAGCTTGACAGGCCAAGAAATACAATTTGTCTGAAAAGCTCTACTGTTATAAAAATAAGAAGTCTAATGAAAACTCAAACTGAATCAGACCTTTGGGGAAGAAACACTTTAATGAGTCTTTTGGCAAACGCCATTTTAGATCATCTTGGTACTTATGGCATCCTATGTTTAGTTTATTACGAATGTTTCTCTTAAAGTTTGCTCTCTCTTTCTCACACACACACTGTAGTGAGACTGATGTCTTGTCAGTATTTAATAGTCTTAGACACTTGATGTATTTCATTGCGTCTACTTTAACTCAATTTTTTATGACAAGATTTTCATGCTTACTAGCTAGCTAGACTGTTCGTCAATTCTTTAGCCCCTCTACAGTATCTTCTTTCTTAATCAAAGCTGTTTAGAGTTTGTGTCTTTCACTGTGAGTGATACAAGAAATTATGTGACAATTACTATAGCAGTTATAGTCACATGAAAGTGTGTTTTGATCAGTTGCATTCTAAATATATCGAAAGTTTACATTTTTCATATAAGCAAGGCCAAAGCTCTTAAACCATTTTCTGAAAATTTCTTTCCTAATAAGTCTCATCTCTCTGATTAAAGCGTTTTCCCCTAAAATTTTGAACGTAAGGAAATTTGGCTACCTCAATTGTAGTATTGCCAGAAATGCTCCTCTAAACCATTTATCAAATACCAAATTGGCTCCCACCTAATGCCGAAGTGAAAGAAAGAAAGGTCCACTAGCAAAATCTGACTTTGAGGATTATTGAAAACACTAGAACTAACATAAGAAGAAATCAAATATTTGGACAAAGGCCTAAGTAACTGGCAGATTTAACAGAACTTTGAATAGCATAAATATCAAAGAAATTTTTTCGAATATAGACAAACGTTAGTCTAAATAAAAAACAAAATTGAAAAAGCTGGTTCAGATTTCCAAACAAAACTAGAATTTGATCCAAACAATAGAGAGTATACTGATTGACAAAACAGAAGATTTCAAAAAGGATGTGTCACAGACGATAATCTCATAGGGAATGGAACTGAAGTTGTAGTAACTTGAACTGTTAATAAGAATTTGATTAAATAAGCAGAATGACGTTGAATTCACGTGATTAAGTGGACATGTTTCGTCGTCGATAACAAATCCGAATAACTGACGTCATAAGCACGTCAGTTGTGTTTGCGTATTTTAACGTTATTAGTCACGGTTTTACATTTTCTTGATTTTTTCCAAATAAAAATTGAAAACTATCCAAAGTTAATATTCTTTTGATTACACAACTCCCAAATAGCGACCTTTTTAAATTTTGTTTTTCTAGGTAAAAAGAATGTATGGAGATATGGCAAACGAAAATGCTACCTGTGTCTGTTGTCGTAAACAAAATTGGAAGAAATTGATAGCATTTAAGGGACAGCCGTCTTCAGCTCTGATTCCTTTTATTTATGGTGGAAGCTCACGATTTTCTGACTATTTTACATTGAATTTCTTGCTTTAAAATACCTTTAAGTGGAAATGTAATTAGCTTAGTCCGCTGATCAATTTAGTTAATTATTTACTGTGCTCGTTAGTAATTAGCCATTGCAAGTTACGCTACTTCTATAGTGCTCCAATCCTTTGTTAACTGAACTGTGTAATCTTGCAGATACTCAGATAAGTGAAGTCTGAAGCTTAAATCTACTTACACATCATAAATGTAACAAAATTATAGATCTGACAGTCTATTTTAAGAAAATTGTAAAAATAAAACCTTGTTGAAACACACTAATACAGTCAACTGTTTTGTTTTATTTTTCAATCAATTAATTTCAATTTTATCTTTTTACGTTAGATAATTTGTATTCAGTGCTTAATCTCCTTCCACAAATAAGGAATGTTAACGTATACGTTCAATAAAAAACTCGTTTAATACATAAAATTTCTCACGTACTAAATAAAGTTATTTAGAATTCAAAGTCTAGCACACATTTATTTTCAAGTGTCTGAGATCAGAATGAAATTAAGATAAAGGAGTCGGTAATCAATTAACACTGCAAAGCTAGTTGCAGCAATAGCTCTAGAAAACAAAGATTTATTGTGAAGATTTCTAACAAATAGGCTTAGTAGTACAGTTGTTGCAGTTAAGTCAGAAAATATATTATTCTACAGTATTACTCCAGATTAACGACATTATCTCGGATTTTGAAATAAGATAACTTTATTTATACCAAATTGCTAACCTAATTCAAATATTACAGAAGCGAGCGGAATTGCTTTTGTTATTTATCGTAGTGAGATTTCCTGCTGTCGCCGCTACTTTTCATAATATTAAAAGGGAATGAGCCAATTTAATATTTCTGAAACATTATTCGATAACAAACGTAAAATAATAATGACGACTTTTTGAAATTTAATGTATTTCAACTCAATTTCAGAAGTAACGAAAACCTAAATGATATGCGAAAAGAGAAAATGAAGCGAAATAAATAGGTATAGGGGCATTCGATTTTCCCGAAAAAAAGCGAAGAGTCTAAAGCATCTGGAACCTTAAGTTTGCATTACCAAACAAATACCTTCAAATAAATCTTCTAAAGAAACTTAAGGAATACATCGGGAAAAGGAGAAAGGATTTATCTATAAAGTTTGCAGGACGACCCGAATCCTGGGACCGTCTACTCGAATCAGAACTCAAGCGAAAGAAAATAATGCACGTATATACATCTGCAATACAGACGACCGATAACGTATCTACCAGCCATTTTGTATTTATTCTTGTATGAACATCTGAAATACAGTATATACAAAACGAATCGTTTTACTTTTTCTTCTATTCGGCGTCTCTCTTTTTTTCATCTCTTTTGTTTTGTTCTGTCTTGTCAGTCTCACCTTCGATAAAAAGGTAGTATCTAATAGAATATGCGAACGTAATACAAAAGCCGAACCAGTGGAGTGTGAATTTTAAATTATTACTTATGTCAGTTATCAAAAATGTCTAGGAATATAAATTTACCTTTACAGCAACGAAACTTGCTAGTTTGTTGTTTTATAAATTTCTCTTACATTTTAAATTTCTTTAAGATAAAGAAAGAAATATTACAATGACTTGACGTTAAAAATGCACATCTTATATATGATTCAGCGAAATGAGATACCTTGTCAAAAACATACATTTAGATGAAGCAATAAAAAGACGTATACTAGTGATGTTTTTTCAGTTTACAATTCTTTAATGGACATTTTTGTGTCAGTAATGTTCTGTTTTTTTAACAATTCATAAAAACGATTTCAAAGAAAGTGAAACACTTATTTTACAAAATTGCTTAATAAATTATCTACTTTAAAACAAAAGATACAAAATAATCGTCTTATCAAAATTATTTCTTTAGTTACTACATTCTAGTCGCTAGATTAATAGTTTATATCATGATGAAACCTTGAAACTTACTTATCATCTAGTATTTCTTAATACTTTCTTAAACCTTTCCCACTTTACCAGAAATATCACACTTAGAGTCTTGCATAATTTAAAAAAACCTGATCGCTCAGTTACAAAATTTGAAAATTATCATCACCGGCGCGACAAACCCATCTCAGAGAAGCCCAAAGACTTATTCCCCAGGTGAATCATAGATTATGTAAGAATGTTAGCTTTCTACTGAAAATATCCACTTGATTAAATTAATACTAATAATTTTATTTCAGGTAGGTTCAAATCAATCCAAGTTTATTGTAACCAACGAGGAAACAGCGTCTACTCACCTGAAATCTTTGCGAAAAATTGAATTAATTCTAGAAAAGAATTGAGAACTAATGACAAAACCAGTTTAGTGTAGCTCTCTTGTCAACTTCATAAGTTTAAAAACCTTTTAAGAAGAATTATTTTTATGGCTTGAAACTCGGGCAACGAGTAAAGTTAGATTGGCTTAAAAATATTTAATTTGCTGGTTTAGCTGTTTTAAAAACCTTATCAGAAAGTCTCAATGGACCTAAAAGTTTGATACACGCCAAGAGACCCTATTCAAACTGAGCTTTCTAATACATTTTCATATTTTTAAAAATTTCTGGCGTCAACGTGGAAAATTATGTTTGAAACTTATCAAATTCAATTCTGTTTAGAAAAGCAGAAAAATTCAGCGGAGTTTTGGTGTTTGGACTTGTCTCCAGCCTTTAAAAGCACCAAAACGTCAGGGGTCGTTCTGAGAAAATCCAAATAATAATAACAACCTAACTCGCTTGGATAAGATTTTTAGCAATTTTTTACCGTATTTAGACAGAAACGTTTTTTTGGGTAAGTTTCTTTTGTTTAATATCCGTTGTCCTTTTAGCCAGTCAAACTTCAGCGCATTGGCGGTCGTCAAGAAAACAAGACAAGATGGGAATTATTTTTGGGTGGGATCTTTAGGAAGTTGGTGATCAGTGAATGATCAATGAGAATTGTGCGGCCACATGAGATTTCTGGCGTTAAGTAATTCTCGCATGCAATCAATAAACCGTCCAAGTTTTGTAAAAGAAACCAATTGCATTATTCCTGGATTATAGATCGCGTAAGAATGCGTATTTACTTATTTAAATCAATAATAAAAATAATTTTACTTCCGGTAGGTCCAAACTACCCCATTTCTATTGTAACCAACGCGGAAAATCCTCATCAGTCCCCGACCTTAGACATTATCATTAAAATAGCAAGCTAAGAAATGATATCCCAATTGACAAAAGCAAATCGATTTGAATCTTGAACAAAAATGTGAATTTGGTTCGATTTAGATTGAGTCAGTTTTGTTAAATTTAGCCTTTAGTTTCTGTTTGATCTTACTGATTGTTAGCTAGAGCACTAAAATTTGGTTTTAACCTAACATATTTACGTGAAGCAAACAAGACTTCGTAAATGATTGATATTCGACTAGAAACGGAAATTGAAAGCAGGCTTGTTTTCGCCGGGTGTAAGTTGGAAGAATTGAGTAACCTGTCGCATTGATTATAGAATCTACCCTGCGAGTTGTTAATAAACTGCTTTAATCAACAAACTGTTTCAATTATGTAAAAACACGTTTTGGTGCTAGAACTGGAGTAACTTCAATCCGGCTTAATCGTCCAAACTGAGAGAAACCGTAAATCGTATACTCCAGTAAGATCATTAATCATATAAAAATGCTTGTTTTCTATTGTTTGCATTTATTTGCTAAGTCATAATAATCTTTTGTGTCAGGTAGGTCCAAACTAACTCAGATTTATTGCAACCAACGAAGGAACTGTTCTTCACCAAAACTTTAAGCATAAAGTCGAGTAAATATTAGGAACATTGAAAACTAAACACAAAATTAGTTTAGTATAGTCTTGTTACTCCTTTGTTAGCTTTCTACATTGTTATTAAAAGTTTTTTAAGAACTGTTTTACGGCTTGAAGTCTAAATGGCTGGCTCAAAAAAGTGATTTAGTAGCTTAGCTGTTTTGAAGCGATTATCAAAAAGGCTTAATGAATCCGAAAGTTTGACAGACGCCAAATGAGAAATTCTTATAATAAGATTATTTACTTTTGTGAAATTGTTAGAAATCTAATATCGCATTTAAAACAAAAAAGTCTTTGAGTAGGTTCCACTCTATGAAATCGGGGGTTACTAGACGTGAGACTGCAATTGAATTTCAGTGTACTGGTGGTCATCAAGGAAACAAGAAAGAATGAGAATTGCTTCGCACATCATTAGTAAGTAATTGACAAGGACTGAGCGTGAAGCCGTCAAATTCCGTTTCAGGCTGCTGCCCGGAGACGCCCTTGAAATTGTCGAGTTGTTACATTTATGGACGATTATAGTTTGATAGTTTCCAGTAAGATTGCCGTTAGGTCTTGTCATAATGTATTGAACGTCTTTTTTGAGCAATCGATATCTGCTTGGAAAAGATTGAAGACAGGCTGGTTGATAGAACTCAATAAACTTGTTTAGTTTTGTGTAACGAGTCATTTAATAAAATCAAGTTTTCTTACTTTTTCTTTTTTTTCATTTTTTTTCAGTTTTTTTTGATGTATCTGCTAAAATTCAAGTAAGATTAATCTGATTTTAATAGTTCTATCTCGAATAAGCCGAAAAGTTTTACAGGTAGGTCCAAACAACGCCAGTTTTATGGTAACCAACGAGGAAAAGGGGCTTGTTAATCTAAAAACGCGTTAGATTACATTTGAAATTGTTCTTCAGTTTTGTTTATTTTTATTAAATGAATTAGAAAGTTGAACGTGCGATTGTGATTTTGCAAGTTTTTAAAAAATAATAAATTCAAAATTAAACACTAACACTGTTACTATAGATTCTATAATTAAATAAGCTTGTAAATGATAAGTTTTATTATCTGAACTAAACCTCTTTTGTCGTCTTCCTATGTGAAACAAAGAAACCAAAAATCAATACCTGATTCATAGTTTTTTTGTTTTCGAAGTTTCCTTTTAATATCAACTTATTTAAATTTAAATTAAATGAAATCAGTGTCACATCAACCGAATCTGACTATCGTCTATTATCATTTATTCTAAGTACAAAAATATTTTATATCCTTTCAATCATCTCAGAAATTTGTAAGCTTGAAAGTAGAATTTTGGTTAATTTGAGGTTAGAAATAACCAAGTTTACGTTTATTAATTATTCACTGAAATTGCTAATAAAACTTTGTCAGAAATGGGGAGTACCAGTAGTTGTCCGTGTGTGTGTGTCTTAGAATTCGCATTAAACTTAGGTCCCTACCTCATTTAACAGCACTTACAGTGACAGTAATAAATGATCAGAGGGAAAGGAAATTTCTCTACTACAGTAATTGCTATGGACTGATATATCTTTTCCATTCTAATTAAAGATATACAATAATAATTCATAATTATTTTTTGAACCTAAAACATTTAAAACAATAAATGAGAACCCTCGAAACTTTTGCCCTGATTGTACTAACGTCAACCCTAATCAGAATTAACCCATTTTAGTTAATTAATTCATTTGTGTTTCAGTAGCCAAGTGAAAATCGTCCACCCCTTTTAACATCGGTCAAAAACGAGAAATTTTATTCGAACGAAATTATCTGTATAATTTTGTGAAGATAATTAGGAAATCTTGATTTAAGAATAGCAAAAGTTTTTCCCCGTATAACCTGAAGGTAAAGGACCGTTCATTCATCCACAAGTTATTAACAGTATATCTTGAAGATGGTATACGAGGGCAATATCTCGAAACATTTTATCAGTGGAAGGGAAATATAATAACTGCAGGTTATAATAACGACACTCCACAAAGTTTAGCACATCCTCTCGCTCGCGTTTTTGTAGCCCTGGTTTTCGCGAAGAGCAAGTCGTTATCTCGGCTCGAAAATTCCTTGAGCCATTCCCGAACTACAGGTCCCATTTCGCATTGATTAAAACATAAAGCCTTGTTGAAAATTAAATTACACACGGTAACGAGATGCTCTTACATCCCACCGCACACTGCTTTAAACTCAACGAACAACCTACACCGGAAAACACGATCCAAAAGGATGAACGCTTTTTCAGGAAAATTGAAGTTGGAATTTTGGCCAATAAAAATTTTTCATAGTTCGCTTTACTAAATCGCGTTTTAAAACTAGCAACGTGTACCACATTGTTGATATAGTAATACCGTTTGGTGGTGTATTCAAAAGCAAATGGTGTACGTACTGTTTGTTGTTATAAATTTGAATATTTTTACTGTAGCTCAGAGTTGAAGACTCATGAAATTTTTATGTTGAAAAGTAAAATAGCTTGTAGCGGGGTGAACAAAGTTCGCACTGTGATGATGTCGGTGTAAGTGGCGCTCTCTGAAATTGAGACATCTGGAGACGATTGAGAAAAACGAGTGTCACGTTCGCAAGTCTTTTCATGTAAAATATTCTACGTGAACTGAAAACCTCACCAATTTTCAAACAATCGAACAAAATAAGATACAAAGTACACGGAAAAATATTACTTTTCACGATCATCTTCCTTTTTTTTTAACAAAAGAAATTTTGTTTTGTCGGTTGGAACAAATTGGAAAAATTCTTTTTTCGATGCCAATCGATATATTAAATTTTAGTTTACAGTTTCATTGTAAAATAATTAATTTAAAAATTTAAATGCAAAATTGAAAGTATTTAAGAGAAAAAGAATAAGAAATAAGCAAATTAGGTAACTTCATTTTAGTTTAACATTAGATTGACTTAACTGTATCTATACCACCGGAGTGTCAGAAGATACTTCTCCTTTCTTCATTTACAAGTTGTATTACTTAATTCGATACTAATCTGCAAATTTGTAATTAGATCCTCAACTTATACGACAATTTTTCAAAAGTGGAGGTACCAGAGCATTATCGTGTTTATGAATTCTTTAAAATCTCGTTGGTTACAATAAAGCTGGGGTGAGTTGGACCTATCTGAAATAAAATTATTATTATTGATATAACAAAGTAGATACTTACCATAAAAACATTTCTATACGATCTATGATCTAGCTGGGGTAGAAGGTTCTCGGATTTGAAAGCATCAAACCATTAAAACTGCATTGAGCTTACTCCAATTTTGGTAGATACATCACAGAAATAGAAACAAAAAAGAAAAAAAATGCAAGAAGACTTTTAGTTTATTTATTTGTAACAATGAAAACGGAAACAATCTGAAAAATTCAAACCTGTTTTCAATTTCCTTTTTTACCCAGATATCAATCATTCGAAAAAATCAAGCATTCAATATTCTGACACCAAAGAAGCTGTAATTCTGACAAACCAGCAACTAGACGCCTTTCAAATTTTTGAGAATAAATATGAAAAGTGGAAGATTCTGTCTGTTCTTCCTTCTCCAACCATCAAGAATCCAACACCTACCATCATCGAACCACCTCCTCACTTTTTCAACTGTTTCATTGTATATCAAGTGCTAAGAGATTTAACTTCGAAGAAGACTATAAACCACCGCCTTTTGAGCTAGCAACTTCGTAACAATTGATTGCGCTTATGTGAGACAATCTTTATGGAAGACGTTATCGAAGCAATTGCTGTCGCTTTCGAGGAGATACTCAGGGACCTGAAGTTCGTACATCGCGACACATAAGTACAGCTCGTCCAGCAGGCAGCAGCTTCATTTAACGACCACTCAGCGATTATAAAGATTCACGAGGGTTCTTTGACAGGTGCCTGGACACTTTCAAAGGTTCCGTCGAGCAGTTACCATTGCCAGTTTGACACTGTAAAATGGTAGCAATAGCAGGCAGTCCTAAGAAGAACAGTAAAAGACCTGGAAATGCTTTCATCTCACGCTATGACAGCAAAGCAAAAAAGGTTCAACATTTTGCTGAGTTGTAGAAAAACACCCAAAATCAAGACAAACCGTAACAGAATTTATTAAGTATAAACAGCTTCTAGAGAAGTATGTGCCACCAACCGTCCAAGACGTGTTAATTGCAGAAACTTTGGAAATCGAGAACAAGATTGTGAAACCGGCCACACCTGTCTGTCCGGCATTACTATCACAATGCCACAACGTCACCGTTTCAGGCCAGCAGCTTCCATAATATAGTAACATCACCAATTAGTCAACATAAAACGCTTCTGCAAGAAGGAAGTCAGTTCCAGTGGTACTCATCGATTCAGCCATAAGAAGCTGCCACTAAAACTATCCAAAACGCCGCCACCATTGCAGGTACACTCTTCTGCTTCAGATCGGTTCATTTCAACACATTTAAGAATTGTTTATGACCAATAAACATCAATAGGTTCCTTGAGTACAAGTTTCCTGTCTACTATAAGCTAGATTCCAAAAGTAGTTCATGAGAGACCCCACGTCTGTTGTTACCCGCCAAGATCGAACATGGGTTTCTATCTGAATTCCACCAAGTGCTTGTCTTCAATGAAAAATCACAACTGTCTAATTCGAAAAAGAAGAAAAGAGTGATAAGCGAGAAAACAGATCATTGAACTTTTCGTCTCTGGGTATGCCTTACCAATTATCATTGTGAAGAAGAAAAACGGGACAACCAGGTTCTGTTCTGAATAAGCAGACCAGCGATGACGTAATCTCGGTCATAATTCAACTGTCAAGTTGCCAAATACCATGTTGACGGTGTTTGCCAGACACTACTGCCACTCTTCTCAAGTCAATTCCAAACCCAGGTTGGGGGGTCTACCGCACAGATGCTAATCGCGTTAGGTTAGTTAGTTAGAAACATAAGAAAAAGTTTTAGAGCGCGTGCAACACTCAAAGACTACTAAGAACCTGATAATTGACATTTAAATTAGTTTATTCATTCATTTTCTTAGTTTTATTCATCTATTAAATTTGTAAATTCTTGTTTTGGAAAGAAATTCTAACAATTAGGTAATCGAAAAGTAGTTTGGTTTGGTAATCGCTATAGACAACTAACCTTGCCATATCCAGTAATTGGTGTATTATCCAACTACGTTCAACCTTTTGGCAATAAATATGAGAAGCAACGAATCTCATCAACTATCTCTTTGACAGTCACAGTTTTATCATATATTTTGTATTTTTATCTCAGATCCTATTCAACGCTATAAAGGACCAAAAAGGCCATTATAATAATATTTTGGCCAAAAGCCGTATTAAAAAGTCCAACTGACTGACCTAGACTGAAACCCCGAGTGTCGGTTCACGCTTCATTGGCCCTTATATATCACTCACTTACTAGTCACGTTTCGGACAAAATTGATACCAAGAATTCTTAAAATATGAATACGTATTGAAAAACGTGGCTCAAATAAAGCCTTTTGGTCTATATCGAACTGTCAAATTCGTTGAGCCTTTTTGATGATATTCAAACTAAATTGTATTTGTGAAGATACAGAACCTGCACAACATGAGTGTAGAAAGGAAGTCGTCAACATCTTGAGGAGGTAGAAGCGTACCAAAATGTTTTGCTCAAATTCAATTATTACATAAATTTGCCAGAAACTATCTGGAAGTATTTGAGCAATACATGATGCAAGACAATTAAAAAGGAATAGAATTATTCAGCTTAGAAATGCCAATGCAAATTGAGAAATGACAAAACTTTTGCAAATCAAAGCGTGTACTCATGCGAGTTATCTGTCTGATTGACTCAAAGTTATATAACTGGAGAGTATACCAGTATCTTGCAAAGAAACGGAAAGATCTCGCTGTAGTTTGGGCATTAAAGAAGTCTAGGCGATATGTGGAGAATTCAGTTGTAATAATTGCTGCAGAACATGAACCATTAAGGTGGTTACGGAAGGACGTATCCAATAAGTTCTTCAACTACAAGGTTTCGGCCTCAACATTCATTATATAAGAAGAAAAGGACGTTGTAGCAGACCATCATTTGTACATAGGACTGTGGAAAAATGCAGCATTTCTGAAGTTTCTGTCTCTAAAATACGAGCGAAGGAATTCAAAGGTCTTGAACTTGCCAAGTTTATGAGCAGTTTTGAGAAGATAGGTGATATCCGTTCTTTAATGGTCCAATAGAGAGTACATCACGACCAACGGTGTGACCAACGGCCAAATCACAAAATTTCTGTGATTTGTAGAGTGTCAACGTTATAAAACAGTCAATCAAAGCCAGGTCATCTATTGCAGACTCCTGTAACTATCAACTATTGACCTGATTCAACTAGACACTTATAGTTGAAGATGTGCCCAGGAATTTTATAAAAAAAAGATAGGCTAACTGTGCGTTATTCTACTTAAGATTGTGTAAGAAGCGAATGGCGGACCTCGGCTGCTCTGGTTGGGGCCATGGATCCCTGATGTTCGAATGCAACTGACATGAAACAAAATCAGAAGTGTGTTTTGGGGCATTTATGTGAATTTTCTGGACATTTTAGAATTTTTAAGAACTTTCCATGACAGGACTTACTCGGACGACCTGTTGCGTTCATAGCTTTTTTATTTTCTTGGAAAGTTGCTAGGAATCCGGAAGATTAGGTTTTGGGATTCAATTTCATTCAATTCTTGTTATAATTACTGAATAATATTTGATAATTTTATAAAATAAAGGCTGGGCTGTATAGGTATGCAAAAATCCGTGTGTTCCATCTTCTTAAATACACCCGGAATATCAAATAACTTATTATTGAGAAATCGCTTTATTTAAAATCTTAAAATAATGAACTAAATGAAACTTTTTAACTATCGTTTTTCAATTTTAATAAAGGAAACATCAAAGTTCATTTTTCATAATTTTTATTTTGTGTTCTCCTTGATGTTTTTTGTTTAAATGTAGGAATATGCATAACAATAACGTAAACATCAACAGAGAGAGAAAGTCCTGTAGGAAGACATAGTCGTACATTGTTTCATCTCGAGTTGCAATACCGCTATAATTCACCCTGAAATACAAATCCTTATTCTCAAGTACTTATGTTAAGCCTACAAGGCTGAATAAACACACAAGATCTGGGATATCAAGGAATAAGCTTCTATTGTAGGCGTAGATGTCACTGTTTGAATCGTTCCACCCGCAGCAATAAATTTCGCCATTATGTGATGTACAAGTACCGAAATCTAAGGCACGAAAATTACATTTTCTCTCTATCTAACATGCTCTAATCAAGAGAAGTCGAGAGAAGATGTGGGAACAGACGACTTATTCAAGTATCAGGACGAAACTATAAACTCTGTTGCAGGATCATGTTTAGATAGACGGGTATATCTAAGATTGATTAATAGCTTTAAGCAAACGTAAGCAGTCTCGTATATAATGGTAATGAGAAGTAGTTACTTAACTTACCAATAAGATGCTGATGAATCCGCGCGTTCGAGAACTGAGGCTTAATCTCTCGATGAATCAGTGCGTTCAACGGTGTGCTAGGGCTTACCTATAACAAAAGCACTAAATTAGCGGAACGTTTCTACGTCCTAAATACGTAATAGAGACATGTATCAAATCCCCATACAAACATAACAAAGGCGACTTCAAGACGAGGAATGATTTAATGTATACCACAATAGAGTAATGATGCAAAATTTGAAAATTTGAAAAATCTAAATGAATGCCCACATCAGATGTATTGTTTGTCCCCGGTTTATTTACAGAAGCATAAGTTGAAATGACCGTGCGAGGTAAATGAAACCATACACGACCACCGCCCCCATAAACGTACTGGGTAAACCGAGAGGACCGACCCATATCCAATTTTACTGCCTGTTTATTTTGGTGATAACGTGATAACACAGATATATAGCAAAGCTGTTGCATTATAGATCATGTCATATTGTGTACGTATAAAAACGTTATTTTGCAATAAAACTTTGAGGTTAAAATATTTTCAATTAAAGTTTAGCGAGAACAAAATTTTATACATATTTTAGTAGTTACAACTAGTTTGCCCATAAAAGTCTTAAGTTATAAAAGTTTCAAAATTGTATTAAAGTTCAACTTTCGAGCACTTAATGAATTAGGAAAAAAACCACCACATCAACTTTGTGCTAAAATTTATACGAATTTGATGCCTGG
Source organism: Ignelater luminosus (assembly GCA_011009095.1). Classification (NCBI taxonomy): domain Eukaryota; kingdom Metazoa; phylum Arthropoda; class Insecta; order Coleoptera; family Elateridae; genus Ignelater; species Ignelater luminosus. The sequence goes on from VTPC01090913.1 coordinate 35,907, forward strand.
AGAATTTTATACCAGCTTCTGTTATTCACATTTACTGCCACCAATTTCAAATATTAACTCAAAATGGTTTTTGTTAGTTTTCGTTGTAGACCATTATGAACAAAATTCTTGAGCAAAAAAAGAGTTTTATAGTCTACATCTATTTTTATTTCTTATACCTATTATACTCCTATTTCTGTGTTAAACAAACTTTCGCGTGAAACAAGAAAGTTAAAATTTCTACCTGCTCGTAGTTTTACTATTTTATGCTCACCAGGGTAATGTCTAATGTCTTTTTATTAAGTTTATATTGATAAAAAAGATATTTCTTGATTAAAACAAAATAACGATTGATTAAACTACGATAATACAACGAAAAACAAATAACAACATAATGATATTGAAATACAAATTAACATTATGATTCTCTTTATACATTTTAATTAGTTTGATAAAAAAAGTATAGCAACGGCTAACACAGCGGTCGACAAGTTGTGGTTGTATAAGTGCAAAGCTCTAACATGGAAATGTATAAGTCAAACACTAAACAAATGTCACATATTTTAGTAAAACAGCAAAAGCAGAATAATGTTCTGCTGGTAACATACCAAATGCAGTTTATTATGCAAGTGATTGAAAATGAGACAATCCTGAAACATGTCAATCGCGGCAGGTATAAATTTCAGACGTAGACGTATTCTCATTTAAATGTATAAAATGTAATAAAAAAACTTGGTTTGATTTATTCTTGTTACCAAGCAAAACAAACAGCTTTGAGCATACAGAAAAATATTAAAGCAAAGTTAGAAAAATTAATTAGATAAATCTATGTTGTATCTCGTGCAATTTCTCGTTATTTCAGTTGTTAAAACTGGTTAACAGGGTCTTTGTTACTTATACATTTTATCAGCAGTTCTCTCGTTGGTTACAATAAATTTGAAGTGGTTTGGACCTACCTGAAACTACTAAACCTAAAGTAAAATTATCATTATTGATTTACACAAGTAAACACTCACGCTATAAAGAATATTGTTATATGATCTATGATCTAGCAGGGGTATATGATTTTTAGCCGCTGTGAAATCGAACGATTGAAACCAACTCGAGCTTACTGCAATCTGTCCAAGAAACAATAAAACTTGATTTCTCCAATTTAGGTTACTACATGAAAGCGTTCTCTTACAAAACTAAAGCATTTTACTGACCTCTAACAACTTTCAAGCAATGTGTATGGTGGTTTCTGCAATTGACATAACAGGTTACTTGGTTTTCCGTTATTTAAGAGTTTAAAACTGGTTGACAGGATCTTTGTTGCCCATTTATACAAACACATCTTTAGGTATAGATGCCGTTCCCCCGTTGGTTACATTAGAATTGGGGGAGTTTGAAACCTACCTGGAAGCAAAGTTTGTCTTTTGATTTTATTTTTTAAGTTTCACTGTTTTTTCTTGAAGCGCACTGTTGCAGATAATAAATGAGTCGACGTTTTCAACAATCTTGGAGAGACGTACTAGTTTTAGATCGATGTGGTGAAGAGCAAGCTCAATTTCACTGTGTTTGATAACTTTATTTGAGAAGATTAAAAAATCAATTGAATTGTATTCTTCGTTTGTAGACACTAAAAGTGTTTCCATTTGGAAAATTTAAAGGTGTAAATAGAGTCGGTTTTTAGCTTTTTTAGAATTTACAGCGCAAGTGTAGTCTTCTCCATAAAGCCCAACGACCCACATCCACACCATGATTTCCATACAGAAAGGCAAAGCCCGCCTGTGGGTCAGCGAAGATACATCGGTGGATGTGGATAAAAGAACGTGTCACTAGTCACCTGCATAGCTGTGTGAAAAAGCTAAAGGAGAATAGAGCCTGACTAAAGACCATCACAGGTAAATTGTACATCTTTTTCAAAAGCTTTAAAAAACATTGGAAGCTTGGAAGAGAGTAAAGCCGAACCCGAATCTGTGTTTATACAGCAAGGTAAACTCAAATTGTCTGTTTCTGTACCTTGAGTCTGAGCAAGCGTACAACTACAAAGTCGTATTTTTGAGTTATGTTTCAACTATAAAGTTGCGTAGTGCTCAAGGTCGAGTTTGATTCGAGTAAAATGCAGACACAATTGCAGGTCACCTTGTGGAAAGATCAGATCCTGTCTAACGACCTGAGAAAACGAAATCTGTCTAAAGGCCTCCTCAGAAAAGGCTAAATCTGATGTATTGTCAATGCAGATATTCTGTTGGATAGCAAAGTCTGACTTCATACATTTTTGCCGAAAGCTTTAAACAAGGCCGAAAGCGCCCAAAAATGGTCATAGCTGGTATGTAATTAGAGAGAAAAATTCAATGCAAACCTGTTAGATAGTTTTCTTCAAAAAAAAGGCAACTGAATCGAGTTTTCCATATATGTAAAAATCAAAAGTAAAAACAGAATTGGTTTCTCCCGGTTTTTCAAGAAGTTGTAGCAGAAATCTACTTAGATTATGCTGTTCAATAAATTCTGTTGGGGAGTTAAAGGAAGTTGAAGTCCATTCTGTGGTTTAAGTAGTTTTGTGAAAGAAAGGCTAAAAAAGCTAGACTTGGGACACTTCCAAAATCAAAATGCCAATAGACCTTGTTTTGACTGGGAAAATATTTTCAAAATGATGAAAGTCCAAAGCAAAAATAAATGTTAGTTAATACCTAACTTTGCAACAAACACTTTTCCAAAACCGTTTATTAAAGAAAAAGTTTTTGAGTGGTATGGAAGAGCAGAAGGCTCAAATTGAATAACACAGCAGTACTTGGTGATACAAAAAAAATGCACCAAATCGGTGCAAAGTTTTATATACAAGGATTAGTTTACCATTGCAATTCTTCTATCCTTTCAATTTATCAAATGTCAAACGTTATGGATCAAACGAAAAAACCGCTGAAATATCTAAATGGAATACTTGAGAAATCTTATATAGAGGAAAGCGGATGGAAAAACTTAAACAGTTGTGATCTGAAAAGAATGTGAATAGAGTATAACAAGGCACGCAAAAAGCCAAAAACAAGATAATGAACAAAGGAATACTCAAAGGTATCCTCAAATTATTATTTTAGGATTTAGAAAGATTATTGAAAAGCAAAATGTCAACGTTACTTAATTATATTATAGTTGGGAGCATTAAAGTTTATGACTTTTGACATTATATAAATTTCTTTGTTTTCCCATTATTTGTGATGTTCTGTACTTGAAGAATTATTTTACATAACAATTTCAAAATTTACATGACGTTATTTACAGATTGTTAATAACATCACCCGGGGCGCTTTCATTGAACAAAATTATTAACTAATTTGCATTTATATAGTACAGTATATTTCAAAATTAATATTTTCAATTGAAAATGAATTTACCCCCTTTCTATTAAAGCGTTTTCATTGTTTGTCTACATTTACGTTTTACATTCAGATGGTTACAATTGTTTTTCTTGCTCTGCTTCCTTTCGTATTCTCATCTTTATGTGCCCTACATAATTAAAAATTTAAATTTATGCAGTACTAATATTGGCTTTCGTACTGTTATTAACATAAAAATTAACTGTTTCAATTCACACTTTACATTACCTCTTTATTTATTATTTTGCAGATTATCAATAAATAGTAAAACACTTAGATTCTCCACGAAAAAGACCAAGACGTATAGTAGGCTGCAAGTGTTTATCAAGTAGACCATTATTAGGGAGATTTTTCTAATTTATTTTAGATCAACCGCATAGAAGAAAACTCTTTTTTACCACAACCAGCATTCTTATCAAGTCGGCTAATCAAAATGACCTCTTCCTTATATTTGGCATCTGTATGGCATTACAAACAGTCAAGACTCCAAATACCACAGGTAACCTTGGTGATCAGGCAAATCTGATTATCACCTTCACGTCTTTTGTCGATAACTTCAGAAGACATTGGTGACCTAGTAGAGACAGAATCCTAACTCAATTTCTTCAAAAAGGATAAACTTCACATTAAGGGCCTAGCAAATAGTGTAGTCTACCCTATACATTTTAGCATTCCTTTAAAGAATATTGAAGACTGACCAAATGCCATCGTAAGTGGCCCAGTGGAAATCAAAGCAAAATTCGATCCTGACTAACATCTTTTTCCAAAATCTAAACATAACGAGAAACCGTTGCAGGTTGTCTGGTAAAAATCAAAGTCTGACACATCACACATCTTTGCTGATAGCTTCAAACAATGCCAAAAATTTTCCAAAAGTCACCGTAGGTGACCCGGTAGAAAGAAAACCCCATCCAATATTGCCCGATAGTCTCCTTCACGTTAACTAGTCTTAAGTTTTTGTCAAGAGTTTTAAAGAATATTGGAGGGATGGCAAAGAACGAAACCCAATCCGACTGTTTGATGACCTCCTTTGAGAATACCAAACCTGACCGTCGCAAGTGGCCTCGTTTACAACAAAGTTTGTAACTGTAGATTATTTTTGTATTTGTTATCAATTCTAATTTGCATATTTGCTGCTTAAACAACGTCGAATGCCGTCTAAAAGTCACCGTAGGTGGTCCAATGAAAAAAGGCCCAGTAGGATCCTGTGTAACGGTTTTTCCAAAATGCTACATTTACTTTAAAGCCAATCACAAAAATCTTTCTCGATAACTTTAAATAACGCCAGAAACCAACCAGAAATTGTAATGGCCCAGTGGAAAGCAAAGTCGTATCTGATTTTGTTTAATGGTCTTTTCCGAGAAGACTAAACCTATCTAAGAGCCAGCGCAGATGCTGTGATGAAAAACAAAGTTTGGCTCCACAAAAATGTTTCTTGATAGTTTTAAAAAGCGCCGAAGTGAAAAGCGAAACCCAATCTGATCCTGTCTAATGACTTTTTCTAAGAAGACTAAACTGACTAAGAGCCACCGCATGTGGAGAGCAAAGTTTAATCTGTCAAACTCCGAAGAGCGACCAAAAATCACCGTAGGTTGCCTGGTGGAAAGTAAAATCCAATTTAGTCTTGTCTAATTGCTTCTTCTAAGCAAACTGGATCTAACTAAGAGCCATCGCAGGTTGCCTAGTAGAAAGCAAAGTCTGACACGTCACACACGTTTACATCGATAGCTTTAAACAACGTCGTAGATTGACCAAAAACCACCACAGATGGTGTGGTGGACAGCAAAATCCTTTCTGCTTATTGTCTAATGGCTTTTCACCACGAAAATTGATGCTAAAGCTAATAATCAGCTGAAGTAATCTAGTAGAAAACGACTTTTTTTGTTATGGTTTTAAAGAATGTCAAAAGTCATTTTAAAGTTATCCTAGGTGGCTTGTTAATGGGTAAAGTCTAATCCGAAAATCTTTAATGGCTTGTTTGGAGACGACTAAACCCAACAGCCAACACAGATGTTTCTAGATATTTGTGAATAGTTTTAAAACCAAAGCCAACCAAAAGCCATTGTTGAAGAGCAGAGCCTAATCCAAACCCGTTAGATGAATTTCTCCGTAAAGCTCAAACACGCAATTTCGATGCGTTTTGTGCATAGTTTGACTCATCGTCTGTGCATGTTTGTGAAAAACTTGAAACGATGTTGAAGGCTTGCTTTGGAATTAAAGGTTTTATCTTGGATCATCGCAAAAAAAACTTAATTCGTCACATAAAGAAAATTAAAAAAGAAGAAAGCCTGATTAACGATTTTGCTTGTTTCCACATTTCCCATTTGTTTTGTTAGAAGCTTTAAACAACACCGAGATCCGAACAAAAGTCACCGAAGGTGACCTAATGGAAAACGAAGCCCAATCCGATTCAGTTTGATGCTTCTTCAGAAACGTCTAAAAGATGGCAATTAAATATGCAGTAAAGCTCTCTATAACTGTAAAACTTAAAAGGGAAGACAGTGTTGGTTTTTCAGTTTTTCCAAAACATCGCAAGTGATCCTCTGAAAGGTAGAATCCGATACATCACGTGCATAGCTATACAAAGAACGTCAAAGAAGGCGAAAGCTTATCTAAGGGCCAACGGAAGTGGCCTGATGGATAACAAAGTTTAACTCGTCGTCTACTCATCGAAGCCGATCAAAAATCCCATTACGCAGCAAAGTCCAATCTGTTCCTATTTGATAGCCTTCTTTAAAAAGGCTAAATCGGACTAGAGACCACCGCAGGTGGCCTGGTGGAGAAAGAATTTTGACTTTATTGGCAGCTTTAAAATAGATTTAAGGTCAGTTAGGAGCCACCTTATCAGAGGATGACTTCCACTCCGATCGTGTTTGATGGTCTCCTTCAAATTCTAATTTGTTGTTTTGCCTGCCCCTGTTGACAGCTTTAAAAAAGATTGAAGGCCGATCTAAATGCACAGTAGGTGCTTTGTTGGCAAAATCCAATCCATTCCTGTTTGATACCTTTCTTCAAGGAGGGTAAATTTGATCAAGGGCCACCGCAGGTGACCTGATATGTAGCGAAAAGTTGGATGGCGATAAGAATCACCGTAGCAGGCTTTGTTTTTTGTTTTCTCTGTGAAACTCGATGGCTTATCTCTGTTTGATGATTTCCGTTAAGAAGGTTAAAAAGGGACAAAAGTTGCTTTGAGAAAGCGTAGAAGGTGCAATAATAGAAAAAATCTGTTGTAAACAAATTACGTGTGGTGTTTTATTTTGTGCCTATGTGCTTGTTTATATTTCAACAATTACCATGAAGCAATTGTTTGACAATGAATGTTTGTTTTAACGTTTAAATCACAAAAACAACAAAGAATTCTAATTCAACTGATTTTTGATGGTGATGTCCAAATCTTTTTATTTAAAATAATAAGGACATTTACAGTTTGTTGAATGGAAAAAATTATATCTCAAATAAATTATTTGTAAATATTTTGCTTTAATAAACATTGTTTGAACATACCACGCAAAATAAAGGGGGAGAGAATTTCAGTACACGTATTTTATTAATTGCTACGTGTGCACGTGTGGCTTCTTTAATAATATCTAATGATGTAATTTCAGTTTACATCTCCAACGTCAAACCCCACCTAATAAAAGTTCTGAAATCGTCTGTGATGTTGACAGATTGACGTCTCTAATTTTCATTTCTATTTTTGTAAATTCACCTTTTATCCCCAGACAGTCTATTTATTAAATTGTTTTAATCTCAATTTAACGAGGGTAAAATTAGAATAGGTAATAATTATAGTCACTGAATGAGGGAGAGAAGACGGTTTAGAGCGCATTCGAAATGCCCTGTAATTTACAACTCAAAGGACTTTTAAAATTCTAATGTGTCAAAAGCCGGAGTTCACCATCAAATCGCTCAACACAAAGGTCGCTGAACAAGATTAAAAACCGGGTAACTTGTGTAAACTTTTATAGCCTACGCAATGTACCACAAAAGAACGCCATTTAAAACCAGCACTCGCTAAATTTGAGAAAAGTCAAGCGTACGCACTTTTCGGTCGTACAAGAGAGACCAGAAAGAGAAGCTCGTGTTTACAGGATTGTAATAAAAACAGACCTTTTTTTTAAAGCATTTTAATAGGTTTGGTTGTTAAAAATCGAATAGTGAAGGTTTTCTGCATGTATCACAAATTAAAAAATTAAAAATGATAATAACAATAATAGTAAGATGAATTTTTAGTATGACAAAGTAAGCGACGTGATTCGCCTACGTCGACAGGTTTTAATTATTTCATAAAAAGAAAGTCATTAAAATGCAAGAGCGACCGTATTTGCCTATCAAATATCCATAATATAAACTTAAAAGAGAGGGCTTTCAAAGTTAACAAGCCGGCTTGAAAAAATAATCCCTAAAAACAATTAAAAAACGCCGCGTGACAGTGTTTTCAATTCTACCAACCTTCAAACAAAGCAGGCGAAATGAAAACAGTTTTCCTCTTCGTCCTGCTTGTGGCTTTTGCATAGGCCCCTGTCACTTTAGGTAACTTCTCAAGAGGCTCCGTTGTATCTATGTAGATTACCCCTGGTTGCCCCTGGTTACCGCACGTCCTGGGTCCTCTGGGTGCACGAGAGTCTGGTTCTTAAGAGTAGCAACGTGGAGAACGGGAGAAAAAGGACAATTTACAGTCCTGCGGTATACGTTCGGAAAATGACAATAGAGACATCACACAAGCATGCGTATTCCAATGTCAATCCCTTTTCTATTCGGTATTTTCCATTTATTTATTCAGAAAATACTCTGCTTCCATCTTTCTCATACGCTCACCTGAAAATCTAAACCCCTCAATCACTTTTCATACAAATCATGTGACAACGAATTTACCAAACATTCAGAAACCTGACGTGAAAAAATAACGTTGAAAGAAACTGGAAATTTCCACCTACTGGAACTGCAAAGCATCTTTTATTTAATAAAAAAAGGGTTCGCCGTAGGAAGTTGCAAAATATAAGTTGTAGTCTTTTTTTTTAATTTTTAAAAACCTTTTCCATGTAAAATATTTACATTTTTCTTTTCTTGAGTTAATTTTAAAAGTTCTAGTTTAATAAAAAAAAACTCGCCATCGTTTTTTTGTTAATTATGTATGACTTTTGCCTTATAAAGAATAGAAAGTACCTAATTTGCTATTGGCGTTTTGTAATATTTTACAAAAAAATTACTACTTCAAATTTTACTGTTTACTCTTTTTAGGAGAATAGCTATTACTAGCCTCGAGTGAAATAAATCTTACATATAATAGGTATAGCTCGTTTCGCAAAATTTCTCTAACAATTTCTCTAACCAAAGCATGTCCACTTCGATCAGTCAAACATAATATTATTATGGAAATTTCCGTACAAAATTTATTTTTTGTAATGGTATACTTTGAATATTATTTATATGAATTCATCCGCTTAAACAGTTTGTGGTTAGGGATGTAGAAACTTACTATTTAGGTCTAAGATACCACATGTTATTTAAACACAAAGCGAGAGCGAAGTAAACTAACTCCTCATTGTAGTAAACCTTCCCACTTATACGGCCTGCCAAAGATACACAAGGGAAGTATTCCTCTGAGACCAATTGTGAGCTTAGGAAACTCCCTTGGCTACGAATTACCTAGATTCCTGGGAACACAACGCTTTGGAGACGATCAGATGTACGAGGTCTGTTCAAAAAGTATCGCGAATTTTGTGCTTTTTCAAAAATTATTTATTTATTCATGAATATCTATTTTGTCCCCTTCAAAGTAATCCCCATCAGATATTATACACTTGTGCCAACGTTTTTTCCAATCCTCGAAGCACTTCAAAAAATCATTTTTTGTGATCTTGTTCAGCTCCTCCTTCGATGCCGTCTTTATCTCCTCAATCGTAGCGTAGCGTCATCCTTTCATGGGCCTCTTCAGTTTCGGGAACAAGAAAAAGTCACAGGGGGCCAGGTCTGGGGAATACGGTGGCTGCGGCATCATTAGTGTGTTGTTTTTGGCCAAAAATTCGCGCACAAGCAACGATGTGTGAGCAGGGGCGTTATCATGGTGCAAAAGCCAATTTTTGTTCTTCCACAAATCCGGGCGTTTCTGGCGGATTGATTTGCGCAAATTGCGCATAACTTGCAGGTAGTATTCCTTATTGACCGTTCTACCCTGTGGCAAGAACTCATGATGCACCACGCCCCTGCAATCGAAGAAAACTGTAACAAAACCAAAAGCACGCTCTTCGTCGTTCACATCTTCTCGGCCCTCTGAGAACATTCTGTACCACCGATAAACGTTGCTTCGGTCCAAGGTAGCTTCACCATATGCCACAGTCAACATTCGGAATGCGTCCGCGCACCTAATTTTGTTTTTCACACAAAATGTGATACAGATTCTTTGATCCATTTTTTGGAATAGGCAAAAATCGAAGACGAGCCAAAACACGTCCAAGCAAAACAGCTGTCGAAAATTAACTGAACATTCAAAATAGCCGAACTTGTCGGCATAAGTGAGGGACATGAGTACCAACATAACGCCACAAAAAAATCGAAAATCGAATATACGTAACCCGCGGAAATTCAAAATTCGCGATACTTTTTGAATAGACCTCGTACAGTGTCCCATTTACATAACTCTGTTATTATAAAGTTAGGGGTAAGAAATAAAAAACCGCTGCATTCGGCACTAAGTGCTTTATTAAGTAATTTTAGTTTCTTGCATGAAATTTGATTTTATCAATATAGGATTTGTCATACCTACGCTACGATGCGTTTGTTTTTAAAAAACCTGAAATCTCTTATTTTCATAAAACCTTGAAAAGTAGTGATCGAAACTAAGCATAATAACAATCTTCCCGTCTTCTATCTCTTGTATTATGTCTTTTGACTTTCATCTATGGTATTCTGTAATCTTCTGTCTCCCACTTTCTTTTGGTTTTTTTTATGGCTATCTATCTTTTGTTTTGCTTCTTTTGCTTTCTATTTTTCGTCTTTTGTTTTTGTCTTTGGTCATCTAAATTTTATTTTTGGTATTCCGTCTTTTTCTTGCCTCCCCATCTTTTGTTTTAAGTGTCCGTTGTTTGTCATCGTCTTATGTCTTTTATTTGGCTTCTTCTCTCTTCTATTTTTTGTTTTTCGTCTCCTGTATTATGTCGTCTGACTTCTATCTATGGTACTTTGTCTTTTTTTGTCTGCCGTCTTCCGTTTCATCTGTCTATATTCTGTCTTGTGTCTTGTGTCTTGTGTCTTATGCCTTGTGCCTTGTGTCTTGTGTCTTCTGTTTTGTGTCTTCTGTCTTGTGTCTTTTGTCTTGTGTCTTCTGTCTTGTGTCTTCTGTCTTGTGTCTTCTGTCTTGTGTCTTCTGTCTTCTGTCTTCTGTCTTCTGTCTCGTGTCTCGTGTCTCGTGTCTCGTGTCTCGTGTCTCGTGTCTCGTGTCTCGTGTCTCGTGTCTCGTATCTTCTGTCTTGTGTCTTGAGTCTTGTGCCTTGTGCCTT
>VTPC01090913.1:55350-119785 GCA_011009095.1 Ignelater luminosus
TATTCCCGTACATTAGAATCAAACTGCGTGGTCAACAATTTTCAACACCAGAAGAAGCCGTTTTTTGTTTCAAAACGCATATTTTGGAGCTGCCTCAAACAGAGTGGAAAAAGTGCTTCGAAAATTGTTTCAAACGCATGGAAAAGTGTATCAATCTTAATGGAGAATATTTTGAAAAACAATAAAACTAGTTTTGATCATAAATACTTGTTTTTTCATTGTTAGGCCAGAAATATAAATAGCAACCCTCGTATTATAAAAAAGTTTCATTTTGATCACTCGTTAACGCAGACTTAAGCCAAAGCTAAGGGAACGGGCTTGGAAAAATTAGCGGAGAAAGCTTTGTAATGAACTATGGGTAATTTTTATAAATCGATCTTTTGTTGTTAAATCAGGAAAGACGGTCGTCCCTTTAAATTATCGACCTTTGTTCTTAACCGAGAATGATTATTTAGTATCCTGCAGGCAAAAATAAAAGTTTATTTAACATTTTCTGATTTTCTTTACAAAAGCTATTTTAAAGATTCGTTCAAGTGGAAAGTTAAGCTGCCTCTAGGAGCGAAACTGCAAGCCCAAAAAATTGAAGTTTGTATGAACCAAACTTAAATGTCACAAAAATGGTTGGAGGTTACAACAAAGAACAAACGCTACGGTAAGTTTTTCAAGAGAAAAAAAAAACATTTCAAACCAAAAAGAAACCAAGAGAATTTGGAAATGAAATAGAAAAAGCACTGAGGCATTACATCTATTAAAGGAGGTATAAATAGACGGGTTCATTTCAGGTATTGCTTGCTTTTCTAAAACATTTTTGCAGAGGTAGTTAATTTATTTCTTTTAGATATTTTTTTGTGGAACAGATACATTAGCCCATTTTGAGTATAACAATAATGCATTTTGAATAGTTCTCTTTTTACAAATGAAATAGAATGTTTTGATTCCATTTACCATACTACGGTCACTTTTTCCTATTTTCAATTTAAACAAACAAAACAATAACAAACAAGCAAAATTTTTTTTTATGAAATGATACCGTTCAGATGTACAAGAGATATCATTTGACAAAATAAATACAATACGCTGAAATCCAATCGCTTCGGGATGAAACTAATTACAACAAAATCGATATTATTTAATTCTGGTTGTGTGAACAAGCACATTGTGAAAATACAAAATTCAATCAACTCAGCTGTGCTTATTTACCATCAATAGTTAACTAGATGTAGACTTTTTGAAGTTGTTTATTTTACGCAAAACTCGTTAATGGCAACGTTAAGAGAGTTTAAAAAGCCCTATTTTGTTTTGTTTTTATGTCCAGTTAAAAAACCCTGGCTTATAAAATAAACCAAACTCAAACAGAGACATCAAAGCAATCCGCAACTTCTCCTCTCTTGTGCTGCAATGAAATGATAATATTACCATTTCAGCGATGAGGACGTTTTCATCGCGATCCTCGTCCAAAATAAAACAGCTCTCAACATAAATGAGTAGATAGATACTACCTGAAAAGAGAAGTCCGCCGCATTATCTTGCGCGGAAGGATGAGCAGATTACTAAGGATTTCCGCAAAAGACTTCCAGGTATTTACTCGAGTTTTGGAATATAGAAAGCATTATTAAAATTAATTTAGTATTCAAGCCCCTTTAATTAGAAACGAAAGATTATTATTATTCAAGAGTCTTGGGAATTTTTCATCTTTCTTCAATTCAATGCAGTCTTGGAACGAGCTTATATCAAAAGAAAAGTTGTGATTTTGTAAAGAAGATGGGAACGGACGTCTCTTTAGATTAAAAAGAAAAGAAAACTTCTCAAACTAATCTACAAATTCATTCAAATATATCTTTTTTCTCTTCTTTTTTTTTCTGCTTTCTCATAGGATATTTCCGTATGTAAACACATTTATCAAAAAATTGTATTTTTCCCTGGTCATTTCAATCGCGAAGTATTAAATTTTTTTTTGAAAAATTACACTACCCTTAGACGTTTGACCCTTCTACAAAGGAAGTTATATCCACAAGCTTAAATATGACTTTTATTCGCGAGCTTATCTCAGACTCACACGTCAAATTCCCATCCAATACTTTTTGATTAATGACTCTAGGTTGTATTCAAAATCGCCCCCAAATGGTTATAATATATGTATGTATGTGTGTATGTGTTCAGTCTTGCATTTTTAACATTGTGAGACTCCTTTAAAATACGCCAGAAACAAGGCCAAGAAATTTCAATTTACTACACGTGGAGCGTGTTTGTAATTCCTCTAATTCAACTTATTAACCGATATTCAGGTATTTGAATGGTAGCATTAGTTAAGTTTGGCACGAGTTTTACCACGAAATTACATTGTTGTAAACTTTAAAGCAACTATGCATCTGTGTTCTAATTCACCTTAAGCTAGAGCAGGTTTATGCAAACCCAAAACATTTAGTTGCAACTATGGTTAATGTACTCTAATATACTAGAACTAAACTTTACATAATAAGATTTATACAGGGTCAGTTTAAAAGCGTTAGAGACAATCTAACTTTTAATCTATGCAGCAGATTTATTATTTTTTCCTAAAAAGTTTCTTTTTATGTTTACTAATAGATTTAGAATTTTGTTTTTGAATCAGACTTTTCAAGTTAGTAAAACTTTTTATATTCTTTACATCAACCTAGAAGGCAGAATGATTTATTAATCATCAACTATATCGCATTTTTTTACTTTTAGAAAGACTCTAAAATGTATCATCTAAAAGACGTCATATCAGGACGTGTAAAAGACGTCATTTAATAATTAGACGTTTTTAGGCGTCATACTAACAAATATAATTTTGACAATCAGCACATAATGTAATACATCACAGAAACTACCTAGATTTGTGATTGGCAACGAAACATGTCCAATTATTCACGTGAATTGGAATACAGGGCGAGTTTTATTAAATAGGCGGTTTGGAGTAAGCTTTGACTTGAAAAGATTTGAATCTAACAGCTGATAACGACAACAAAATAAATTTGACAAGTAAACCTTAATATAATAAATGGCAATTATTTGGTTTCTAGTTTCACTCAAGAAAACACCACATTTGTACTAAAAGTTTACAGGCCCAGAATGTGGAATATTTGTGCTGAGCAGGCGACCGAAACCCATAAGGATTCAGAATTGTCACAAACTAGGCAATTAAAGGAACATATCAAGAGTTTGAGAAAACAAGAAAGTTGCCAGAAGGGACAAAATGCACAAGGAGAGCTGACAATAATAATAAGTACCCAAGAGACGCTACAATGTATAGGACGAACACAAGGAATTTTACTAGAAGGATACCTAAACTCCAAAGCGGGGGTATACATAGGGATTTCCCCAAACAGATAACAGAAGGCATGTACTACTAGATTAGATGGCGGAATATAGACTGATTATACAAAATAACAATTATAGCGAACAAACATATCGATATGCCTATGTGTTCAGAGAACATAGCAAATTAAATTAGGAACTGGGCCATACATGAGGAGGAAAGTCTCAGTCTTCATAAATATATTTATTATAATACCGAAATAACGAATAAAAAACCAAAACAGAATAGCGAAACAAAATGGACAATTAAAAAATAATAAAATAAAAATAAATAAAACCCAAAATAAAGATAGAGAGAAAATGAAAGATGCTATAGCAATAGCAGCATTAAAAAAATGAAGAACATGACGTAAGCAAGGCTCTTTCTAGTGATGCAAAGACGAGATCGCAACAAAACGGAAAAACTGCCTAGCACCAAGAAGAAGAGTAAGTAGAGAAAGTAAAAGAAACAGACTAACTGAAGAAGAGCACAAGCAAATAAATTTAGACTATAAAAACAAGAAACAGGAACTTCAAAAAGCAGTAATAAAGGCAAAAGAAGAGACCTGGCAAGAATTATGCGAAGATAGAGATACACATTGAGCATGGAATATAAAGTCGCAAGACCTCCAGAGTTGTTCAAGGGAATCTTGAAAGAATTTCCTAATGAGGTACTCGAAGTAATAAATAACCAAATTACAAAAGGAGAATTCCCAAGGCACTGGAACGTGGCCAAGCTAATTTGGGAAAAATACTGTAAAAGCTAATAGCTACAAAAATAGAAATCGATACAGCTTCAAAAAATGAAAGTCGACAATAGATGCTATGCCAAAAATAATCGATAAGAAAAACCCACCAAAATAGGCAAGATGCAGTAATGACTTGCCTAGATATAAAGTATGCATTTCATTTGACCCCTTGGCAAAGAATAATGCATGTACTCAAAGAGTTCAGAGTGAGTAACTCCTTTATAAAAATTATAGGAAGCTATCTAAGCGAGAAAGAAATAATACTAGGAAACAAAACCATGATGGTCACAGGTACTAGAACACCTACTATGGAAAATATTCTACAATAGTGTGCTTGAGACAACAATCACAGGCTTTGCCGATGACATTGCAACATAGATACTGAAAGTTAATGCCAACAATGCCTTTGCCGAAACTGCAAAGAAAGAAACAAATAAATTGAGTCTAGCAATCGAGAAAACGGGAGCAGTCATTTTGTACGGAAGGAAGAAACTAAACAGAATCTAAGTCGCACAGATCTAGGAAAGAGAACTGAAATGGAGAAAATATCAAAAAGTACTAAGCAATCTTCAATGAACCATAAGAGGCAGTTGTCGAAAAAAGAAAAAACACATCCGAGAGAAATACAAACAAAAAACAAGCCAAAGAAGAAACAATGGAAGAAAAACAGCACTAAAGCTAGCTGGATTAACTAATTGAAGATTTGCAGGTATGTGTAAACCGCAAACACGAAAAGGTCGAGTACTTTCTAGCGCAGTTTCTCAGTAGCTACGATTGTTTTGGCAGCTATCTTAAAAGGCTAGAACTAAGCAAAACGCGATACGCGGGAACATACGGTCTTCATATGCGAACGATTGAACACAAAAAGGACAAATACAAATTAAAAAGTGGGAGAAAATGAGGACGTATTTACATTAATGTTAGGCAGCAAACAAAACTTAACAACTATCCTTGAATTTATCAAAGAAACAATGAAAAAGGAAGAAAAGAATGCGAGAGAGAAAGAGATGATAAATTGGTATGTCCCAAAACTATACTTAAGAAATTCTAGGACAGTGTAAGGAAAAACGAAAGAATTCTTTAGTCGGTAAGAATCCTGCAAAGGTATTACTGAAGATTTTTCCCTTCTCGCGCAAAAAAGAGGAAAGACAGTGACTGTTAGCTACGGGGAAGAAACAAGAATGCATGCGAAATACACGAAAAAGAGAAGGATATTAAAAACCTCAATAAAGAGATCCAAAGAAATGTGCTGAGAAGGCGACCAAAACCCATAAGGATTCAGAATTGTCACAAACTAGGCAATTAAAGGAACATATCAAGAGTTCGAGAAAACAAGAAAGCGTTGCTAATCAGAAGGAAAAACACTAACACAGTACAAAGAAGGGCCTCTCATGCAAGGGAGAAAGTAAGCACTTGCCAAAAGAAAAAACAAATGGCCCTGGAACTCAAAAGACTGAGACTACTAATACTGGCCTGCAGGAAAATCAATGAATTGAGAATTTCAGAAAAAGGAAAAAATAAAATATCAGAAAAACAAACTGCTGCACATCATGGCAAAAACCGGATTCAGTAGAATCGGTAAAAGATGTCTTGTCTATCATCTTATATACAGCCCTGTTAGGAGAGAGAGCGATGAAAAAGTATAAAGATGTGATTGCAAGATTAATGGAAATTCGTGATGAGAGTTAGTAGCGCATACCGAGCAACCTCCAACTGAGCATTTCAGATGATAAAGGGTATACTCCCAGTACAAGTCCTAATGAAATACATGGATAGTGAGGTGACAGAAACTGGCAATAGTTGTGCAAAATAAATAATATGAAGATGCTATACTAAACGTTATTCGGGATAAAAGATATTGAGATACTGAGAAGATGTTGGAATGAATTTTGCTAATATAGATATGCAAAGATAATGGTAATTGCTAAAAAAAAGAAGGAAAAGGACAGAGATAATGAAAGTCAAAACAAACTTACAAGATAATAGCTCATATGCGAGTATACTAAAAACATGAGACGAGATCAATACATCAAAGTAGGAAAAATAAAGATCGAACGGTCAAGATGCGACGTGCTGGAGATCCTTTCGCCAACCTGATCAATGTAACCAAAAAATTGGAAGCGTCTAGAATTAGTGGGGCAAAATGTAGCAGAAGACAGATTTTGGCATCGGTAGCGTACTTTATCATAATCTGAATTAGAGCTATCGAGAAACAGAGATAATAGAGAGATATATCAACTAAAAGACAAAGAAAAAATATTATGTTAAGGATAGCAACTGACTATAAAGTTTACTGCATTTATATTGGTAACACCCTGTAGAATCTTACATTGGATTTTATTTATTACTGGATGGTGTATGCTATTTGTTTCGTGTTTGATATTTATACAAGTTTAGTAGAGAAAAGGAAGCCTAAAACTATTCTTGGCAAAAAATAAATTTATTTGCCGCTTTATATTTACTTGAATCTAAATATACGAGGGTCGTTTGAAAGACTACTCAATTGTTTGGGGTAAACCTTTTTTATTTTTCAACATAGTCTTCTTTTAGGCTTATACATTTCGTCCAACGCTGCTCTAGTTTGTTGATCCCTTCTGAATAATAGGATTTGTCCAAGTCTGAAAAATAGCCATTCGTTTCTGCAATCACCTCCTCGTCTGAATAAAATCTTTTTCTCGCCAGATATTTCTTCAAATTGGGGAACACATAGTAGTCCGAGGAAGCCAAGTCTAGAGAATAGGGGGGATGTGAAACGAGTTGGAACCCTATTTCCATTAATTTTGCGACCACAACTGCTGAGGCGTGAGCCTGATGGAAAAGGACTTTTTTGTGGGCCAATCATGGGCGTTTTTCTTGCAGCTCGGTTTTTAAACGGTCCAATAACGATGAATAATATGCACCTGTAATAGTTTTACCCTTTTCCAGATAGTCGATGAGGATTATTCCTTGCGAACAGGGCGTCCAGAACGTTCAGCGTCACTTGTACCCATATGGCCACTCCAAAAATTTTGAAACCACTTATAAACTGTTCTAATCGAAGGTGCAGAGTCACCATAATGTTTATCAAGCTTCTCTTTAGTCTCCTGAGGCGTTTTGCCTTTCATAAAGTAATGTTTAATCAACACACGAAATTCTTTTTCGTCCATTTTTTGAAAATCACTCGACTTCCTCGATTCATACGAATGCCAAACACAAAGAAATAGACCGATCTGGCTGAAACTTGGTGTGTGTTCTTCCAAGAGATGCTAACATCTAAACATAACCTCGATATGCACCAGTAGTGCCATCTCTCTGACTTTGCACGGACTTTTCAAACGACCCTCGTATATTGCTGTGGAAAACATTACACTCACACTTTTGGCAATTGTGTCAAAGAATTAAAGAAAATGTTGACCTATGTAAGTTATATAGTTAATTGTTTAATATAAAATTAAGATAAACTTAAAACTTTTTTTAATAATTGAAGTAATTATTCAACTACTTAATTTGTTTAGTTATAAAATATTAAGGAAATTACTGTATTGTGATAATAATAATTAAGAAATTATTAATTTATTAAATAAAATTAATTTTGAAGAATTTGGCAATAAATTTTTTAGCTGTAGTAGATACCACAGCAATGTATATATAAAATAAAGAATTTATTTATTCTTTGATCTTGACACCATTTGGATTTGGATTTGTATAGGAACGTCTCTTAAAGATTTGTTTTCTTCATTAGCAATTGTAATTTAGAAAATTCCTTAATCTTTAATTTCTCCCTATTAGCTTCAGTCTGATCGATACTTTAGTATTATCCAATATAATCAATCTCCTCGTTTGTTATTTTTAATTTCTAGGCTATATTAGATTTTATAGATTGCATCTAAAGAAATAAACGCACCCCTTCTTCCTTCCTTTCTGCTTGCGTTTTCAAACGTACCTGTTAGATAAATGATTTACGAGTAGGTTGTTGATAAAATAGTAAATAAATTGAACGCGTTTTTAGAACGTTGTTTACCCTTCCTTAGTAATTTGCCAATGTGCTTTTTTCACGCAGTCGAATATCTTATACGATCTCGTAAAAGAGGTTGTAATAAAAGCCGTGCACCTTAAAAAGATGGAAAGGATATGAAAGAACCCATCGCATCGTCGTCCTAAAAACTCCATATTTAGACGAAATCGCGGAATTTCCAACTAAGGATATAAATCTGTGCGAGAGATTGCCAACCGTGTATCCAACATTGTAAAGTATCCCGGGGGACGCGAAAACGCATTGCTACCAACTTCGCGGATGCAAATCTGCCGTAAAACCACTAATACCTCTTTTCAGGCCTCCGTTAGGGATGTGTACAAAGTTGCTTGACAGATTTATGATAGTCTTCAATACGCACGGGATCCCAAAACTGTGACTACGCGGGGGCTCCGGACGCTTTTCTCTCTTCCGTTACCTCCGCCTTCCTCGCCCCGTTCCGCGCTTCGAATTTGTTTTTAACTAGTTAAGAAAGTAATAAATTTATAAAAGACTTTTAGGAGCGAGAGGTATTAGGTGATGTTTATTTACGGCAATGTGCCCTAATTCTTGTTTATATCCCCCTAGAAATTGTTTTCAATTGCAAATGGAAATATTATTAGATCTCTAGATTTCTGTGGTATAATAGTAGTAGATTATCAACAGCCCAACTCCCAAGTCGTACCTCTAAGGGTTCATTCTTTCCTTCTCGAGGATTTGCAAGTGTTCTAGATGTAATCGAACGATCGTTTTAGGAACGAAAGAGCGTGCAAGGGGTCGAAGGACAATCTAAGAGTTGTCAACTCACTCAAATAACTTCGGTGACACCTAAATCTTTTCAACATATGAGGTAATAACTAGAAGGAACTGTTAATAGATAACATTTTATCTCGAAAACCAATTTTAGATAAAAAAATATTTTGGTATTTAAATTTTAGTTTTTTAAAAATAAATGTCGTCATGTCAGATTTTATAGAAACAAGCGACTTCAGCGACTCCTTTAATATTTAAAAATCGAACTCGAAGCGGAGACTGAATAAAAATACATCAAAGATTCGTTCGATGCAGAGAAACTAATAAAAAAATCCAATATTATCAATCAAATCTAACAAGTACGTATTGAATGGCATTCTTCGATGCATTAGTTGAAAACTCTTTGCACGCCGTCGCCTTCATCCTCTTCCTAATTAAATTTTAAAAGTCAGGGGTAGAAAGAGACGAGCTCATTTCTGACTGTAAAAGAGTAGGGGGAATCGGACGACGGATTGTGATTATCTGAAAATTGCAGAGACGCTGTCGTACTGAAAAGCATGAAGAGAACGTGAAGTAGTCCAGAGACCATCTAATATTTGTCGCGTTAAGGGTCGCTAATACGGATCAAAGGACATCTCGAATTCAGTTCCGTAGTTGTACCAATTATCGCTGGCGGGGGCACTCGAACCGGCGTGCGTTTCGCGTACTTCGGACGCCAATAAAAATAATGAAACTCCTTATAATCTACTCTTCAAGTGATACTTGGAGCAAGAGCTGAAAGTCGAGATTATTTGTTTTCGCCTTCCGATTTTGTTTGATTTCAATTTGGATCGGTCTTTTGTTAAACTCACGCACACGAAAGGCACGGACCTCGAAAATTCTGTATACAAAGCCAAAACTTTTAAGAGCGTGTTATGCTCGAGTTGAATTTGATATTTGTACAAAAAAAGGAAGGAAAACTCAATTACAGAGGTTGCTCCGGAAATTTTTGATCAGAACATTTTTCAATTTCAGTTTCTATCCTTTTTTGTTAAGAAAGAAAAAAAACTTTTTATCCCAAAGAAATCATTCTTGCTACTAACCAGCAGTTTCAATATAACAACAAGCAACCATCTGTAATATATCTTGTTTCAGAAAATAACTGAAAACTGATAGTTTTTGTTAAATAAAAGTGGCATGGAATTTTGTTATGAATTATCAATGCTGTGTTACTCTTCATTAATGCAGCTTTCTCGGTGATAATTACATTTAAAGTTTTTAAAAATCACGCAACGCTACGCCGCCTTGCCGATCAAACTTTTAATTGATCATATCATGCGCATATGAGGATAATAATAAAAAAAATAATAAAAGCGTTTCTTCTTCTTCTTTAGCAAAACGCTGAAAATGTACTCTTAATGCACGCGCACACAAAATTAACACGAATCCAAAAAATACCATTAATTACAGATTAACTTTGTCCTTACGATTCTAAATCCATTGATTCACAGATAGTCAGATGACTGTTTAAGAGTTTGGAATTTCTGAATTTACAATGTAAGTTACTAATTCAATACTACCAATGCCTTGGTTTCATCTTTGTGTGACTGCACTATTCCTATTTTCAACTTTGCTCGACGGACGTCGACACTCTAGGAAAGGTTCATACGAGGGTGGTCTGAAAAGTTTCCGACCTAACAAAGATACAAGACATTTTTTCTGAAAATTTTTTGTTATTTTTCAACTTAGTCTCCTTGTAACTCTACACACTTCTCCCAGCGATGCTCCCATCTCTGTAACCCGTCCAAATAGTACTCGGCATTTTTCTCTGCAAAATAATTGTCCACGAAGGTGATTGCCTCTTCATTTGACGAAAATCTTTGTCCTCCGAGCGCAATTTTTAGATGAGGGAACAAAAAAAAGTCGCTTGGGGCTAGATCTGGTGAGTAAGCAGTTCAAACCGTAATTCGTGGATTTTCGTAATGGCAACCGCCGAGGTGTGAGACGGTGCGTTGTCTTGGTGAAACAGGATTTTCGTTTTCTGCAAATGTGGCCGTTTTTTCGCAAGTTCTGCCTTCAGCTTGTCAAGTAATGATGCATAGTATGCTCCTGTAATGGTTTTTCCTTTTTGAAGATAATCGATTAAAATAACTCCATGACTATCCCAGAAAACAGTCGCCATCGCTTTCCCAGCGGAAAAAACAGTTTTTGCTTTTTTTTGGAGTCGGTTCCCCCTTTGCAGTCCACTGTTTGGACTGTATTTTTGTTTCGGGCGTATAATGGTGTATCCAAGTTTTATCTACAGTAACTAATCGGCGCCAAAACTCGGATTTATTTCGCCTAAACTGCGCCGAAAGAGCGTTGGAAATATTCATTCGAACACGTTTTTGGTCTAACGTGAGCAAACGCGGCACCCAACGCGCGGACAGCTTTCTCATGCCTAAATGTTGATTTAATATGTGACAAACACGTTCTTTTGACATGCTCATAACCTCTGCTATCTCTCTCACTTTAATTCGGCGGTCGTCTAGCACCATTTGGTGAACTTTAGCGATGTTTTCGTCGGTAGTTGCAGTTTTTGGACGTCCCGAACGTTCATCGTCTCCCAAGCCCTTACGGCCACGTGTGAATTCAGCAGCCCAAAATTTCACTGTGGTAAATGATGGTGCAGAGTCCCCATACACAGAATCCAACTCATCTTTTATTTGCGAAGGCGTATTGCCTTTCAAAAACAAATATTTAATGACAGCTCGATACTCGATTTTGTCCATTTTCACAAAAAAACTCACATCAACTCACTCAAACGACTGTTACATAGAAACTGCGCGTCCAAAATGGCTGAAACTTTGGTGAGTAACTGTCAACAGATGAACAACGAAATTCAGTAGCTTTTATTTACGAGTGCTGCCATCTTCACGTTGAGGTCGGAAACTTTTCAGACCACCCTCGTACTAACGCTATCGGATGTACTCTTTCTTTTTTTGAGGTGAATTAGTAATTATTCGATTTACTGACGCTCCTGAAGTATCGCTCTTCTCCCACTGTGCTGGTGGGATTCTGAGAAAAGTTGTTTGTTTTCCGCTAAAACAGACAAAGCATAGCGCAACCAGTGCAACATGATCATCACTCTACTAACTGTCGGAACCTACAAAACGAGCTTTTTCATCATTGATGTCTATACGATGTTTTGCTAAGCACCGCCACTTTCACCACATTGACAACTACACCTTGACTAAAGATGCTATTTCAAGAAAAAATCTAAAATATAAATTACGCGGTCTAAAGGCCACTTTTTTTAAAATTCATAGAACTGCATCGACCTTAGTAGCTTATTGTTAGACTGCCACAGGTAAACTGTCAAGACAGACAGTTCCAAAACTTTTATGATAGCTCCCGTGGAGATTGTGCTGTCACTAAGGAAAGTCCTTCTCTATGGGTGATACTGCTACCACCTGCGTTAATTGTCTCTGTTGCTTGCATTCACCACGAAACATCAACCATTCCATGCTTTTTTTCTGAAGAGAAACTTTACTTTATAAAGCGTGCTTTGGTTCCATTGAAACCAGGAATGTAAGGAAACACAAAGTGGGACCACGGATACTTATTTTTTCTATCTATAACAGTTTTTAAGGAAAAATAGAAATATAAAAAAGCAAGAATGATTACATACAGGGTTGACTTATTTAATCCGACAAAGCAAGGTTAAAAAACGAAGAGACAACCTGACAATCTTTCACTATTCATTTATTGTTCTTTTGAGTCAGATTTTTAATTGAATTAAAAATTGTTATTTATATAATTCTTGCCATTACTGGTGCTGATAAATTAGTAAAAGAGTGGTATCAGGTACGTTCCTAAAAACCGCAACTATAATGTAACCAACGAAGGTGTGGCGTCTGCTCACCTTAAAACGCTCTTTCAACTTTATTTTACTTTTATCAAGTTAACAAAAATACGTTGATTCTTAGGAACGCAGATTATTATGTTTATATGGACATGACACATTGATGATGTCACGGATAATAAGTGTGTAAGTGAATCGTGATGAATAAAGCGATGTTAAATTCGTTTTATTATCTGTGCTCGGTATTTGTTTGAAAATGAATGAAGAGTAATATGTCTCAGTCTGCGATAAAAGTGTTTTGGTTCTTTAATTAACTCGAAATTAATGAGCGACCAATCATAAAATTTTCAGATTTTAAATTTCGTAGTTTACGCACTTTAATTATTCTGCGCTTCTCGATTCGCAAACAAAGGCCACCAATAAAATTCATTCCGGTGTAACTTAAATTATTAAATTAAATTATAAAATTATTTCTTATACAAAAATTTGTGTTACATCATGTTGACGATTGCTTTTTTTACAAACAATATTTTTCTGAAAATTTTAATTAAATTACTTTGTCATTTGTTATTTCTATTTTATAATATTTTTACTTGATTTGCCACAGATATCTAACGTTCTCAAATACGTCTTCTTGTTACCTTAATATTCTACTCCTTTCTCGTAAAATACTCACGTTTTTGTAAAAGAACAATAAAAGTGGAACTTAAGAAATTCTGTTTCAATAAAAATAAGTGATACAACGAACAAGTGAAGTTAACACTTGCAAGCACTCACTAAACGTCGAGAGATTAAGCCATAAAGCACAATATTCCACCAACTCAGACATTGCAGTTAACCTAGCATGACCCGGAAACAGACAATTCAAGCAACATGTAGTTAAAAAGACTTTCATATAACACTATATGACTCTCAACTTTTAAACCGCAAACGAAAGAGGAGAAAAAATAAAAACGAGAGAAGCCTTGAAGAAATTCAATATTAAAAAGTAGGACGAAGACGCGAAAAGAAACGTCCTAAGCGTTAATTTTCAAACGAAATATTGTAAAGTAAGCGACGGAGAAGTTGCAACGCCTAATTGGCTGATAAGAATGCGTCGCTCGTACAAGGGCTGGAAAACCTCTAATTCAGTGACGCCTTTGGATCTGCGACGTTCTTGGTGTTCCGCGTGCTCACGGCAAGTTGCCCTTAAGATACGCGCGAAACCTTCATAAATGGAACACACCGACGTTTGAACAAAATTGGAAACATTGAAATCTTTTGGAAAACTACCGGATTGCACCATTAAGAAAAATTGAATTTTCAGGAAAGGACTGACATTTTGCACATGTTCCGCCAATATATTCAAATCCGGGAAGAATTTTATTAATAGTTATAGTAGTGGATCGAAAATTATCTCTGGGAATGTGAGTGGAATAAACTGAAATTACTTACTTACCTCGATAACTTTTTCTAAATAATAAAATTTACTAAAATATTTAATTATAAAGATATACAGGGTGTCTTGGAATTCGACTTATTGTTAAGAAAATCAACAATTATTATTTTAACGATAGTAATTAGTTTTTTTGTTTCAGTATTATGATAAATTTTGATTTTTAGTTTTTATGTGTATAGGGTAATAGAAAAGTAGAACACCCTATGTTGGTCACTGTAGTTTAAGAAAATTTAATATCAGTTTTCATTTTTCTTTTTCAAGCTGCAAAAACGTCTAAAGCTATAATTTTATTTTGTAGAACGTGCGTTCTATCGGTTGTGACAGACGGAATTTCCTTGACAAACATATGTAGCATGTCATTTTTAAAAACAGATAAAATCAACATGAACAAAGAAAAAATTCAGTCTTAGTATTTTAGAAATCAAAAAATTGTGATAAATGACTACCTACCTACTCAAAAAGCCTGTAATTTCAGTTAGAATTCCGCTTTCAGTTGTTTTTACTTTTAAAAACGAAATATCAAAATGGACTTTTGAATTTCGAAGCTTGAATTATACGTTGATTGATGTTTGTCTAATAAATTTAAAATTTATGCTAATAAATTGGTTATAGAGTGATATCAGGTAGGTTCCAAACAATCATACCCATATTGTAACCAACGTGGTAATGATGCCTCCTTATTGAAACAAAGCAAATTATTGTTTGTTTAAGATTTATACACTTGATTATCAAGGAAATCTTAATTTGTTTATCAACATTTTGCAAGAAGATCATTCCTGAATACTACTCAAAGTAATAAAATATCTGGAAAATTCACTCTTGATTTAATTAAATTATTCCAAGCAAGATTAAAAATTTAAAACGTAGACAACCTAGAATATAATCATAATTATTACTAATTGTTTAGTTTTTGTTATTCATTTTTAATCATTTAATTTTAGAACATTTTAGAATGAAAATCAATGAAATATCTGGAAACTTGATATTTATTAAACGACCCTATTTTGGCCTTTCAAAGTTTCATTCAATTTCCAGAAGAATAATTGATAGCGTACCCGAAACAAAATGACGGGTTAGTGCTAAATTTATCTTTCACTATGGAAATAATTTTTGACGTGCGCCGCTATATAACAAAAACAAAACCTAAATACACATTATCCCTAAACTTTAGCAATAGTGATGACCACGTCTGAAACTAAATCTAACGTTGTAGGAAAATTCATATTCCGAGCAGAAACTGAGCGCGTCCTAATCAAATTCAGAACTTCGATGTTGATTATTGCGAGCAAACGAACTATGGAGGTGCAAAACAAATTGCAACACACGCTCAAACAGTGAAAATGAGATTGAGTGGATGTATACAAGAGAGTGGATCCCGTTTGTGCAATAGCAGAGAGAATAAAATTAAAGGGATGATGTTGTTATATGATTATTTTTGTATGGAATGTTGCTTTTCAGGCAGCTCGTGAATTTTTTCATCCGTGACGAGCTGTTACAAATTTTTGGATTATCATTCAATCGATTTTTAGTATTATTGTTATTATTTTTTTTGTATACACGTAACATGCGTACTTGTTTAATGTTGAATACAGTTGGGTTATATGCCATTGTTATTTTCAAGCGACAAAGAAACGTTTGCATTTTGGTTGCGTTTTCCATTCTGTAATAATTGCAATTTTATTACGCTCTATTTCATTAATTGATTTTAAAATACCTGAAAAGCATGTTTTGTTTATAAAATGATAAAATGGTCATACACACAATATCTCTGTTGTTTTGTACTGACAGCTCATATCAGTTGGTGCTTTACAATTCATAATAATTTATAGCGGTGATGATAACTTTAAATAACATAACCTATTGTTATTCAGTGACGCGTTAATATTATTTATTCTATTATTGATTTAACTCATTAAACAATTAATTAAACTAGAAGCAAGGGGAGAATTTATAAAAATTTTGAATGTAGGTCAACACATAGTACCTTTAAGGTTTATCGCGATTTAGATTTATGAAACAATTTCAGGTAGACAGTAAAACTCTAAAAAGCTCCAAATAACATAATCATGTTGCTTTAAAGGTGCTTTTTGTCAAATGTAAATAATACCCAACGTATTTACTTTTAAAATAAAATTTTTCCCGTATTTACTTCATTGTTTGATTTTATTTTGTTTACTGTTTACTGTAAGGATTAAAAACAAATTACAAACAATTTTTTTTGGAAGATCTACACGCTCGTATTATATTAATTGTAGTTATTTCATTAATTGGGGTGACACAAAATTTACTGGATAAGGTGAATGGCGCGCCGCGGTTCCTCAGCGTGGGCGTGGAGTCCTGGCGTTTAATATCCTGGAAATAAATAAAGGGTTTTCCAATAAGAGGTGTTATTTTGATATTCAAAGAAAAGTGCCATTTTTTAATATAAATGATCGGATGTTTATTTCATTATAAAGAGGAAGGTATGCCGTTAATAGTGGAAAATAACATCAGGCAAATGACCACCACGACCACGCTTACAGGACAATATCCTTTTCATGAAATTTTCCATAACCAAATCGCAAAGTGGCTGCCCTATGTCCTCGATAGCCTCACGAATTCCATCTTTGAGGTCTTGAATCGACGCTGGGCTGTTGGCGTAGACCTTCTCTTTCACGTGGCCCCAAAGAAAGAAGTCGCAAGGTGTTAAATCACAAGATCTCGGTGGCCAATTGTGATCACCTCTTCGAGAGATAACACGGTCCGGAAACTTTTTCCGTAAAAGATCAATGGTTTCGTTGCTTGTGTGGCACGTAGCGCCGTCTTGTTGAAAGTAAACGTTGTCCAGGTCAATACCATCCAATTCCGGCCATAAAAAATCGTTAATCATCTCTCGATAGCGCAATCCAGTCACCGTAACTGTTGCTCCAGCCTCATTTTCGAAAAAAGTAAGGTCCAATGACTCCGCCGGACCATAAACCGCACCAAACAGTCACACGTTGAGGATAGAGAGACTTTTCAACAATAACTCTTGGATTTTCTGAGCCCCAGATCCGACAATTTTGCTTGTTGACGAAGCCACCGAGGTGGAAATGGGCCTCATCACTCAAGATGATTTTTCGATGGAATTCTGGATCATTTTCATGCATTTCAACGACCCAATCAGCAAAGACACGACGTTGTTGATGATCGGCCGGCTTGAGTTCTTGTGTTAACTGGACTTTATAAGCCTTAAGACCCAAATCTTTATGCAAAATACGGTGTAATGACGTTTGTGGAATGGCTAATTCCAAAGAACGACGAGGAATGGACAAACCTGGGTTTTCTTTAACACTTTCGGCTACAACAGCAATATTCTCGGCTGTTCTTGAGCGACGTGCACGGGTTTTATTCTTCACATCACTAACTTGTCCCAAGAGCTCGAATTTTTTCACCAATTTCTGTATTGCGGTCCGACAAGGTGCTTCACGGTGACCCAAAAAATGTTCGAGTTTTACGAACCGTCTCTGCCAAATTTTCACCATTTTTATAGTGAATTTTAATAATTTCAATGCGTTGTTGAAGCGTGTATCGTTCCATATTTATTAATGGCGTAGTTTCTACTTGTCAAATGTCAAAAAATGATAGCTTCAAAAGTGACATCTACCGAAATAGCGGGCTATTCAAAATAACACCTCTTATTGGAAAACCCTTTATAAACTTGTTCTAATAAACACGAGAATCTGCTTATTTTCAAGGCACTACAGCTTCAATATGACGTTTAGAAGTGGAACTCTTCTATAACATTTCCTGAGACAACTGCTTCACCCAGAAATAATTTTTAATTAAAATAAATTCAAGAAGACTTCTGATGAAGAGGATTTATATTAAATCTATAGAGCTTATCCTTAGAAATCTAGAAGGATAACGATAACTTTTAGTGGGTTGTCATTGCAGGCTGAAAGTTGCTAACAACCACGGATTGACCTCGTAAGATATCTCTCTTACTCTGGCCGTATCTGTTTAAAATAAACTCTTCACTTCTTCAACCCTTAACCAATCCATTTCATGTAATAGCTTTTATGTCGTATATGATCTCCCTTACCTCATAAATTGCTATAAGGTAAGGTAAAAGACAGAGCCAAATGCTTTAAGTATATAACACGGAGTCTGACTCCCACTTGATGCCATCACCGATCACCACCTTCTGCATCCGTAAAGAAGACACCGTCCTTGTTGTCACCGACGCGGAAATACCCAAAGACCTGGTTATCAAATACCGCATGTGTCACCTCCAAGTCAGCATAGCCGCCACCGCCAACAATCTTATAACCACGTTTCTGCGCCAGACAAGCAGCTAACAGCCATCCAGCATCTTCGAATTACCTGAATATGATAGATTAGACCGTGCACATCTACGGAAGTTTTTTGATATTTGCTTTAGTGCACTAAACAACGTTTCACTCGAGCAGTCACCATGGGTGGCAGCAGCAGGTGCCCTCACAACGATGATAGAAGATCTGGAAAGCCCATTCATCTCACGCTATGACAGCAAAAAAACAAAAGTCCAACTGCGCTGTGGAAACGGAAACTATGTAGCAAAGCTTCTGCAAAACTCTAATGAATCAAAACCCAAAAATTATCCTCAATGTCACTACCAGAGGGACTGCCCCAAAGTTACGCCGATCCCAAACCAGCATCAAGGAAAACGCAAAGAAGCCCTAACGCGGCCCTAATAAACAAAAGAGCAACAAGAATGCAATAATGTTGTTCTAGGCCAGTAATTTTTCACAGGACAGTGGCACCATTAACCAACTAACCGACATCAATCTTTCCTGAGAGAAGGACGCCAGCTTCGTGCACTTCCACCGGCACTTATAGAAACAGCCTATAATATAATCGCCGCTAGTCTTGCAGGAAAGCCAGTTTAAATCTTCGTGATCACAGAACCATACCTCAAGGTCTCATTTACCCTGCTCCAGCTCTGCACCGTCTTTACAGATTCTGGACACCAAGTTACCAGTGAGCAAGGATTACAGTTCAAGAATTTCTAGTAACGAACCAACTTCAAAAGACTGCCATCTTCGATAAATCTACTTGGAAACAAGGGAAGGAAACGAAAACTCAACGCCTGTCATCACTCGCCGATGTCAAGTTTCTAAACTTTTCACGACCGGATCACTAGTCGTTTATAATATAAAACACCGTCAAAGTCCAGCATTCACCTAGCGTGTCATCCGAAAGCCTTCAGTTTACAAAACACCCGAAAGATTCTTCAGTAAAACGAGGATTAATCTTTTTAATTCCTGCGTTGAGTCATGAACCCAATGATTTTTAGTCCTTTGAAGAAATAATTATGCAAAAGAATTTATACATTAGGCCAGTTTTTACCACATCTAGTAAATTCAATAGTTAATGAACTACATTTGCAAGGTCACCACGACCAGCAGCCCTTGAAGCTCCGACACCGCCTGAACAAATAGTTTGGACAGAACAAGTATTAGGATGGGGGCGATTATCATCATCAATCACCATCCCTACTCTAGCTGTATTCCTTACGGGATTTCTGACAAATCTTGTCCTTCTCTTGTCCACAGATGGACTAGCCACCTTTTCAACCCTTAACCAATAAGTTCCTTAACCTCTTACATCACTATTAAAACTTGTGGTAATAAAAAATTCAAATACATTAAGCATATGGCACATGGTGTCATCAGCATGCAAGAAGAAGACAGATAACTACCTCCTAAGCTAAGCTGGACTATAACAGAGTACTAATGAGAAGAATATTAAATATTGAAAACTTACCAAAGCTATTAAATCGGCTTTTAGGAGTACCGCTGTTAAGTAAGACAACTAGAATTAAAAGAACACCCATGAAAATTTACAATTCAATAGCTGTGATAACACCTTGTAAAATGTGATTAGATCGCAATTTACTAGACATAATTCTACTTTTGGAATATTGTCACGAATGACACTTTTTGTTTTTAAATGTCATACAATATTATTAAAACTCATTGTGATTGTGATTTGATGTAAATTGTTAAGTTTTGAGGATTTTATATAAATTTTAAGGTTATAAGTATAGAGTTATGCAGCTGCATGTTGCGTATTCATAAAAACGTTTATGATCGTCATAGAAATAGACAATTTATGTTCTTTATAGAATTCGCTATTGTGTGCCATCTGACAATATGTTGAAATACCAAGTGTTTTGGAAATTTTGCTTGTAGGAATCAAAGTTAAAACCACTTACAATGACCATATTTTGTGAAAGCTGCAGAAAGAATGCATCTTCGCGTGCAACAAACAATCCTTGTTCTGTCTGTCATATTCTAATAATTATAAACACATGCGACTAGAAAGCTTTAAAAATAAGGCAGTAATTCATTGTAAAACTTTTAAGAAGAATTTTAACGTCATTCTGACGTCATTTTTACATTTTTTAAAACATGATGGAGCTAGTATATTTGATATTTAGGGAATGTCTGGTTATATCGAGATGGAATTTTCTCCTTTGATTGCGGTAGAAGGTGAAATCGTGTACTTCTGTTTAAAAATAAATTTATCTTTTCTACAATCTCGTTTATTGACTCTACTGACTAGTAATTCAGTAACAATCAAAACATAAATTTTAGTTTAGTCTTAACGCACCTTTATAAAGATGTTAAACTTTGTGTGAACTCAAGTGTGTCATACTATAATTATGTATCTGGTATAGATTGTATGAGCATCAAAAATAACGACTAAAGCGTTTCGATAAGCTCTAATGACGGCGCAACTGGTGTCATTTTACACTTATCGCATCCCCTAATGCGTCTACAATATATTATAAATCGCTTTAACGGCAACTCCTCACCTTAGTGACTCTTTTATGTCAACAAGCAGGTGATTGAAATTACATCATAAATTGAGGAAATCTTGATATTGCAACCCGCTCTTAAAAAGTTTTTAGGTTAGAAATTAATCGACTTTAATAAATTTTTACTTTCGCATTAAATTTGCTCAATTCTCATTCATTAAAAGTATTTTCAAGGAGAATTTATTTCGAATTTGTACTACCTAGTTCATTTTTATAAAATTAAATTTTGACTCTGCGATTAATATAAAATTGGTGAGAGTAAGAAAATTCAGAAAATTAAGACAGATTTTCACCGTTAATGAAAGTGACAAGTGCTTAAACGTTTTAATGAATGTCTCGTGTTTAATTAGTTTAAAAATTTTAAGCGAACGAGAGAGAGCTTGAAAGAAAGAGAGCAAGTGAAGCAAGAAGAAGTTCTCTGTGATAAAAACGTAAAGTTTGCCCATTTTACGCAAAAGCAAAGAGTGTATAAAAGCACGCTTCATAATCTGGAACGAAACAAATCTCTAGAGTAAATATATCCAAGAACAATATTCTTTTTCTCCGTCAATTTAAATAGCTTGGGGTAATAAAGAATCCAAATTAAGCTATAAATATTTTCCTCGTCGAAATTCTGCTCAATAAATTTGAAGATAACTAAGTTCAGAGCTCGTTATTTCTCGGCCTCTTGCAGTACAAATTCAAAATAAGTTAATTATATTAGATTTTAATTGAATACATAAAATGTTTGTCCAAAGATAAGTCGGTCTTTTCGTTATTAGCGTTTCTCTTTGAGTTTGAAAATTAACGCGAAAAAATCTCAAATTAAAATTTATTTTCAAAAGAAATTCCTAATAACTAAACTAAACTCGTTATTTCCTTATCTTTATATCGGGATGGTAGAAAGAAAATTCTTTGACTCGAGAAATAAAACATTATTCGCATAAAATTTCACGGTAACGATCGGAAGAG
The DNA here is from genome assembly GCA_011009095.1 of Ignelater luminosus. NCBI lineage: Eukaryota > Metazoa > Arthropoda > Insecta > Coleoptera > Elateridae > Ignelater > Ignelater luminosus. The sequence continues at coordinate 77,197 of VTPC01090913.1, forward strand.
GAAAAGCAATAAATTATACTTTGGTTTTGAAGTTTCGGTCGACATTCGGAATTGCAGGTTCTTCATGCCGGTTTTAACTTGGTTGTGCGAATATGATGTATGACCCTCCCGAGTCCTAACGAAATTACTGTCATAATAATGGAAAGGATTGCTACTAACGTGTTTTAGCTATGTTTTTTGTCGTAACGGGTTACCGTTTGCTAACTTTAGGGGCGTACACGTTTCTCTTTATTAGATTATCTTCGCTTCTGGTCATGGAACTATTAATTATGTAATGCAATTCAAAGCTTCCCATATTCTTATTAGTCTGTCAAGATTTTACAACCATTTACAAGGAATTATTTGTAGTTACAGCAAATCCTTCATCGGAGTAGTCCGGAAGTACAAATGCAATACATTCAAGGAACTTATAGAACAGAAGTAAGACAGTAAATCTCAGCAGTTATGTAAAGTAAATTCACCTTATGAACATCAATCAGACTTACACTCTATTGTTGTAATAAATTTTGTGTCTTGGTAAAAATATCAAAATCAAATTTCTATTTTCCAAAATTAAGAATTTGAAAAGATACAATTACTAAGAAAGTTATCTTTCTTTCCAGTTGGTAATCTCACTGGGTTTCAGATTGAAACATAGAAAGATTGGTGCTGACGTGTTGAAAATATTTCATTAGATGCAGAGTAGCTCGGAAAATAACAAAGTCCATATAATAATAAAGACAACAAAAGTACTAACAATTACGCGACCATCTTGAGTACACATGCAACCTTGGCATAAATTTACTGGGTTTATGACAATCATAAAAGTTTCTGAGATACAGGATACCTGTAAAATCATCATTGGAAAGCTACTCCTCTATACCATTAACAAATCAAGTCTACCTAGACATAATCATCTGTTTCAAAGATGCAAAATATACACTAAACAATTCAAAAAGGCTCATCTCAATACAACCGGCCATTTTAGGAAAACCAAAGAAGATCAATATTAGTGAAAGACACTTCCTATTTGTAAAGCAAAATAAAGTCCTATCTGTGAAATATGGGATACCTATAGAGAAAACAAAACCTATTGATGGTGGCGCGGATTGCTGTAAGCCCACCCACTGCAAAACAAGGAAATTTAATTACAAAAAAAAGTGACAATGGTGGTTTAGATTGTTGGAAAACCCCTCCTGTATTACTATAGTACAAGAAAGTCTCATCTCGATACGATCAGCTGTTTCTAAAACACCAGTCAGAAAAACAAAATATCAGTGGAGGCTTAAATTCTCGACAAATTCACCCCCGCCCCTACAGGACAAAGAAAGTCCCGTCTCAGTACGACCAGTCATTCAGATTGTAAGATAGATAAAATATTTACCTATCAGAAAACAAAAATGATTTGAAAGCCATTCCCCTACCACTAATTAACGAAGCAGTTGTTCTAAAGGTGCAAAATATCTGCCCAAAAAAGCAAACGATCAGCAATGCTTGGATTGATTATTGGAGAGGACCAGCCATTCTTTGGATACTATTACAGAATTAAAAACCTTCCTTGTCAATACGACCAGTCATTTCTAAGACGCAGAATACCTGAAAAAAGCAAAATATAATGATGTCACGAATTTTTTTGATTTGGGCATCAACCACTACTACAGTCATATGATCTCGTCAATTCTATTCCAAATCTAAAAGATATTCGCCTAAAAACAAAAAATGATGCCCGAATTGTTAAAAACTTCACTCCGTCACTACCTAGAGAACAATAAAAGTATCTCTATGCGGCCAGTTATTCCTAAAATACAGGATACCTGCCAGAAATGATGGCACAAATTGCTGGAGAGCTCATTCTCACACCACTACAGAACAAAGAAAATTCCATCTCACTACCTGTCAGAAAAACAAAAGACGATCGGTGGCGCCCCAAACCGTTTGAAAGGATTATTGGGAAACTCATCCACACACTAATACAAAACAGAGAAAGTCTTATCTCAATATAATCAGCCGTTTGTGAGATACGGGATGCCTGTCAGAAAAACCAATCTGGTAAAACAAAACAAAAGATGATCTGTATTTCCTAGACTGTTTGAAAGCCACCCATTTATCAATACCAGGAAATAAAGTATCATCTTGATACCATGATTAGTGAGAGGAAATTGTAGCAACAATTAAATTTCCGACATTTGTGGCTTATTCAAATATTTAAGACAGTTTAGTTAACAAACACTGCATTTGCTGAATTCACTGTAAAAAAAAACTTCCGTCAAGACAAAAATTTCTTGGTGCTTTAGAAGAAAAAAGGAGACTTATAGATTTACATGGACAGTTAAAATGAGATCACTACGTTAATTCTGCATTGTGTTGACAAAATATTACACACACGACGGTAGAAGCCTGCACGGGCCGAATTTTCTAGCCGGGCCTTTACGCGGCCCAGGTCGAAGTTTGCGTTTGGGTCGGGTCGGGCCGAGCCTTAGTTTAGAAATTTATCTGGCTTTTCGGGCCGTTCGATCTTGACGAGCCTGTCGAACCGTTGGAGCCGTCAGGTCTGTCGGGCCTTTTGGACTTCTCGGCCCTTCGGGATTCTCTGTCGGAGCGTTTGAATTTGTCGAGCTTTTCGGGCCATTTGGACCTCTTGAACTTGTCGGACTAATTAGAAAGTTACCGCGTTTTTGTCAGGTCGCGTCAAGTTGGGCTGGCCCTGGAGATTTTGGCCAGTGCAGAACTCTCTTGGTAACTGCAACCGAGTGACGGATGTGATGTGATCAGTATTGGGGAACACCTTACGAGAACCTACGTGGAATTTTAGTGAAATCGGAAGACAGAATATTATTTTGTTGGTAACACATCAAATATAATAGTTTGCAGTTTATATTTTTAGCGCTACTGGACATTTAGCAAATTGAAGTTTTGTGGGTATCAAACCACGTTATAGAAACTAAAGCTGCCACTTAACAAGCTAAGAAAAATTCGGTGATGTTTAATTTACAACTGGCTTATTACTTATCTAATCAAGAAGATTTTATGTTAAGATAATATGCAATGTGATTCAGATATTTTTAATTTATATATTTATAAGAAAAACATAAACAGCGAAACTGATCTAGAAATGTGATAACATACAATATCACTACAACCTAGCTCTAATGTAAGTGGCGGTCTTGGGTGTGGATGTCAAAATCTTGATACTAATTGATTTATGGTTTTCCAAAAGAGATTTACTTTATAATATAATGAAATCAGAATTACCATTATCTTTTCACTTCGTTATTATATTTTTAGACGTACCATTCCATGTAATCAATAAAATAAGGTTTTAATAATAATTAGCCAATAGTGGAATTATAATTTCAGGTAATAAATAATAAAGCCTTGAGAAATCTAATTCTGAAAATACAGTTTTAAAAAAATTAGTAGAAGTTTCTAGGAAAGGCAAAAAAGAAAGAAATTATTATCCTTAAAAGGCCATGATACTTTTGAAGTAGGTCACCTTCTCGGAATATTTTATTCTGACAAGAGAAGTCTACTGTACATCAGGCAAATTACATTTAAACTTTCAGAAATGTTCAAGAATTTATGTACTCTTGAAATTTAAACATCACATGTCACTGGTAAATGTAACAAAATATTTCAGAACGTTTCATTTGAAAACAATCGATTTAAAAATTTCCTAAAATGTTATAATTCAAAAACACACGAGATATATATAAAGCGATTTTAAGAAAGCATCAACTAGGGAAAAGAAAGACTGAAAACAATGTTGAAACAGCTCCAGTAATTGGTCTTGTCAAAACAACGTGAGTAAAAGTGTGTTTTATTGTAACCACATCCTTTGTCCTCGGGGATCCTGTCAAGATTCACGCAGGATAACCGTGAACGTCCTGTGGGATCGGGGATGTACACACGGAAATAGCTCAAAATACTCGAGTCGTGTGGACTTCAGAGATTTAAGAGAATATGAACTGGAACGCAAAAGGTCACACCTATACTCGAAGAAAGAAAAAAAATCACATTTTTCAGTGAAAATCTGTAAAGTTGGCAAAAAATTTTTACTTTATGAACTAAAGAGCTCGTTATAGGTTTTACGCATTGCACAATCAAGGATCAAACTAAAATTGATTGAAAAGGGGAAAAAAAACTTTTCCCCCCGTTGTGTCAATAGCAAAAGGAGGCATTTTCCTGGTCACCCTCTCTCACCGTAATAAAAACTTTGGCTCGAATTCGACGCCTCTTAATTGGCACCCACTCCAACCAACCAATTAGCTTAAAGACCCAAATCACGATAAGTTGGCTTTGAAAAATGTTATTCCATCTTAGTTTTATTTGTTAAAAAGGGGAAAGAGATGTTCTAATTTAAATTCGAAAACGTGTAGTATTATTGCTACATCAATTACAGAAATTAGCCTTTGAGACGTTCGCAAAGGAATAAATAAATAATAAAACAGGATAAAACCGAAAAGCGAGACCTACATCAGTCCGTTTTGTATTATGCAGATCCTTTGATAATACATTATGGCAGATGGAGCTTTAAGAGTGTTTTTGGGCGAACGGTGGAAGACAAGATTAAGAATGAGTTTGAAGGAAAAACCTGGATACGTGACAGGGATAATATAAATCGTGTCAAATCCGGAAATTAACACTTAGAATTTTAAATTCGTTTCTAACTTTTTTCTGCTTTTGCGTGTTTTTATCTTTTAGTTTTATAATTTTGATTTTGCGCACAGGCAACACTGGATTAGAATTTACTATCAGTCTACTAAAAGAATTTTATTTATTTTTTCTATAGATTTAATTTATCGATTAGATGATATTTTAAGGAATCTCTTATCTTTCAAGGTAGTAAAATAAAAAATTTAAAATTAGTTTTCTGCTATTTTATTTATTGTATACCAAGTGTTCTATAAAATGGCGCACTGAAATAACATGTAGACTAATAAATTCACCAGACAAAGAATAATTTATACTTATACTTTTAAACATTAGATACCACTAGTTATTAAACTTCAAAATATTATGAAATTTACAACATTCGCTACAATTTTGCATTTTTTAAAAAAAAAAGATTCTGGAAGCTTTGGATGCAATAAAAGTGGTCCATTTAATTTGTTATCTAAATTACAACAATAACAATTTTAATTAAATATACAATACAATAAAAGTTGTTATTTTCAGTATCGCTTTCTGTTTTGAATTAACTTATAAACTTGAAAGCTTTTCCTACTAAAATGAAATCAAAACACCTTCATAGACGACAAAATTGTTATTGAATTTGTGCATCATCTCGCGTCGCTGTTGTTTCAAAGTTTCTACATAGCTGATTTGAAACCAAGATTAACCTTTTAGAATAGCATATCGTTTCAAACGAATCAGTAAGCGGATATCAACATTTGCTTTTAACTAGAGATTTGTAAAAGCAATGTAAAGTTTGTTTGAAAACGCAGACTAACTGCGAATTCAGATTACAGAATAATCTATCTGTGTGGTACGAATATGACATACTAAGGTAGTTTAATTTATGTAACACAAATTAGGCTCGTTTAAAATTATTTAGTTTTTTTTAAATTTATTTTATTTAATTAGATTTTCTAACATAATGTTTTGCAATGTGAAGTTTTAAATACAAAAGATTCAAAAATCCATTCCGAATAACAGGAAGAAATTTCTATTTTATTTATTATAAAATAGCTCGAAGAAAAAAGTTTACATTTAATAGAAGTCAATGACATACTAAGCAAAATAATACTAAATGACTATTATTGATATTAGTAACAACAACAATAAGGAGTTGTTAATAAACAATAATAAATAAACAAAAACAAATAATAAATAAAATGTGGAACAATACAACAAATTTCAGCACAAAAGTAACTAAATTGCTAAATGCAGGACAATGACTTTTGCAATCGACAAATGATAAATACGTATAAGTTGTTGAAATAAATCAATAAGGCGGCATATCAAAATTAGATTTCATAGCCAACTGGACCTAGAAACATTTATGAACACTTTGACGAGCAATGAAGAAGACATAAATATACTTGATGAGGCACGTGTGGATTTTTTAATTTTTATTATAATTTTATTTGCTTTATTTTTTTAGGAAGCGTTTTGTGCAAGAAAATGCAGAGTTCAAGAGTCACAACCTTGTAACAGTCTCCTCGAAATAGGCCTTTGGCACTGTAGCTAATTCATAGAATTATTTTGTCTGGTGTGTATTGAGAAAGATGCAGTATGACCTGAATGTTTAACTTTTGTGCGCATTTGCTTGAGCTTTTAAAAAAGTATTCGCCTGTTTCATCCATCAACTGTTTTTAGAATGATACGCCATAGAAAGTTGGTAAGGCTGAATGTAAGATTTATAATCCAAAACTTTCTATTCCATGTCAATTTCATCTACATCTAGACGTTTTCTATAGTTTTGTATGTAGTGGTTTTGTTTTAATTTTTATTTCCAAATTTCATTTCGCAGATCAGAGCGTAATTCGATCAGATGCTTCCAAGTAGGCCGTTGGCGTTGTAACAAAAGTCCGTATTAGATTCGCACGGCTTTTATCCATACAGTAGTTCTTACTAGATTCATGGTTTTGTAACTAAACGTGGTTTGATTGAAAAAGACTCCAAGACTCCATTCTCCAATTTGGGTTAGCTTCAGCCAAGTAGGTTTCTGATACTGTCCGACCTTTGACAGCAAAGGCGGCTTGAAAACCTAGCTTTTACTCTACGTAGACTTTTATTTCTATGAAATTTGCTTCATATTTTTATAAATATCTTTACTTCATCATTAACAGAGCGCAAGCAGTAAAGAACAAAGTTCAACGACAGTTTCTTTTAAATAAGCCTTGTTGTTGTAGTCAACACAAGACGCAACTGACGATTTGCATTGTTGTCACTAACGGTAACAATGTGAGGGAAGTTTACTGCAAGCTTCGGTCGCCTCAAGATTGTAATCCATAACATGATCTTTCTACTCGATATTGATTTCTCCTACATCTAGACGATTTTTAGTGTTGTATGTGTTTAAGTTTTTTTAACTTTTATTTCTAGGTATTATAGTGCAGAATAATGTTTGTTGTCACAACTTTACAACGAGTATTTCAAATGGGATTTTGGTGTTGGCTGGCAACGATTCTTATAGTAGTGCATGGTTGTGAAAAATGGAATCCTACAATCGGCTGCCGTGCCGTAGTCAGCCTGGAAGAAAGTTACAAAATTCCAATCTTCAGTTTTCTACGAAGGAAAGCAAAAACTAACTATTTGAAATAGAACTTTTTATTTATTTTATTTATTTATTATTCTTTTCAAAATAGTAAGCATTGGTGTCTTCAAAGATGGTATCGTTGAAGGGGCACAGCACGAACTTTGACCGTTTCAAAAAGCGTTGTCTTCTCTGTTCAGCTACTCTCTCATCAAAGGTAGCAGTATTGGAAATGTTGAGTGCAAATGTTATTTGCTGTGAGCAGTTCAAGATTGTTGTTCAAAACTAACCTTTTTTTCTTACTTCTAGATTTGTTGGTTTTCTTAATTATGATTTCCAGGTTTTATCGGACAGAACAAAGTAAAACCAGATCGTTGGCTGCCATAACCTTACAAAATATTTTTTCGAGTGTGATGCATACAGTAACTTTCTCTAGTAAGGTTTATAGTGTTACTACTGAAGGCGATATAGTTAATAGTGACAGAGCAAATCGATCGGTTGCTATAGGCAGGTTAGCCTTAGTGGTAGAGAATTGCTATAGCAGATTAAGATATTATTGCCTTTCACTTTGTTTTTGCAAGCAACGTTTCGTGTGAAGAAGAGCTGTGTGTCGGCTGTCACAACCTTACGATCCTTTCAAAAGTAGGATTTTGGTGTTGTCGTCAAAGGTAACATTGGCTGGGTACAAGTCTTACTTATACAGTAACACTTTCTAGGTAGGTTTGCATTTGGAAAAGATAAAGTCAATAGGTGGTCTTCATTCTTCAACTCAGGTTAACTTTAGCTTGCATAATCACTTAAAAAATGGCATTGGCACTAAAGGGACAGCACAGACTTTGAATGCCAAAAGCGGCTTGGAAATCGAATTTTCCTCTACATAGGTTTCTATTTCTTGTCAATGGCTATAGTCGTGTGTGCATCTGTTTCATCCTTTAAAAAAACGTTTGATCACTTCAGGAATGGTTGAGTGCGATTAGAAGCAAAGTTCAACAACGGTTGCTTTGAAATATCCGCTTGGTATTGTCACTTAGGTGTGAAAATTGACCGCCGCAGGATGCCCAATAATGGAACATTCAGATAATTTTGTTTGGTGTGTCTATTTTCCCAATTTATTTGTTTGATTGTGCAGAAGAAAGTGAAACCCAAGTTTTTATAGGAAGATTTAAGAAAAAATAAAACGCCGCCGAAGGCGGCTAACTGTTTGGATATTATGCCCCTTTTCAGTCAGTGGTAAAATTTTGAAGTGGAGTAACGGAGAATTCCAAGCGCCAGAAGGCCTAGCAGGTTTGATGGTGGATAGTGAGTGATGATTTTGCAAGGCCTGCTCCAAATAGTCTTGGACGAGTAATTAACAAACATGCAGTGGACTCGACTGCTGGACCAACCAATATCTGAAGCGTCGTTTCGATGAGTATAGTGCTGAAGAACATTCAGCCAGAGCGACGTAGCAGTGACGGAGCTTTGCTCGCAAAATATGGTATTGGAAGACCAGAACACATACCAAACGGTATATTAGCTTCAGTTCTTTAGAAAATGTTTTTGTTAATTAGTAGCGTCTATGGTTGAAGCATAATGGTATGACCATATGCAGACGATTGCGGGGAGCTCCAATCAGTGAAATAAAATGGAAGATGAAAGAACCGCTATTAGATGAACTAACTGGATATGTTAAAAACCAAGAAGTGCTATTAAATTATTGGATAGGCGTCAAACTAAGTTGGCATGAAGGGAAGAATAAAGATAGGTCAACACTTGAATAGAATGGGGAGTTTCTATGACTCTCTGATGACTTAAAGATTTTTCAAGAGAAGAGAGTTCGTCTAGTTTTTCCCCGATACCTTTTAGTAGAAAATATCTGGTCTTTCCCCTGCTTCTTTTTTTCTACTTAAACTTTAATTTTCAATGGCCAACTATATATTGTACGTGCTTTATTATTTATTGACTGAAACATTTAATTGCTATTTAATCAAATTCGTTCAAAAAATGATGAAGGATTTTAAAAGCGACCATGACTCAATTTTTTCTTAGAAATGATGATGATCACTTTTTTAGTTCTATGTAATAATAAAAATAATCAATACTCACGTCAGCCTTTTGTAAGGAATCTTACATAATATTGAAAACTTTTATTCTGTATGTTTAGGAAGTTTGCTTGATAAATTGGAATATAATTGCCGTGATATTAAAGATAGTTTTGATATATGAATACCAAACCGGTATAAAACAATAAAACCAAATAAAACAAAAGAATAAATATAAAGATATTGACATAAGGAGAAATAAAAGGTAGTAAACGAATGGCCCTAGAATAACTATAATAAATTCGATCCATTAACGCTTTCCAGGCTACAAACTCCGGCAAACAAACTAATGTCGAGCCATCTATCTCTATTAATTCTACGTCTTAGTTACCGCTATCGACTCCTTTAGACTTCGGTGACATAAGTTCTGGCGACTTTTATGGCATTGTAAAACATATCTCTGTGAAATTCATTACTCCTAAAACTGTATCTGAGAAGTTATAAATCTGGAGACCATTTCTAATATATCATACTTACAACGGGCTACACTCTGTAGAGGCTTTTATTAAAGGCTAAAAAAGCCTCCTTTAAAGATCCCGACACGCAATTTGTTCAACTCGAAATAATATAAGCAGTTTTATGGATTGTTGCGGCGAAAACAAGACAAGATAAACTCGACAGACTTAATGCAGTACCTACTACTGCTAATGCAACTAGTAACAATATGAGGGAGATATAAATTGTAAGTGTATAATGTATACCCACATTGTTATATATTATGGGGAATATTGATGACGATATTAGCGGATGTAATTCCTTCCAACAATAACGCTGTGAGAGAATCTGCTGCGTTTCTCTTTACCTTCATCTACCTTAATAGAAACTTTGGTTTAAATATGCATACGTCTATTGAAAATTTCCCAGGAGAACAGTTAAGCGAATAAACTATTCCCCGTCTTAAATCAATCAACCTTAGCACATTCAAATCATGAAGATGATAATGGAAATTTTAAAATTTTATTATAGTAACTTAAATTCGGATACAACGAAATATGTAAATTAGCAATTACCATATTCATACTAGAAAATAGGTTGCCGGATGAACTTTTCCCTCTCTTTCCAATCTTCATAAAGCAAGCCACTCGTATTAATTTGCTTTGTCACATAAAATTTTACTGTTAGAACCTTGAAAAAATGAAAGCCCAGACTTCATCCCTTTTATAATTCAGCCCAATTGACTTTTAAATTATTTAAATAATTTTTTTATAATTTGACATAAAATTGAAATTCTTCATACGGGGTTGATTAAACAAATTTGGTTAAATTAATGCAGAGGTTAAAAGAGAATGTATAATATGCCAACGTTTGTATTTCATAATCTGTATTCTAACCTGTCAGAAACACTCACCAATTTTATAAACACTCAATAATCACATTACTGTAATTTTAATAAATTGGGGTTACCTTCAGCTGTATTACTTTTTCTCACGGTATTTCACTGTTTGTAGCTTGTTGTAGTTTCTGCACTACTTCGTTGATAGTAGGGCCTAATGCCAGTAGCGCAGTGTCATCAACAAAGGTAGCAATTTTAACTGTGTTCATATATGGTAAGTCGAAAGTATAGGGAAGTTAGAGGACTGGTCCTAACACACTTCCCTGTGGAGCACCTACTTATAGTTGTTTTATCTCTAAGTATTCAGCTTGATACTTAACTCTCCAAATAGGACATTAAAATTGCAATGTACTGTTTTGAAAGGTGAAATTTCAATTTTTCTGTCAATCCTTGTTACCAAACCTTATCGAAGGTTTGTTGCCATTTTTTCTTGATTTTTCTTTTTTTTCTTATTACTAAACAGATTTCTCTTGGATAGTTATTTTCTGCCATTTTACGTTTAATTTCGGCAGTGCGATTCCAAGCAGACTGTCGTCTATCTTCCATAAGTTCCAGAGCTTCTTTTTTGAGTTGTTCTTGAAAATGTCTCCAATTGGTGAACTTGTTTGTTAAGTATGGCCTGTGGTCTTTTGTATTTATGGATTCGCTAAGGGTCATAATTTACAGAAAATGATCAGATGATAGATCAAGATTTTCCCCCAGTTTATACTTTTCGTGGTAAAGAAATTAAGTAGGTCTGGTATTTTATTTCGGTCTGTCTAGAGGCTGCATCATGTAATCTTCTACCTTTAGTATTAGTCAATTTTGATTTGACTTATTTTCCTTTTTCTTTTTAGTTGTTCAACTCTCAGCTATTTCACAGCCTCTGTAACTTGCGACATGATTCTTTTTGCAGTTTACGCATTTTGGATTCTCAATAGTTTTTTCTTGGCATACTACATACAACGTGCAGACTTAAATAGAGACCTTAAAATTCCTATAGTAAAAGAAGAAATAAGAAAATTCGCCCAGAACCAGTCAATTCAAGTCACTCACATAAATTAGTATAATTGTATTGCGCGCGTGGGTGTTAAAAGTGTTTTTTCAGCGTTATCAAAAGGATTGTTTTGAGTTTTGCAATAACATTGTTAAATATTCTATTCACAAATTTCAGTGTATAGCTCTTTATTTGAGGAGACATCGAAGGGCAAAACTCAAATCGTTCCTAAGCTTAATTCTCTAAAAAAGTTAATAGAGAGCGAAGCTCAATCTATCTCCATGTAACACTTCCTTGAGAAGATTAACAAAGGATAAGACTCCTACCACCTCAATCCATAGCTATCTCTGAAAGGATAATGGACGGCAAAACTCGATTCGTCTCTGCTTCTACAGAGTTAGTCCGAGAAGATTAAAAAAGGACAAAACTATGTTTGTGATCGAGAAAGTTAATTGAACTTGTCTCTGTGAGAAGCGCTTTCTCTCTCCTTCTCTAACCTCGTTTGAAAAGGTTAACAAAAAGCGAATATTCACTTGTCTTTAAGCAAAACCTTAGTATTTTGAGGAAAGTAATGGAAAGCAAATCTCAATTCATTCACGTGTGTAGCCCACGAGAGAATCTGAATTACTACAGAAAAACAAAGTCCTCTTGTCTCCGTACATATCTTTCTGAAATAGTGAAACATAGCTCCTTCGGCATACCTAATAAAGAGTGAGGCCTGACTCCATCTCATCTCTATGCTCGTTTCTTAAAAAAGTTTGTTAAAAGCAAAGTTTGATACGACAGTGTGCGGAATTTACTTATGAAAGTAGATGGATGTCAAACCATACTCATCTTCAGAAAAGTTTAATGTAGGACAAAATTCAGATTAAGCTTCAAGCATGGTTGTTTCAAAAAACCTTAAAAGGACAAGTCTCTATTTATGAAGCTGCATAGTTCCATCATGGAACACGAAACTCGATCTATCACTGTGTCAACAGAGTTTAAGGTAGGCTCGCCAATCTTTTCCGTGCTCTTGAGAAAGCTTTTAAAGAAGATTGAAGGAAGGCAAAATCCGATCAGATCAAGAAAAGAACTTTTTGAGAAAATTTATTCAATGCATGGTTTGGCCCTTCTCGGGCAAGGTAGTTTTGATAGAGTTGATGGATAACGAAATCCACTCTTTTCTATGTATACCGCTTTTGAGTAGAGTTTTCAGACAAAGTCCGGTTTGTCACTGTGTAGAATGTCTTCAAGTTAATCGAGAGCAAAGTAAATCTGTTTCTGTGCAGTTTTGAGAAGACTTAAAGAAGACAGAACTCGACTCTTCTCCGGACAAAATTCTCTCAATTAAAAAATATTTAAAGAAAGCGCAAGAAGGATAATAGAAGGCAAAGCCGAACTTGTCTCTGTGCATATCTAGCTAAAGAAATTGAATTAGTGGAGGGCAAAATTCATTTTTTTCTCATGCATAGTTGTTTCGAAAAGGTTAAAGATGAACGAATCCCAACTTATAACGATGTGTATTTTTGCTATGAAGAATAATGAAGAGCAGAGCCTTTCCCTTAGGAGAAAAAATAAAAAGCAAAGCCCCATCTTTAGAGGGTTCATGGAAAACAGGGCATAATTTAATTCTGTGCATAACTATTTTGAAAAAGTTAATGGAGAGTAAATCCCAATTTGTTACTTTGCAGAGTTCCTCCCAGGAGATCAATCTGGGGCAAAGTCAAATTGTTTCTGTGCTCTCTTGAAGCAGTTTATGCAAAGCATGACTCGACTCTTCCCAGGCAAAAATTTTTTCGACGAGGTTAATAAAGGAAGAAGCTCATTTTTTATGCATAACTCTCTGAGAGAGGTGTTTTAGACAAAGGGAGATTTGTCACTGTGCAAATCCTATTTGGTAAGTGCGTAACTGTTTTGAATAGGTTTAACTCTAACACTGATAAATTTGCATCGTTTATAAGCTTGATAAGGGAGTTAACGAAAGACCAAGTCCAGATCTTCTCTTTGTATACATGGGTCTCTTGGAAAAGTTCAAAAAAAAGGAGGCCTTACTCATCTTTGTGCATACCTCTTTCGAGAAGATTAACGGAAGGCAAATTTCGATTTGTTACTGTGCGGATTTTTTTCGGAAGAATTAATCACGGGTGAAGCCAACTTAATGCCCAAATCTTTTTTGGGCAAAATTCTCACGACGACGGAATTACTGAAGGGCAAAGCCTGTATGTTTTTCAGCTTACCATTTTTAAAAAGATAATTCGAAGCAGAATCCGATTTTTATTGTGCAAAGCTTACCTGAAAATGTTAATCGAAGATGAAGCAAGACTCGTCTCAAAGGATAGCTATTTAAAAAAGTTTAAAAGAGAACAAAGTTTGATTTGTCTTTATACTTAATCGTTTAGAAACGATTAAAAAAAGGAAAGATTTTGATTTGTAATGGTGAGTGTCTCTGGAATGAAGGTTAAGAGAAGAGAGATGTCTGTCTTATCAGCGTTAATACCCCTGTCGAGGGAGTTAATGGAAAATGAAACCTAAATTCTCTCCGTGCATAGCCGTCTTGATAAAGTTCATGGAACATAAAGCTTAGTTCACTAACGTACAGAACTTCCTCAAATGGGCTAATAGAGAGCAAACTATGACTATTTCTGCGCAAAACTCTCTTGAGAAAGTTTATGAAAGGAAAAATCTAACTCGTTTCAAAGCACAGCTACATATCTAAAGTTTAACATCAGGCCCAACTTGTCACCAAGTACAGCTTTTTTGAAAAGGTTGAAAAAGAGCAAAACCTAATTTATGACCGCACGCAACTCCATCTACCTTGGAGGTTATTGGAAATGAAGCCTGATTTGTCATCGTGCAGGATAAACAAGAACAAAGTTAACTTTCTTAAGAAAGTCAATGCAAGACAAGGTCGGACTATTGCTTGGGCAAAATTTTCTCAAGAAAATTATTGAAAGACGAATTTCACTTTTCTCTATACATACTGTTTTGAGAAGTAGCTGAAGCAAAGTCTAGTTTGTCACTTAAGAAACTGAACTGAGGGTGAAATAACTCGTCATTGTTCTCCCTTGAAAAAGTTAATGCAAAACAAAGACTCACTTCTTTTTAGAAAATGATTGGAGGACAAACCTGGGGTTTCATTGTGCAGGACCTTTTTGGGAAGGTTAACAAAGAGTAAAGCAAACTCGTCTTAGTACGTGGTCATCTAAAAAAGTTTAGTTAAGGACAAAATTGTCCCGAAAAAGCTAAAGGAGGACGAATCTTCATTCATAATAGTGAGTATATCCGTCATAAAAGTTGGGTACAGATCAAGGAATATGAAACCAAAACCTTCTTCGTGCATAGCACTTTTGGGAATTTTCATGTAGCACAAAGCTCGATTTGCTATCTACTTGCAGGAATTCCTGGAGAAGGCTAATGAAGAATAATCCTTTATTTCCGTTAATCAAAGTTAATGAAAGACTAAACCTCAGTCTTCTTCGCGCATAGCTATCTTGCAGAAACGCGATTTGTCACTGTGCAGAATTTTCTAAAGAAGGCTAATTGACCGCGAAGCCAACTGTTCTCTGTGCTTTCTTAAGAAAGTTGATAGAAAAGAAGGCTGAAGGAGGCCACCGTGCAGAGTTTCCTCAAGAAGGTTTCTCTTGAGAAGTTTGATGAAAGACAAGGTTTGAATCTTCTCCGGACAAAGTTTTCTTGAAAAGGCTAATGAAGAACGAACCTCATAATGAATTAATTCGCCACTGCGCAGTTTCTTCAAGAAGGTTAATTTAGGGCAAAGCCAATTTGTCTGTGTTTCCTTGAGGAATTAGCTCTTTTTTGGACAAGGTTCTCTCGAGAAGATTAATGAAGCCCAATGCCTACTCACGTCCATACATAACATACATACCCCAGATAACTGGAGGCAAAGCCTGGATTTGTCACTGTGCTGCAGAACTTACTTGAGAAGGCTAGTAGTCGACGAAGCGAAGCTTGTTTTCATCCATACGAAAAATCTAAAAACGTTTAATGAAGAAATGAAGAATGAAGTACGACTCGTCTCTGTCCATAACTGTTCTGAAAAGGTTGAGGAAGGATAAATGGTTAATAAAGTTTAATGCCACTTGTCAAAGGCAAAATCCAAATCTTCTCAGTGAGACAAAGTCTACGGAAGACAGGACCCGACTAATTTCCACCATGCCTCAGAAAGTTAATGGCAGACAAATTCCGGTTTGTCACTGTGTAGTTTGTAAGGAAAGGCTAATCGAGGGTTTCAAATCTTCTCCGGACAGTTTCCTTGAAGATTATTCCGGGCCATGCGTACTTCTTATAAAAAGCTTGAAGCAAAACTGGATTTGCCTTTTGAAAATCTTACTTGAGAAGCAGCGAAAGCAAGCTTGTCTCAGCGCATAGTTGGTTCCAGAAGGTTAAAGAAGCATGAATCTGCGTAGTTAGATCTTGGAATTTATTGAAAGACAAAATTTAAGAAGTTTAATAGTGGGTTTGGCCTAACTGAATTCTGACAAAGGCGAAATCCTATTTTTGACTGAGCATAGCTCTACCGAGAAAGTTCTGATTTTGATTGTGTTATTGAATGATAAAATCTGCATGCATAAATTTCTTGATAATGTTATCGTGCGTAATTACTTCAAACGTGTTACTGGAAGACAGTACGATTCCATACACAACTTTCTAAAGAAGGTTGATGAAAGACGAAATCTAAATTGTTTTCGTATATGATCCCGACTAGAAGATTGAGAAAAGGGGATCACTAACATTCGGTGGTAGAGTAGCCATGAATAGTGAAGCCCGTTCTGTTTCCGTGCACAGTTCTGTTGAGAAGGTTAATAGAAGGTAGAATCTGACTTTTTCCTGCATAATTCTATTGAGAAGATTAGTGAAGGATAAATGTGACTCATTTCTCTACTTTAACTTGCTTTAGTGTGTAGTTCTAATGAAAAGAGCAATAGAGGTTAGAATAAGCTCATTTCCGTGCAGTGTTACAAATGACATGCTTGTCTTATAAAATATTGTAAGAATTATTATTGATTATTCTGAAGAATATCATCGATACTATAAATAGATAATTAGTTGAAAATTGCTCAAAAACATTTTGTAAATTCTAACATAAGTTTATCACATTTTGTGCATTAGAAAGAAGTAGCTAAGCTAAACTAAGGTTAGACATGCCATTTATTTTAAGCACACAGCCACTCATGTGCAGCTGTTCTATGATCGTCAAAAAACTAGACAATTTAATTATATGGTAACTGCTATCTGCTATTATAATTTATGTTAATTGTGAAATTAATGTTATCTGAAGGTTCTAAGTATTTTTAATCCTAAGAAGTATTACAGATGTTCAGTATAGACTAACAACTTGAGAGCAGAATTTTAATAATAAAAATTTTAGTTTAGATTCAACATAAATAAATAATGTTAACTCCGCGACAACATCCAAGGCATAATTTACCATTTTCAACGTTTATATTGTGTATATGGATCCAATCTACATGGTTAAAGTTAGAATTATACGAGAATCGTGGTGCATGCAGGACAGAATGCAAAAGGAGCTCGCTTTTGTGCATTATTAACAACCCCAAATGAAATATTTCGGCGCCTGTTTTGTATGCAGGGTGGTTTTAAATAATTCCTAGCTTGCAACTAACTAATTTTCTCTTTACATCAAATGCTTTGGATTCTCCTTATCTCTACCGTCTAGATCTTTTGTCAAACTGATTACAATATAATAAAAATAAAATTTAGCTTCTCATCAAGTGCTTGAATATAAAATATTGCGTTACATTCTCCTTCAATTCTCGAGTGTGTTAGATAAAATAAATACAGAAAAAAGAAAAACAAAAAAAAGTTAATTGATTAAATCCTGATCTGAAAGGTTTGGTTTTGACATAAGAGTAGTAGTTCACCCTCGAGGGACGTCCATAAACGACAAAAAAAGAGTAAATCTGGGAAAACTTTCCTCAAGAACTATTACAACCTAAAACTTTCTCGTGTCGTATGGGATCTTCGCCTCCTAAACTGTGTGGTTACAGTGATCCTCGAGTACAAAGCGTACGACGACTTTTTTTTTAAGAAAAGGGGGAAAGATCCATAAAAATCTATCAGCAGATTTTCAAGGAAACGACTTTCGAACAGGGATTTTCAACAAGGGGGAAATGGGGATATATTTTAAAATGTTACACATACTAGCACTTGACCGCTGATTAATTGCTGCCAACAAAGAAACTGAAACCTGACTTTGGTAATTCGTTATTCTCGAGGTTTTCCTCGTTTTTATTGAGAACTTTCTCCCAAGACGCCTATCGGTAGTTAATACCAGACGTTTCTTTTGTGGATTTTTCCTAAAATTTTAAGAACGTGCGGTTTACACACGTATCACTCACTCGTTTTTGATTATAAATGGTTTATATTTTCGCAGCCGGTGTTGTGGTTATAAATGATATGTCAACTCTAAAGAAATGTAAGGTTGGCACTTTTCTATTTCCGTTCGCTCCTACTAATTTTAGAAACGACACAAATATGAACTCACTCTAGAAAAATATATTTTTTTCAACCCCCATTCAGAGAATAACCAATTTCTTATACTAACCCCCTTTTGTATAATAAGATTCATTTCAACTTCCATTATAAAAAATTGTGACAATTTTAATGAAGTCACTTTAATCTTCTATTTTATCAAATTAACTAACAAAACAAAAAACAAAGTTTATATTTGGGACTTTTCCTCTCTAGCTAATAAGATGCGACATTTTAAATTAAGTTGGAAATAAGATAGAAACACATTCTCGAAAAGATTTCTAGACGTCGCCGTCGCCGTCGTTTCAAGGCAGGTAGATCAAATTTAAAAGTATACGAAGGGAGAGACCTTGTTGGTTTGTTGATGCAAAAATTCTTTTTTATCTTCTACTAATTTATCTTGTACGAGTTTGTTAGTATCCTATCAACCCCTGTGCTGAATTAAACAAAGCAAGGGGGATTGTTGTTAAGACAACGACAGGAATCGTATCAGAATAATGTTGAAAGTTCCTTCTGTGTACTCTACTGTAGCAGGCGATTCTAATCCTAGTCGCACACAAGGTGCATTATCATTAGGGCCCGGAATTATATGCACTAAAAAATTTCATTTAATAATAAATGTTTTTCTTTATTTATTTACTTAGTTAAAAAAGCCTCTGAAAAAATGAAAAGGCGGTTTTATATGCACTATAAATATTCAAAATGTAAGAAAAATGCACAAAACTTAATTACTTGCATTATATGCGCTAACCCCTCATATATGCATTTATATGCACTATAAAACTTAGTAGAATTGTAAGATTTTACATGATCAGTAAAGATATCTTAACATGATGCGGTTGCATACCTGCAAATAAAACATGCAATTGCATATAATTCCGGGCCCTAATTATCATTTAATCGATAACAAAGGAGTGATTTCTGTTTGTGGAACTGCGGGAAAGCTAAAATTTATTTTCTTAAGCCATCAACTATTTTACTTCCTTTAGTAAAAATACTTTTTGACTCTGACTGTTAGTTACATTCTATAAACTATAACATTGTCAATGTTGAAAAATTTGTTTTTGCGTTCAAAGTATTGTTACGAACTGAGACATCCAGTATAGTGACTAATAAAACAAGCTTTACTTAATTCTTTCTGTTGAAAATAAAAAATGATCATTACGTAGGTGTCAGTTAGTGCCAGGTCAAGTTGGGAGTTTCCGGAGTACGTGCTTTATAAACTCTTGTTGCTATTTCACCTTTTGTCCGGTGAAAGCGTCCCCGAGTTCACCCTACGTTTACAGAAGCGTAGGCACCCCAGTTTAGCAAGTCCTCCCTCTATTGACGTCGGGTGTAGACTACTTCACCGTGCTCTTCTGAATGTCCGCTTTCCGAACATTTCTCGGGACGCGAAGTTCGTAGTCGAGTCGAATCTTCAACACCTTGGACACCAACAACATTAATCGCGCTATTTACCAATTTTACCACAATACTCCGATATCGCATTTTTATACCAAGACCATAAATGCACAAAAATAGATGACATTTCAAAGATCTCACGATCATTTTTCATAGCCTTGCATCAAAAGTTAATTTTTAAGTCAATAATTGTAAATCGCCCAAATGTACACGAACTAACTCTTTGTCTATCGCAAAAATGAATAATAGACAGACAGTCTCGATTTTAAGAAAACCTCAATAATTAGGCAGCGCAGATCTACCGACGACAGTGAGTCGGTGATGTAGTTCGGATTGGAAATCCGCATTGTATCATTTCATTCTGTTTGCTCGCCCATTAAACAAACGGCTCTTGCGAGCTGCAACTTGATCAGTTATTTTCGTGAGTGTTAAAGGTAGGTTCCAAGTTGCCTTCTTTGTTGTGATCGCCGGAAACACAATTCTTACCTAGAACGCTGTTTTCTAACATTATTACCTCATTAATTGTGACGTTTTTTGTTTATTTCAAATATTTATTTGAATTTTAAGCTCGCTCTACTGCAAGATCAACGGAATCTAAATGAAAACAGATACTCGAATTTTGTAGCATACAAGAAAGTTTTTTTTCATTTTTATTTAAACTTTTAAGAAGCTTTTGCTTTGGTCCTTTTGCAGTGGTCAGCAAGACTATGTTTAATCTCTTGTTCCCGCCCTTGAGTATAGCCACTAAAAATCTTATTTGCTGTTTGATCTTAACGTGGTCAAAACCGATTTTTACCGTACAATTTGGGTTATCACAGTAATTGTTGCTCTCGAAAATCGCCAAGTCGCAATCTTGAGATACATGATCGATTCGCATTAGAAATGATCACGCGTCCTGTCTCAAATGGATTTTTAGAATTCTCTGTCTAGTTAAGATGTGAATAATATTTAGTGACGACCGTGATTCTGTATGGTGCGAGGGAGACGTTTAGTTTTATCTTCGTCGTTAATATATGTTACAGGCAGCTTAATAAGTTATTCATGAGTGGTAAAGGTAGGTTCCAAGCTGTCGTCTTTGTTGCTATCGCCGAAACCACAACTCATGTATGTCTGAGAGCTGTTTTCTTACATTTACATCATTTGTCATGCGTTTCTTATATTAAAATATTCATTTTAAGGCTGTAATAGCTCGCCAGATTTACCTAAATTTAGCTAGAGATAAACACTTGCGTTTTAAAGATCCCAGAAAACTTTTTTTAGTTCAGGCCTTTTAATATGTGGTAGGATTTTTAGCTCACGACATGATTGTGAAATCTTCGTTTGAACCTCCCTTATTCTTGACATTGAGCAAAGCTGCTGCAATTTTTATTTTCTGATCGTAAGATTGTTAGTGAAAGCCACAAAATCGGATTTTGACCGTAACAATTTAGGTTATCACAGATATTGAAGTAATAGAATATTAAATATTGCATTATAGTAGACCAATGTCTGTAAAAAGATTTTTAAGGGTAATCGTTTGTGTATACGTATTTAGCACAAAAAGTTCTCTCTGTGTATCAAGTTTCATTGCATTGTAGAAATTCTTTCTTTTATTACCAATGTCCAACTTCTTCCGCAATACGCCTAGTTATCTTGAGTTAACTATGAACATTTTTCTCTTGATTTCCCTTCTTACATGGTGGGTGACATCAGCAAAGCATACAAGTTAGATTGGCGACACCTTAAACATCCCTCTTGATAAATTGTGCCCGAGTCTCATGCCTGCACTTAACTTACGTTAACTAACAGCCCAATATAGCTAAAGAGAACTTTATCTGCTAAGTTACACATTTTACCAAAATCGAGTTCTGACTTGCTCTGCAGTTTTTCAGTTTCACATGTATGTACCTACAAAATTAAACTGAAGGCACTCCAAAGATTTCTACTTGGTGGTATCAGCAAAAGTGCAGGGTATTGTATCTTCGACTACAGAAAGATTTTCGATCTGCAGGAAGAAGTGTAACTAGGCCCGAGTATTCTTAATTGGCAATCATTTGGTATTGAGCAAACGTAAATCGACTATTTTAAGAAACTAAATTGCAAGAAATTTGTTTTTCTTTTTAAGCTGACAAATTTTTTAATGTTACGTGTAGATTGCAATAGTTATCCTGAATACGTTCTAATTGAGCAAAGTAGAACACGAAGTTTAAGCGAGAGACTAAAGACTAAAAATGGGTTGGATAGCATCAGGATATTTGCATTGGTTTTTGGAAGAAGTAAATCCAATCATGGGTTTTCTTTGGATACAGCCTGATAAACAATTTTTCTCGTATGTGAGTTAAACGACTGATTTAACTTGAAACTCTTTTGCTTTTGATAGATGTTTTGTTTATGGTAGACCGTTAAATTGGGAAAAATCATTTCTAGCTGTATGTTCAAGATAATCCATAAGATAACCAAAGAGTCATACCAGGTAGGTTTCAAAGTACCAACTTTATTGTAACCAACGAGGAAACAACGTCAACTTATCTGAGAATGCTTTTATTTACATTTGCAATTCTTTTTGCCTAATTTTATTTATTTTTACTAAGGTAGCTAGAAAATTGAAAAAATTTGTAAAATTTGTTAAGTCAATAAAATTTGGGTTTTAGAATATAGGGTACAATACTTACAAGTTCAAATATGTATGTGTCACGCACTAGTAAATAAAATAGTAAAACACTAATATCAGGTAGGTCCAACTATCCGAAATTTATTGTAACCAACGAAGGATGGGCGTTTGCTCATCTCATTTTATTTACTTTTATTAAGTTAATCAAAAGAAAACTATAGTTTCATAGATACATAGATTAGAGAAAGGCAATTTTAAAAATAGCATAAACCATTATTGCAATTAACTGGGAAATATTTCATTATATTGCAAAAAATTACATTGTCACATGTATTCCTGTTAGAGATTTTGTTCTTTTCAAAGTCAAGTTTATCTTCTTGTAATAGTTTCTATATTAATTGCATGGAATACAGGGTAATTACTAATTAGTAGCAAACTTTTTGAAATATAAAACTTTTCTGCACTTCCTCACTACGTTCACGGTTTTAATTTCTGCAGTCGAATTAGGAAGAAAAATAAATTTTTCCCAGAGAAGAATATCTACTACATCAAAAGGGATTTTAATATTAAAGAGACCGTCCGGAATACTAAAAGATTATAACGCCTCTGCTAATTTTTCTACCAAATTATTCAACAGGCAATATGCAAATTAGTAATAATTGTTGGCTTCCCTTCTGCCATATTTGGACCGTATCAACTTCCTTCGTCTCATCCCTTTTTCTGTGCGAGAAAGAGCTAGGAAAAAGAACTCCTTAAAAATAAAGTAGGAATGGATGTTCCTCTTTTCTCCTTCATCTAAACCACCACCCAGCAACCCCCCCCTTCTAGCCCATCTTCCATACCCTTCTTCACACAGTCCAAACAGCCGGAGGAAATTAAGATGATTAGAATATCTTTATATTCCGGAGCTCCGACTTTAATTCTTCTAGGAAATAATAAAGGTTAGTGTTAATTCCTGCTACGTTCGCTCTTTTTCCAGAGTTTTTAATTTTTTTTAATATCCCACAAGAAAAAAGCACTTAAGGGGAGGAGTGTTGATGATTAAAGTGATTTATTTTTTTAAATGTGTACGTGGCACATAATCAGCAGCAAAATAAGATGGACTATTATTTTAAGCGACGCAATATAACATAGAGGGCTCATAAAATTAATCAAGGAAGCTATTCCGGAACATAAACCACCGGAGTTAGAGAACGACCGCGACTTAACAACTGCAGCAGCGACAATGTACACTTACACAGCTGCGCTTACAACAACCCTAAGGTTTTAGATTAAAGACGTGACGAAAGAGACAGAGAATATAAATCGATTTCTTCTTAAGAATTGAATATTAAATCGTTTCAAAATTACTTTATCCTGCAAATATTTTCTTTTATATTTAACCAATAAGGAAACAAAGTAAAAGAAAATTTACTAAATTGAAACAAAATTGATGGAAGATTGTCTTTTATTTATCATTTCTTTTTACGTACAAGCATTTCTGCAATGGCCGCCTTATATCTTGTTTTATCCAAAAGAATATAATAACTGATTACGCTAAATAAATTGTTAAATAAAAAAAGTTGTTGTTTTTCAAGTCTGATGTAATAAAATTGCAGCAATTTAAATTCAGACTGTATGCAGCAGAATTATAATGAGGTTAGAGTTTTCATTTGTTTCACAAACAAAAGATACCTACTCGTACTTTGCTGCATTTCTTATGATTCTGACATAAATTGAGTTTCATTTGTTGATTACATTTAGCAAACCTTTGTTAATTGGAAATTACTTGTATATTATTGTTTACCTCGCAATATTCATTAGAGGTTATGAGTAATATGTGTTGAAATTAATTGATGTAGTGTCTAACGTTTAACCGCAACGTCTTATTATACACTTCTCAAGGTAAGTATTAACCTAATTTAATGTTCAAATGTTGTGCTCCACTTAATTTAGTTGAACTCACGCGTCTTCATTGTTGCATCTATTGTTAGTACGGTATTTCTTTGATCCTTCCGACTATAATAAAAAAAATGCTTTAGCAAAATTAATAAACTCTAGCTTGTTTCTCTCCTCGTTCTCTTTTTTAAAATAAAAAAACATTTATAATTATTATTATTCTTATTAATAATAATAATAATAATAAAACCTTAACTCGACAAAGCTAGAACAACAAATTATTATTTCAGGATATTTCGCAAGATAAAGATTACGCTGGCTGTGTTTATGAGCCTATCCGTCTCGGAGTACGGAAATTTATAGACAGTAAGCCACCCTAACACATTATTTCCAAAAAGAAGTAAAGAGACTTTCTTGTATATTTACAGAGATGCGAATTTTAATTCTGAACAAATTACAGACAATTCTATTAGATGATTTTCAATTCATTTTTCCACAGAAATTTTTGTTATTAAGATTAATAAACTTTAACAATTCTGCAAAAAATCATTTTACTACTTTTTTGAGAGTTTATTGGGAACACGCGAAATGTCGTATCAGATATTTTCAATCATCCAGTTAATTAATATGTAAATGTAAATAGAATCCTCGTTGGTTACAATAAAATTACGGTAGTTTGGTACCTACCTGACATCACTCTTTAATGATCTTATGATCCTATCAGCTATTTTAAACATACTATTTTAGTTTAAACGATTCCGAGCATCTAGCAACAGTAAACAACCGTATTGCTCTTTTTGGGGGCTTATTATCAACATCTGAATTGTTCTCTCAATTCTGTATAATTTTTACAGTTTACTTAATTTTTAAGAGCTCTTTTTTTAAATACAATTAACTCAAACCTAAAAAACACCATAGTAAGAGAAAAGAGATTTCCCTATACCGGGTGTTCTCAAAAGATAATGTTACGTTTTCGTATTAATGGAGGAATGTGGGATCACTAATATTATTTTACACATAAGCTCAAAAATGCAGTTATTTTATTTCTAAAAGTATAGTTTAGTTTCCAGTTATCAGTTGGAAATTTCTAGTTGAAAAGAAATTTCTCATTGTCCCTTCAAGGCTTTTGTGAAAAACATCATTCTGCCACATCTTGTGCTATGTTTTCACTTATAATACAAGATAGTGATGGATGTATTCAGCAATAATAAATTGGAAAATTACAAACCTTGTAACAGATTTTCATCTATATCCTCTTCATTAGTCACCTCATCAATCTAACAGTAGCTATTTCCAATCCATGTTTCAAGTTTTCTAATTTAGCTTTAATCCTTGCAACGTTTGTCATTATCCTTCCAATTACTCTTATTAGCAGACGTATTCACCCTTATACATGCACAAAATGAACCAAGTCTGTGTAAATACAAATTGTAATATGATTTCGAACTAATACCGGTAGGAACAAACCAAGCGGCTAAATAGTGAACGCAAAAGCTCGCAATATCAATCCAACAATAATCTAAATAAGCAAAGTTTATACTGCCGGTTCCGGATTCCTTTTTAACGCTTTTCAACATCCTTATTATGTGTAGTCACGTTTATTTATTGGAATCTGTATGTTTATTGTATAATTTGTCAGCATTTTCGTTTTTATTGCGTCTTGTCGGTAACTCAAAAATTGAATTCATAAAGTCAAGAAATATATTCCAAGCCGCATTCGCTCCACATCTGTGAAGTTTTCACTATCCTATTAAAATTTTTAAAATATAAATTACTTTATGATGTTCCCAATGTGCACAAGGACGAGAATTTGACGTCTACAACACGTTAATGTGGTCGAATCAACGTGTCTGATTGAAATAATCACGTCATATTGTCTGGTGTAAAATAATTAATTAATCGATATATTGACTTACTTTCAACGTCTAAGCTGATTCTCGTATAAAGAAGAGATCTTCCAATCTCAATTTAACTAGTTGATTGGCTTCTACGTTGGCTTCGTAAAGATTGTGCCCTGTCACCCAAATAAGTCTAACTGTATTTTTTAGGTATTCCAGCATCATCGTTTATTTGTGAAACTCCTTTTCAAACTTTTGCTTATTGCATAGAATTGTGCTTAAAAACGCATACTGTATGGTCTATCTGATAACAAAGCTTGTTTAGTGTTGCTCCAAATTTAACCTAATTTGAACATTTTGTAAAGTTTCTGTTAAACTAGACGTCTGGTGCGACATTTTATTCAGAATTTACCTTATGAAGATTTTCATCACCCCCCTCTCTCCAACCTGATTCACGCTTATGGAACAAAATTCAACATTGAAGATACTCCTAGTCATCTTCACTGTCTTTCTTCTCTATCAGATGCCGACATCTAGAAAAGGAAGACCAAAAAAGTTTAAATTTGGCACTTAGGTGATTTGCTTGTTAACCATCTGGAGATGCCCAAAGGAAAACGTCAGACATTAATTGTTCCCAAAGTAATAATACCTTTGACTTGCAAATTATTCCAGATCTAATCTTGGCATGTCTCCCTTAAAATAGCCTTGGGTAAGCTAGCTTACCTTCTGCAATCGTTTGTAACGAAGTTACATGTTTAATTTAGCCCATATTGTATGTATCAATGGTGTTCTCTTCTTTGGTTTTCTTGGAAAACAGAGTAGCTTGCTAAATCTACATACAATTCTAATGTCTTACAATTGAATTAGGACATAATTCTGGGGAATGGAAGAATTGTTACATCAAATATTTTATCTGGTCTTTCAGACTTCGGTTGAAAGAACGCCTAAAAGATGCAAAACTCAAAGCAAGTTTTTACTTCTGACTTTGCTCACTATTTTGACATATTGCCTTACATGATCCTAACTAGATCTTTAAAATGGGCAGATACTATGAGGATACCATGGAAACTGTTGCATAACTAAACCTTACTAGCCAAATCAGTCAAACGTCAGTTTCTCGAAACCCAAAAACACCTACATAAGTCAACGGTCTCCTATAGATTATATCAAGTCTTGTGCCTTTTTAGAATTTTTGGATCTTACTTTAAAAAGCCTCAAAATCATTTTGGGACTTAGACTTAGTTAATTTGCTTCTACAGAAAACGAGTTTTGATAATCGGTTGATTTTGTAAAAACAAAACGCGTTTGTGGAGCGATTTTTTGACACTTTTGATACATCGTTTGGTTATAATTTGAGCAATATTGTTTGGAGTTTGATTTTAGGAAAAAACTGAAAGTTTCTCTGTTGTCTTTCCTTTCCATTTCTACAGGACTAAAGTGTATTTCTAAAGCGAATCTGCTAAAATTGGAGTAAGGTGAGTTTAGTTTTATTCGTTCAATTTGAGAGAAGCAAAGAACCGTAAGAATTGTTTACAGGTTTAAATAAGATTTTAATAAATAAAATATTGTTTGTAGATTTTTTATAATTTCAGATAGATGATGAGATAGCAAAAGAGTGGTATCAGGTAGGTTCCAAACTACGTAGATTTTATTGTAACCAACGAGAAAATGACAATAAGAGCAAGGAACAACGGGGAGCTGGTCATTTTAAGAATTTAGCTAAGAACAAGCAAAGCAAGCTAGAAATACAAATTCATTTTGAGGTTTGTGTCTTTACGCGTTCTCTCAATCCGGATAAAGTATCTGAAGTGAGTAGACTGTCATTTGCTAGAGTTGTTGTAAAATCTTAATTGTATGCAAATGTAGTAATTTTTTGCATATAAATCCAAGCTTTACTAATGAGGCTCAAACTCGAATAAATCCTTCATAGGAAAAGCGTTCATTATAGAAACAAGAACGTCCAACAGTAAAATAAGAACAATAAAACAGAATTCAAATAGCCGAGTTTAGCCAATTTGTTGATTACACCGACTTTACAGTCATGAAAATAATTTAGAGTTGTAAAATGTATCTGATTTAAGAATTAACACCCTGCACAATCCCATATTATACTTTTAAATATGTTACGTACATATGCAGGTGCATAGGTCGGTTTAAGCAAAATTTACTCTTTATTACCTTCATAAATTGAATTTTAACGCCACCGGAACATGTACAATGTGTAAATTTTCATTAAGACTCCAGATTGAACAATCAAAATGCAGTTACAAACTTTCTTTTTTTTTGTATTTGTATACGTTTTCATTTAAATGTTAAAATTGAAAATTTACAAATCCCGTCTTCCATGCAGGGTATTAGTTTGTTTTTCTTTTTGTTAGGAAAAAACGGAATTTTTCTTGGAAACTTCTAAACCACTAACCAACTTCCAAACCGAATCTTTTTTACGTTACAAACTTTCTTCCAATTGAAATTCCTTACTTTTCCTTCGCAATCGAACCGTTATCTGCTTGAGATTTCTTTGATCGCTTGTCCCAACGACAATCTGGACACTTTTTTTACGTGGATTTTCCCCCAGTTTTGCTCTTTCCTCGCTGATTGTGGTATATCAATCAAAAATCAATTAGAGAAAACTTATCGATAAATCTTTCTTTTTGGAACAGTTTTCTATTAGAATTCTATTTTCTATTAGAACTTATTTCTTTGTCCTACATAACCTCAATTAATAAAAATGGTAGATTAAATCGAACAAAGACCAAATCTCAAGAATATTTTAGATTCAGACAAAAATAGAAATTCCATAAAAATAAAAGGAAAAAATAAAATCTCGATTTTATTTTTAAACATTTCTCTTATATAAACGAGTCAATACAATAGTAAAGCGATTTTACATTCTACAAGATTTGTAAGTAAACGACTTTTCTGTTACAAACGGAAATAAAAGCGTATTTTCATCTCTTCATAACACTGTGCGCGATTTCTTTTTGAATTTCGCCGTTGCAATTTCCTTCAAGAAATTTAAATTATCGAGAATAATCTCACCAAGAACGAACCTGATGACGTATTCACACATTATTTGAATTTATGTTTATTATAAAATAAATCGAGTCTTCAAAATACATTTCAAGTCACGTTTTAAATAAAAGCTTAAGTACAGTTATGTAACAGAAATTTCTTTGTAAGTATTCGACGTTAAATCAAACAAAAACTCAATTCGTAAAACTTTTTTATGTGGACCGTCAAACTGGATGTCACATGTTGTGTCAACTTTCAGGACACTACAAAAATTATTACAAATATCAGGAAACGTTCCAGAAAAGTTTCTTTTCTTTTTTTTAAATTTTGGCAACGCTTTCTATTCTAGCACCATTTGTTACTTTTTTTTATCTCGAAATTCACACAAATATTTTATGTAGTACTTACTAGTAAAGCTGCAATATCAGAAAGTGGATCGGTAACGTATTCTTTCGAGAATCCTCCCATTGTTTTGGCACTTTATTGTATTTTTATTCCTGCTCTGATAATACTTATAATAATATTTTCTTCATATCCTCAGCTTTTGAAACTCATACATTATAATTTTGTCCTCACACATGTAGTAAGATCATTAATAGTTACTCAAATGCTTAAATGACATAAAGTCCTTCAAAAATTAATTTTACGGGTAAATAACGGAAGTAACTATGACTCTTATGATTAAATCTGTCTTTTGTATTCTGTGCAAAAATAAAGAAAAATTGTTGGGTAGAGTAAACTAGGTCAAGATGATGCGTGGTTGAATAAGTCAGTCACTAATGGTTTAAATTTTAGGTTACCGGCAACTATTCTGTTACATTAAGTTGTATAGTGCGCTGATTTAAACCAAACAGTATCTGCGTTATTCAGTTTTTTCCTTGTAAAACATAATCACATATAACAAGCTATCTTGGTGCTTGTGCAACTGATATACATTTAGTTTAAAAAAATTTCTTATCTTTTTATTTTAAGGGCCCCACAAAATTTTGCTGGCCTGGGCCCCGCAAACTTCCAGCCGGCCCTGGTAGGCACCCGGGTTCAGTAAGTCCCCCTTCAGTGAGCTGTCTGACATACGTCTTTGCCCCGGAAAATACTTATCTAACCATACGTATTGCCGGTGTTTCAGATGTTACCTTCCTCATGACAGGGTCTAGCGACATCCATTTTCCCATCAACGCATCCTTGACGGATAAACCGTCCACCATGTACTGTTAACTCTATATATAGCCAAAATCCAGTAGCCACATTAACGCTGCTAGTATATACGTCCATCTACCAAGTCTTACCACCACTATGACCGAACAGGCTCAGAAGGAGCCTAATAGCGCTGGTAGTTTATACCCAGTCATTCTAGCTTTCAGTTTTTGTATTTTGTTGCATAATACATGTCGATTCAAGTGTTTTGGTGAAAGCACAAATGGTTCTTTAGAAGACAGAGCACTGCCTACCGACCTTTGCTTCTATTTAACTCTCTTAAGAAGATTAATAAATAGAGAAGCCCGATATCAAGTTATCACGGGTGGTTCGGCTCATGTTTTGTAATCAGTTTTCATAACAAAGCTAAAAATAGTGAAATCCGATTCTAGGTCACCAGAAGAAGCTCATTGGAAGAGCTTTCTTAAAATAAAGAGCAAAGTTCAACCAGGTTAGTAAAAGCATAATGGAGGGCGCAGCGCAGAAGATGAAGTTTAAAGATGACCAGGTGGCTCGTTGGAAAAAATAGTCCGATCCTTATTAATATAGATAGTGAGTGAAGTCACAACTTATACCATTCGAGGTGTCAAATTGGAATTACTAAACGGTAAAGCCCGACTATGGCTTGTGCGAAGACGTTATTCAACCCGTGTTTGTATTTGGCTCTCTTAAGATGGTTAATGAAAGTCAAAACCCGAAGCCACTGCAGATGGTCGTTTGGAAGGTATAACTCGACGTTTGTAAGTAACTCTTATAAGAAGATGAAGCTCGACTTTAGGCCCAATGGTTGGAATAACCCGACCAGTGTTTGTAGAGGACCACTCTAGTTCCAGTGAGATACGTTGAAAATGGTATTATCTTAAGCAAGCCTATTTATCAGGTGTTTCAGTCGGGCTATATCATTAAATGCCAATCAAGTGTGCTAGAAAAAAAATTATTTATTTCGTAAACGTCATGGAGTTGAGTAGAGAGAATTTTCGTGCATTAATCTACTACGATTTAGATGAAAAACAATGCATGGAATGCCTAACTTTAGCTTTTGACGAAGAGAAGCCTTCAAGGGCAATCATTTATCGGTGGTCGGAGTTCCTTAATTGACGAACTACTACTTCTGTCACTTTAGAAAATGTTTCTCGTGTCCAGAACATGATTGCCGAAGACCCATACTGCACATACAGTATGTTACAATTCAGAAGACATTAGGAATTGGATCCGCAACAGTTTTAAAAATTTCACATGAGGAACTGCGGATGAAGAAAGTTGTTTGTCGCTGGTTAGTACACTATTTAACGAAATTCCAAAAGTCAGAACGTATGAGAATCAGCAGGGAAACTCTGAACATGTTAGAAAATGGCAGTCATGGGATTATTTCCAAAACTGTAACCGGTGATGAGACGTACATACCATTTTATGATAGGAAGCTTCATGAAGATGATCCAATATCGACAACTCCAAAAAAGCAACAATTCTGTAGGGCGTCTTCTATAGAAGCACATAGTTAAAAAAACAGCGCACAGTCACCGCAAACTGGTACATCAATAAATGTTTGCCTGAAATCTTTGAAGGACTTGATGTAAGGGGCTTTCGTTGCACCATGACAATGCATCGTCGCATTCGGAGCGCGCTACTGTTGATTATTTGAGGGATAATAACATCCGCGTGATTGAACATCTACCTTATTCACCTGATTTGTCGATGTGTCACTTTTGGCTGTTCTTTAATCTGCAGAAACACCTTCGGGGTCAAAAATTCGTTTCAGAAAACGAGATTGATACAGCAATTCATCAGTATTTTGACAATATTTCAAAAAATTAATAGCGAGCAGCTTTTGATTTGTGAAAAATAAGATTGAATAAATGTATGGAAGTCAAGGAGACTACTTCGAACATTTACGAGGTGTGTGAGAAAAGTAATGAGACTGGCAACACTGCGGGAAATCTGGTTACGTTATGTCTACCGGCCTGTGCTAAACCGGTTTGTTTATCGCTTCCACTTCCTCAGTCCGAGTTACAACTCCGTACAGCTAACACATTATTTTTGACAGCGCCATCAGTGAAGTTGTGTTTTTGTTGTGTGTTACAGAAATGGATCATCGGAATTTAGAGCAACGTTGTGCAATAAAGTTTTCTGTTAAGCTTGGTGAATCCGCGAGTGTGACTTTTGAAAAGTTGAAACAGGTCTATGGGGAACAGTGCTTATCAAGAGCACTAGTTCTCCGCTGGCACAAATCATTTTTGGACGGCCGAGAACACGTTGAAGATGAACCTCGCTCAGGGAGACCTTCAACTTCAAAAACTGACGAAAACGTTGAACGTGTGAGGGCTCTTGTGAGATCAGACCGTCGTTTAACAATAAGGATGATGAGTGAACAGTTAAATTTAAACACTTTCACCGTGCATCAAATTTTGACAGACAATTTGAACATGCGAAAGATTTGTGCCAAAATGGTGCCGAAAAACCTCACAACTGAACAGAAGAACATTCGAAAAAACGTGTGCGTTGATCTTCTTGAGTGGATTGCCAATGACCAAAAATTCTTCAGGTGATGAATCCTGGATATTTGAGTACGATCCTGAAACAAAGCGGCAAAGCGAAGAGTGGCACACTCCGTCATCTCCTCGGCCGAAGAAATGTCTAATGAGCAAATCAAAGATCAAGACCATGCTGATTTGTTTTTTTGACAGTAAGGGTATCGTGCACAAAGAATTTGTTCCACCAGGACAAACTGTCAACAAAGTGTTTTATAAAAGTGTCCTTGAAAAGCTCAGGAAAAGAGTGATTCGTGTGAGACCAGACATTGCAGACAAGTAGATGCTTCATCATGACAATGCTCCGTGTCTTACAGCAATTTCCATCAGTGAATTTTTGACCTCAAAACGCATTACTGTTGTTCCTCATCCCCCCTATTCACTTGATTTGAGTCCTTGTGACTTTTTCCTTTTCCCGAAATTGAAACATGCCCTAAAAGGACGTCATTTTGGAACTTTGGAGAACATTCAAAAGACTGTGACCGACCAGTTAAAAGCCATACCAGTTGAAGACTTCCAGCGCTGCTACCAAGAGTGGGAACAACGACTCCGCCGGTGTATAGCTGCCCAAGGGAACTACTTTGAAGGGGATAACATTGTTGTTTGAAAAAAATAAAAACTTTGGTTAGTATGAAATCAGTCTCATTACTTTTCTCACATACCTCGTATAATGAGATATTGTCAAATTTGTACTTAGTTTTTTTATATCTCACTGGAACCAGAGTGGCCCTTATTTAGCCCATTGGAAAACGAAGCCCAATCGGTGTTTGTAGATATGGATAAAGAAAGTTAGTAGGGGCGAAGCAAAACTCGTATTTGTATTTAAGTCCTCTGAGGAGGGTAAGGCAGGACAGAGAACTATCTTGGACTGTAAGGGAGCGTTTCTGAACAACAAACACGCCGATTGGTGATTGGCCCAAAGGCGGCCACAATTGAATGAAAAGGAGCGCTGTAGAGCTACGAGCATGTGCCATTATTTTATTTCGTTAATGCGCCAAGAATACAGGTTGTATGTTTTGGAAGCTTTTTATCCTTTAGTCTTGAATGTATTCATGTTTTCGTCTCTAAGGAAAACTAAGGTCAACAACAAATCCAGCTATTTTGAACTGTATGATTATCTTCTCAATGAATATTTGGAAAAGATCAAAAATGAACCAAACCTATTCCAATATATAAGCAGAAGCTTTTTTATATAGACAGTTGATCAGACTTTTCAATTTTTTTCTAAGTAAAACAAATGGAAATCGTTCAAGCTCATCCTATATTAAAACCGAATACTCTACCTTTAATGTATAACAAAGAAGGTCCCATGTTGATACGACTTTACGTTCTGAAAATGCAGGACATTTTGAATATTCAATAGTTGAGGCAGTTTTTGAAAGTTTTGTGCATTTTACGATTTGGCACAAAGCCGTACCTGCACGACGACCATCTTTTGTCAGACATGCCGATTTTTGTATCTAGCTTTTTTTGTTCTTTTGCTGTGAATTGAAAAGTCGTATAGCGCCACTATGGGAAATTAGGGAATTTTATTTTGTTAGCGACTGTGTACTCTTGCCTTTGGTATCAAGCAAATACGAGGGTGGTCTGAAAAGTTTCCGACCTAACAAAGATACAAGACATTTTTTCTGAAAATTTTTTTTTATTTTTCAACAGTCTCCTTGTAACTCTACACACTTCTCCCAGCGATGCTCCCATCTCTGTAACCCGTCCAAATAGTACTCGGCATTTTTCTCTGCAAAATTATTGTTCACGAAGGTGATTGCCTCTCCATTTAACGAAAATCTTTGTCCTCCGAGCGCAATTTTTAGATGAGGAAACAAAAAGAAGTCGCTTGGGGCTAGATCTGGTGAGTAAGGCGGATGGTCAAGCAGTTCAAACCGTAATTCGTGGATTTTCGCCATGGCAACCGCTGAGGTGTGAGACGGTGCGTTGTCTTGGTGAAACAGGATTTTATTTTTCTGCAAATGTGGCCGTTTTTCGCAAGTTCTGCCTTCAGCTTGACAAGTAATGATGCATAGTATGCTCCTGTAACGGTTTTTCCTTTTTGAAGATAATCGATTAAAATAACTCCATGACTATCCCAAAAAACAGTCGCCATCACTTTCCCAGCCGGTTCCCCCTTTGCAGTCCACTGTTTGGACTGTATTTTTGTTTCGGGCGTATAATGGCGTATCCAAGTTTCATCTACAGTAATTAATCGGCGCCAAAACTCGGATTTATTTCGCCTAAACTGCGCCAAAAGAGCGTTGGAAATATTCATTCGAACACGTTTTTGGTCTAACGTGAGCAAACGCGGCACCCAACGCGCGGACAGCTTTCTCATGCCTAAATGTTGATTTAATATGTGACAAACACGTTCTTTTGACATGTTCATAACCTCTGCTATCTCTCTCGCTTTAATTCGGCGGTCGTCTAGCACCATTTGGTGAACTTTGGCGATGTTTTCGTCGGTAGTTGCAGTTTTTGGACGTCCCGAACGTTCACCGGTAAATGATGGTGCAGAGTCCCCATACACAGAATCCAACTAATCTTTTATTTGCGAAGGCGTATTGCCTTTCAAAAACAAATATTTAATGACAGCTCGACACTCGATTTTGTCCATTTTCACAAAAAAAACTCACATCAACTCACTCAAACGACTGTTACATAAAAACTGCGCGTCCAAAATGGCTGAAACTTTGGTGAGTAACTGTCAACAGATGAACAACGAAATTCAGTAGCTTTTATTTACGAGTGCTGCCATCATAAGATCATGCAGTCAAATAGGTAGGTATTACTACTTAGTTTACTTATCGACTAGATATGACTGTTAAGAGGATCCGGTATAATACGATGACCTCCTCATGATTATTTTTTGCATGTTACGCCAGTGAAGTGATTCAAGACAAAGCAACTGAAAAACTTATTAAAAACAACGTTACAAACCAAAAGTTTTTGTTGATTGTTCAAAAGAGAGAAAAAATTTAATTAGGAATTTTTAATAAAAACTATTTCAAGCGAGAAATAAGTCGTTAATGAGCACATTTTTCCCCGGCAATAATTCATTATCAGAAATATTTAATCGGGCGTTTCTAGCTGTCAATAAGTTTCTTTCAGTATTTTAAAGCAGTATCCGTTTTAAATAATGATGTACTATAGACACACACTCACAATGTAGAACCTTTTTTTACGTAAAATGAAATTAAATTATCATTAATGTCAAAAGTCGATTATCGAATTTTTTACTAACTGTTGATTCTGACGCTTCACCAGTTAATTAAGCGAAGTAATCAATTAAATCGCTTATTAAACTCTGGATGTTGTAGTACGTAGTGCTACAACGTGTGTGTTGTGTGTGCAGTTTTGGGGCGGTCGTATTTGTGCTGTTTCAGTGTTAACGTTATTAAGTTGTGAATGTGTCTGCGTGGAAAAACTGATTACTTTTAGATTACACATTCATTAATTTCAAAACTGTTGTTTACACAACACTAAACTATATTATATGCGCACTATTACATCCTCCCTAAAAGTTCGGACCACCTAATTCGATTACATGGTTAATTTAGAAAACATTTGTCGAAAATCACACGCATGTGAAGGGTGGAAAATTAAAAGTTTAATCGCGCATAAATAACAAGATCACAATGGGGGATACGAGGAAGAAAAGAGAAAGCGAGAGAGGAATAGAAAAGTCTCTAAGGGCAAATAAGCAATTTCTTTTAAAGTGCCAAAATTGAGGAAGGCAAAGACGAACAAAAGATTTCAAAGGTGGGACATGTCCCAACTTCTAATCGCGATCTATACAAAGAGAGATGTATCACACTTTAAGGTACACATCTCTTTTCAACCACTTTGAGTTCCAGTCACAAATAACAAGCAAAAATATCTCTCCAGCGAAATCTAAAGCTCGCGGCGCGTATGTGTATGAAAAATTACTAAATCGTGGTAAGAATTTTAAAATAAAATCTCAGTAGGTGTTCACGACCTTATATCCTGAATTTCAAGCAATCTGTGGTAGTTTATCTGCAGGAGTGACAATTGCGTACACTAAGGGATTTATAAAACTTCCCAACTATGGTTCAGATTGTAAAATAGAAATAATTATAACATAAAAAACCGCGTCTACATAAACATTCTAAGAGGGTGTAAAGTGGGAAAATATCAAACCACGCAAACGGAAATACAAACGCCGATAAAACACAGGAAGAAAGTACACATTACATAATCTCTTCATACTATAAGCATTTTATGAGCGGCGTTATGACAGGGTGTGTGAGGAGCACGGTTAAAACTATGTAACAATCTCCGTATTATTCTAAAGGGTATGGCGTATCTGCGACTCCTATGTACACAGATTAAACTAATCCCTTATAAACCCGTTCATAAAATCTCTATCTTCTATTCTTGGAGCTTACCGACGTCAGTTTCTGCCACCACAGACACTGAAAAATAGTTAAGTTTAATCCTTTATCAATTTTTTAATACCCTGAAATTCGCCATTGAAAAATAATTCCTACAATCCCATCTTTATAATCCCCGGCTTAATAAATCAAGTCCAATTTATCTCAATTTTTTTAAACCCCGCTTTTTCCCTTTCTTTTCAATAATTAAATAGACTTTAACGTACAAGCAATAGAATTCGAGTTATGGAGAGGATATAATAACAACAACAACAACACCAACGCACGGGGGAAACTAAGCTGGGCAAGATTAGAAAGCCGAATAATCCTATATTTTGTGTACAGCTTAATACTAGCGCAATTAAATCTTATTTGGCAAGATGTTACTGTCTTGTTGTTTTGGGGAATGTTGGTTTATCGTTAACTTAAGTGTTTATTATTATTTGGTCGGCTAATTCGGCTTTTGGATTAATTACAAACTTGCTAAGAAATTAGTTGAGAATGTAAATCTCTTAAAGGGACTTATGTTGTTTAATGGACTTTAGCCGAGATAAAACTTTATATGTCTCAATTTACACAAGTTGTAATGACGTAAAATAAATTGCGCCTGGCCTCTTCACTTCAATTAAAACTAAATATAACATATTTAATTACGCTTACAGCATTTAAGATCTAATTTAGAAAACTAACAGCTCTGTTTTACTCTATTATGAGGAATACTTATATCCTGCGATCGAAAAAAGGCCGTCTCTTTTTAATTCAAATACTTATCATTTTAAAGGGTATTCTCTTAAACGTGGATAGCAGTGTGATAATACATACATTTGTGATAAAAAACGGTAGGTAAGAATTGCATAGTTTCCGAGAAAAATGCGATTGAAGTTTAATCGTTAAGCCAAGCCGGTCCTGCTCTCATACCTTTACTTAAGCAAAAATCGATAGGGGTTGACTGACTGTCCTTGTCATTGGCAGGTAGTTCTTGCTATTTATGTGAGGGGTATAATAGTTTATCTGGTTTCTACAATGCCATAAATAACCAGTAGGAACTTTCACTTTTTAATCTGTAAATGGAAAAATATTAAAATTTTACTGTTGGTGATTTTTTTCTGTAAACTTCCAAAGAACCAAAAACTTCAATAAGCATTATGCTACATAAATAAAAATTGGTTGAATTTATTAAATTGAATTAAATACAGAGTAGTACCTTCCATACGCATGTTTAATTCAAGTAGTATGTGTAATCCATTGCCATTTAAAATGTTTCCTATTCATGTGACTAAATAATAGTAAGGGATTAAAATGTTGCTTGTGATACTGGAGTTTAATTGTTCGTAACATAAATTTTGTTATTATTTTTTTACTGGTTTAACGAATTTCAACAACCCTGCATGTTAAACATACTTCAGATTTAAGAAGGGAAAGTTGTAAAATGTCCAGGGGGTAGCTTATGATGGCATTTATTGTTCATTGTGCTACTACAGCTGCACTATTAGTTCCAAGAAAATAGGCATGTCTGGTAAATTTTCGTTCTTGCACTACAAGGGTTTAAAAACACCGTAAATCTCCTTAACTTTCACTTTTTAAGGCGACAATACAAGAAACACTTTTCTTTTTCTAACCAGAGACGGCTTCAGTTTTTAATATTTAGGAAAACTGTCAAAATTTTCAACTTTCACGGAGCCACTTCGTTTCTTCATTTTTTGTCTTCTTTTAGCCTCACTTATCACCTATTAGAAGGGTACCCTTTATTTCGGAATCACCCTGTATATACAAGATGTCTTTAAACACGCAGACAATCTGCTTTTAGGGACTTCAAGTTCAATAAACTTGACTTACGCAGGATTACGCTAAAAAGCCAAAGTTGCAACTCGGCTTTTAAGAGTTTCGCTATTAAATAAAACAATAAACCGAGCTAAAATTAAATTTTAAACCTAGACCACACAATTGTAGCAGATTACCTTTTGCAACTCCCATAATTTAATGATTCATCAGAAGTTGCACCTAAAGCTATGTGCCGTCGAGTTTACTAAGGAAACATTAACTGGTCTTAGGACGGAACATTTTGCTAATTAAAAGTTGTCAAGATTATCTATGATTTCAAAGCATCATAAAGTTGTGACCTATTGGTCTTCCCGTTGATACACCATATCAAATATTGGTACTTTTACTGACTGGAAGAAGATTCTTGATGACACAGTCTTCTGCGCGGGTTTATTTTGAACACTTCCCAATAAAAATTTTGAGGCGTGAACCATCGAACCTCTTGTTCTTAAACGTCACAAATTAAATGGATGGTAGGCGCTTCAAGCACTGTGCTTAAATTACCTTGGTGTTTCGTATTTAAATTCTTTTGTATTTGTGCTTGGTGTTTATAAAATTTAAGTTAAAAGCATTTCCAAAGCACTGCTCAGTATTCAAGCAGTTAGAAGGTCTTCAAACACTTGGCAGGTTGTGTTTGGTGCTTGGGTTTTTAATTTTTGAGTACTTGAATGCTTTAAGTTTAATAATTGTAGCACTTTAAGCTGAGAGTTTTGACCAGCTCTAGTTAAAGTGTGTCTAAGGAGTATAAAAAGGTTTTAAACTCAGTGATAATAAAGTACAATTCATCTTCGAATTTGATTTGTGTAAACTCTTGTCTTAACCCTGAAGAACAAAAAAATCGAGATCTTAAACCCCAATTGACAATCCTGATTGCTAGGAACCACACCACGTGAGTGGTTTCGTTATTGACAGAATGACTGCGAACTCAAGTGGTTACGCATCCGAAAGAATAAAAATTGAACAGAACTACCACCAAAGATAAGTAAATCAAGCTCCCTTTATAAGTACTCGTTAAACAATTCCGTTAAGAATTTTTCTTCAAAACGAGTACTCAAACGTGGTGGACCCTATTGAATCCTCTGTGAGAGATCGAAGACTGCTTACAAAATATCTAAGCGTTTTGAAAATATAAATCAGAACTGATTTCCTCATTTTGGGAAGAACCCCGAATAAAACCAAAGATAAAGTTTGATTGTTAGCCATCACCAACCCTGATCATGGAACACGGTAACTATTTTGGTTGCGCGCGAAGCATATTCTCAAGTCACTACAGGTAAGTTTATTGAAAGTGGAACCCAACCCTGAACCACCGCAGCTGGCGTAATAGAGAGCAAATTCTATTGTAAACTACTGCAGCTGACTTTGTTCAAGGCAAAGCTCAATCGTGACACACTGCACATAGCTTAGTGGGAAGTATAAACATTTGCATTTGACTTGGTGGAAAACTCGACCATAGGGTATGCCTGTGGTTTGTTTGGACGATAGAGAGCGATTATGAGCTATTACAGATGATGGTTTTGTTGTTGGTAAGACTTAAGCGCGAGCCATCGCAGTTATTTTGGTGAGAGCAGGGCTTGATTTTGTAACACCGCAAGTTACTGGTTGAAAGGCTATAACTGACGATGAACTAACGCTGGTAACGGTAGTATTGACTAGTGGTAAGAAAGTTTACCGATAAAAAACTTTGATTTTTACAAGAAAATCCTCAACTTTAAATAAAACTGAACAAACTTCCACATGGACATTTTCTCAGGACATTCCAGAAGGCATCAAAAGCAAACCACCAAGCTTACTACAGGTTTGACCAACAGGTCAAAAAGTGACTCAGAAGTCGATTGAATGCATAGTACTTGTAGCTTTCGTTTGACCTACATTTTATAAGTTGGGTAGAAACTAATTTATTTTTTCCAAAAGAAACAGGTTGACAGGAATTATTAGATTACCTGCTATACCAAGGGTAGAGTTATCTCTTGCATTACATTCCGACAAGTTGACCTGCAAATTGTAAGTCTTTCTACGACCAATACAATGTCAAAATAGAACCGCTAGCTTATACAAAGAATCTGTTTTTCCTAAGCAACTGATTATTGAGGATGTCCACGGGCTTTTTTTCTCAAGAAAGAACTATAGAGAGATCCGTAGCAAGAACCAACATTCATGTTGTATTGAAGAAGAAGAAGAAGAGGAAACACACAGGGACTGTCTAAACACTCCTGGAAACACTCTTTCTTCTTAGGACTAATTGACTAGATTCATTTCGGCTGGTCTATAATTCATGCTCAAACTACTAGGACTTTCACTTTGAAACTTTAGCAGAAGTTGGTTCTGTTAAAACTTTAAAGAATATTACAGTGACGATGGGCTTACTTAGAGAGGCCAACGAATTTCTATGTAAAGCTATTGTTTCAATCAACAATATTGGAAAATAGTATTAATTTTTCCAAAATGTAAGCTTCCTGTTGACTTAAAAGTCACTGTAAATGGTTATATTTGCTTGTTGTAATGCAATAAATATTTGACTAAAGCTCAAAAGTTATTTAGTCAGAAGCTACTTAAATTTTGTTTTTAATGCAAGGACTTTAAGATCTTTTGTTTTAATATTTAAACGCCAAAGGTACATTACCGTACACTTTAATATCTACTTAAATAAGTGTTGAAAGTAGGAAAGTTGTTCTTATTAGCTACATAATAACAAAATCTGACATAAAGTGGTAATAGTAGGTATAATAAAAATAATAATAAAATTCTAGCAATAACAGTAACAGAAATACAACTTAATATCGGCCCATAACATCGCGTATAGAGAAATCTGAGGTATGTAATAAAATGGCAGCTATAACAAAATCATCAGTTTTGTGTAATGTAATGCAGTCTGTAATATTACATCAGAATAGTCTTGTTTTAAATACTACCATTTCAGTTTTTGAATTACAGGCTGCTTCATCGGAGTAAAGAGTACTCACTTTAAGATTTTTAATTGTTTAGATTTTTACAGTTTCTCAATAAACTATTTATGGTTGGAACGTATAAATTTAATTTTTGTCTCTTAATTTGTCTT
The DNA here is from genome assembly GCA_011009095.1 of Ignelater luminosus. NCBI lineage: Eukaryota > Metazoa > Arthropoda > Insecta > Coleoptera > Elateridae > Ignelater > Ignelater luminosus. The sequence continues at coordinate 118,961 of VTPC01090913.1, forward strand.
CCTTTATAGCAAGAAATCAAGGATCTTTATTACTAACTAACAAGAATAGCAAGGTTAGCTGAATTAAACTGTAGTATAAGGTTCACTTTGTTATATAATCTAAATATTGTTTTTTAAGATTACTACCTTTTATCAAATAATTCTTGAATGATGGTATCTTAAAAACGAAAGAAAAATTAACTGTCATTAAAATAAAATTTGTTTCATCAAAATCTGTTGGATAGTTCTTGAAGTATGAGCTTCCAAAGTGATAGGCCAGAACTTTTTACTCAAATAATACTTTTTTATCCAATAATTCTTGAATGCCGGCATCTTAAAAACGAGAGAAAAATTAACTGTCATTAAAATAAAATTTGTTTCATCACAATCTGTTGGATAGTTTTTGAAGTATGAGCTTTCAAAGTGATAGGCCAGAACTTCTCACTCAAATAATACTTTTTTATCCAATAATTCTAGAATGCCGGCATCTTAAAAACGAGAGAAAAATTAACTGTCATTAAAATAAAATTTGTTTCGTCAAAATCTGTTGGATAGTTTTTGAAGTATGAGCTTTCAAAGTGATAGGCCAGGACCTTTTACTCAAATAATACTTTTTTATCAAATAATTCTTGAATGCCGGCATCTTAAAAACGAGAGAAAAATTAACTGTCATTAAAATAAAATTTGTTTCGTCAAAATCTGTTGGATAGTTTTTGAAGTATGAGCTTTCAAAGTGATAGGCCAGGACCTTTTACTCAAATAATACTTTTTTATCAAATAATTCTTGAATGCCGGCATGTTAAAAACGAGAGAAAAATTAACTGTCATTAAAATAAAATTTGTTTC
>VTPC01090913.1:119885-140617 GCA_011009095.1 Ignelater luminosus
AATTAACTGTCATTAAAATAAAATTTGTTTCATCAAAATCTGTTGGATAGTTTTTGAAGTATGAGCTTTCAAAGTGAAGGATCAGGACTGTTTATTCAAATAGTAGTTTTAATACTACTAACGTAGAAGTTTTAGGAATTTTTTGTCATCATTCTCAGGTTTCACAGCAATAAGTTAAGTACTAGATAATAAAATAGCATAACCTTTAAAACATCCCTCAAAAGATATCTTTTGTTATGCTATGTGGCTATACAGGGTTTCCACGGGACAGTGGGACATAGCAAGAATGCGCGTAAAATAAGTTTTCGACAAATATTATCTTCCTAGTACTGTTATAGGAAAATTAAAGCATTACATGATATTACAGGGATAAGAAGGGACAGTTTGACGTATCCCATTACAAGAAAGAATGCAAATTTCCACTAATAAATGAGATTAGATCGAATGTAATACTTCAAATTGTTCCTTGCTGTCTCAGTAATACCATGTGATTCTTCAATTTTTCGAAAACGTATTCTACATATATTCTGGCTATGTTCCACTGCCCTGTGGAAACCTGTATAAGTCACAAGTAGGCGCTTTAAAAATCAGTGCAGTGTCAAATTTTGATTCTCAAGTGCTGCAGGCACCTTTGGATCTACAATTGTTGATCTACTAATTTAAATTACGTTATGTTGTGCAGTAAACACGAACAGTCCAAGATCTGTTGTCGCACTTTACATGTACGTCGTTAGAACCACCTTGGTGTAGAGCTGAAAAAAGTTTTTAACCGCAGGTGTTTGCATGGATATCAAAGGCTTATTGCCTTTATTGTGGTAGATTTTGCATGTGTTGTTTGTTGTCTTAATAAACTCTTTGATTTGGGCCTGTTCATCATGTTAAATTCTGATTCCAAATAGTTTGGATGAGTTAGTATGTGTTACTAGGTTTTACTATAAACTGGCGTATCTTACATACTATATTTCAACGGTCTTTAGAACTGAACTGAACTAAACTACACTAGACTTTAGCAGTACTTTAGACGTTTATGCAAGCAATTAGCTGAACAGTTTGTAGATACTGATTGCAATATCTAGAACAGAAAGCAAAGTTATTAGAAAAACAATTTGGATTTAGAAATGTCAGGATTACAATACCAACGACCGGCATATGCTGGTTGTTTCAATTTCATTTAATTTTGTATGATATCCTAGCATCTAAACAATCAGGAGAGGAACTCCCAATGTCCATCACCGGCAATCTTTGAATCTGCCGGGAACGTAGGTTTGATCAACATGGTAGAAGAGTGTAAGACACTTGGGCACCTAGATCGAAGAATCTCAACTGAGAGTTTACTCCCAACCAAGGGTGCTCCTGTAACTCAGTAAAGCATGGGCTGTCTCTCTCGAAGTAAAAAAAAATGAAGAGGTGTCCAAACACTAAAATCAATGAGAGTAATGACCCATGCAGATATTTGAAAGAAAACAAACTGAGATATAACGTAGAGATGAAGGTCGTCAGAGAGGTGTAAAGGAGAGAGATCAGACTCATGTTTTTTTGTAAAAGCCACTTTCTATCAAATGTTACAGGACTACCCCAACAAACATTTTGGGAACATTGTCAATGACAGGCCAAATGTGCAGGCGCTATTGGAAAGAGAAGTGTTTTGAAGTAATTGCTCTGAGGGAAAGACTAAAGAGAATATTCTGAGTTATTCAAGCGGAACAAAATCCTGGGCAAATGAGGAATATTGGAAGGTAGTAAAGTTCACCTTTTTTTTCGACTCCAAATCGGCCCATGGTGGCAAAACACAAGAATTTTTTGGCTATTGATTTAATGATTAACAGAAAAATTGAGATAAGATTCCATTGGTTAGAGATTCATGTTGAGCACCAGAGAAATGGAAGGATAGGTGGGATGGCAAGAGAACTACTAGAAGGTAAGATAACTGACACGATCCAAAAAGTCTTTGGTCATTTTGAAGTTCGAAGATAGTAGATGGTTATCTTGGCGGCCTTTGCGTTACAGAATCATAAGCTTCATTCATACACCCATCTCATTACTTTTCCATGTACTACAGCCAGGTCTGAAACTTTGACTGAAGTGCCTCTGAGGTAGTAATATTTATGCTTAAAAACCGCTGCTGGTGGTTGAATGCTTCATTCTAGAACGTTTACAGAAGCAAACTATACCATTAAATATTGTTCCTAAATAATAAATAACGTAGCATTTGGTGGAAGCACCCCGTATTAACCTCATTGGCCTTCTTTTTCCAAATGAGGTATTGTGTTGAATAAAAAAATCAAATTAAAGGTTTCTTGAAAACATTAGAAAGCACTTTTTCTCTGAAATCTTTCTTTGGATAATTTTCTACAACCTAATTTTCTATAGTTGAGCATAGAGCGTCAGATTTAATTTTGTTATACGCAAAGATAACACAGTCACTACCAATGTTTTTCTAACATTATTTAATTTAAATTTCAAGTTTATTTTTAATTTACGCTAAGAATAGCATTAAAGCTCATATTCCTGGCATAATATTAAAGAAAACAGTTTTACAAACTTTACGGGATTATTTTCTCCAAGATCCTCACTTTACTTTTTTTTTTAATTAATTTTCTTTCAAATTCTCCAATCTTAAAGTTTCTCAGAATATAAGAAAATCTAATCAGGTTATTTTTACAAACATGTTGTTTTCACATTCGTGGAAAACTAAATATAAAAATAAAATAAAAAAATCTAGTGCAATAACAAACATTTCAGATGTCATATCCAATACCCGAATCACAAGGATATTGCGATAGGGGTGAAGGACTGCTGTTGCTGTTACTCAGTGTGTAGTAGTCCGACTGAAATTCCCGTAGTCCAGTAAAAGTGCGGCTTTTTCCGGGCTCTATATTATTTACGAGTTGGCTCTGGCAGTCCTGTTATTAAAGAAGTAAATCAAATGCTGTTGCACTCGCTCCAAAAAGCCCCATTACCTTTAGTTGAAGGCACATGGAAAAATAATTATAGCTCCGACAAAGTTCTAATTACACTTCACAACCCCTTGAATAATTTTTCCTGCTTTTTTTAAAAAGTTAATATTAAGCACCTGGTGGTAAATAACTAACTGGTTTTGAGTTTTTTAAATTTTACATTTTCCAGTAGGAATCATGAAATTGAGATAATCGTAAGTGTAGGTTGAAGGAAGAAGGAGTACACGATTGAATTGATAAATCAGCGGGCTTTAGCCTAAAGGGAGTTGCGGGGTTTTCGCCGCAGGAGTCGCGCATTGCAGCAGAAGCTTTCCTGCAAGATGTGCATCTTCCTGCTTTGGTCTTTCGTTTTATTTACGAGCTGTACCCGGTGGATTTCAGGCTTACACACTGAATCAACATGAGAGTAAATATTATCTTGAGTTTGATAGAGGGGAAAAAAGTTTTACCCTCGAAATTGATTTTACTTCTCCGTAGTAATACATACTGATTTTGTTGGTTTTATTTTAACTGACCGGCACATTGATTGCTCCATTTTAATTTATGATTTTCTTTTTGAAACGATTGCATTCGTGTTTTATTCAACGGTTGTTATATCTTCTTTTGTTCTGTTTAATAACTGAAATCAATTTTCTATTGTATCAAAAACCACCCAGTTTACAATGGATTAAAACGATGAAACACAAAGATGCTCTCGAGATTAATAATGATAGTAACATCGTTCTTTTAGGTTATTGGAAAATTAATTAAGAATATTGAACGTCGTAAAAGTAATATTTATAATTGTCAAATATACTGGGTGTTTCATAAAAATGAAACCTATTAAGTAGACTCAATAGATCTTTTGAAGACGCAACATCTGCACAGTATACAAATACACTAATCAGTAATGGTTTTGTTCAATTCAGTGTCTGGCTGGGAAAAAATGGTATCTCCATTGTAGTAAACACTTTTTGTTTCTTCCTTAATTTCCTGAAACTCAAATAGGCATCTAAATGTTTTCCTACCAGTATCAAACATAAACGAGCTTCCTTGTCTCACTTTCCTTTGGTCATGCGCTATTTCGCTTAGTTAGGTGTTTGGTGTAGTTTGATACTTTTGGTGTCATCTTCATGCCCTTTTTTCTCTCAAATAGCTGTTTTGTTATAACCTGTCTCTGTTTTTGGCAAGTTATACAGAAGAAGAAAATTTAGAAAAGCCTTTGAAGGGGGAAGGTAGTATACTTGCCCCAGTCGTTTTCTATTAGGCACCAACAAAGTAGCAGAATAAAAACTTAAGGAAGTACAAACAGGTTATTTCCTGTCAAAAGCATGCAGTAATTATAAAACCGTAGATAGATTTTCTGAGAAGGTTAAAAGTCGGTAGAGCCTGCTGTGGTTAGCAAACCCGACCAAACCTTATTTGATGGCTTTCTCTTAAAAAGATAAACAAAAGAAAAGTGTTTCATGATTAATCCATGAGAATGCTAAACAATGTTGAAGTTCAAAATCAAAAAATTCAATATCGCCGTGAATCGTTCTTTTGGGGAGATTAAAAAAAGACAGATCCCGACTTTGGGCTACCGTGGGTAACAACCCTACCAAACTGTGTTTGATAAGTTTTTCTGAGAAAGTTAAACTGTCATAGTGACGTACTATTTTGGTTATTCTTGTCATTGACGTCAGGATATTTAAAAGGTACGTCATAGAGAAGTCAACTCTTTTACTTGTACAACACGTGATAAATCTGACGTCTACATTAATGCCTATAGACGTCAGTGTCGTTGGTTATTTTTATGAGAAAACAAGTAGTAGGAGAATAATTTAGTGACACTCTGCGTTAGATCATATAATCTAACTCCTTTGGATTTTTGTGAGAATACCCAAAATCAAAACTGTACTCCACTCAGGTTGAGAATCTTAAACAGCTGCAAAGAAAAACAAAATTGTTACAAAATTCCAATTATTGCCAATGCATATAGAATTTGCAAACTGATTGTTGTATGGAAGTTGGTGGAGGCCTGAAGCTTTTTAGTTTTCCTAATTTGAAAATTTAAAAATCAATTTCTGGGAAATTAATCGGCTTGTTCAGAAAAAACGTGAGTGATAATGAGTAGGATGAAAAAACCTTTTAAACGATATGTCCCTTGATCCCAGTGCTATTTTAAAAGGGTTATGGTAGAATCCACGGAAGTGAGGTTTGGAATATGAATTCTTTATCAAAAATGATTCCCCGGAAAATCAAAATTGTCTTGTTTTGTCAGCTTGCAAAAATTTATTTTGTGACGAGTTTTTACGTGAATCAGACTCTTGTTAAAACCCAGTATATGTACTGTCGTTATTGCAATTCAGGGGAAGGTAAACTTGACACCAAGGCCAAGTTGGCTCGCATAACAACAAGATGTTTGCCTATTTTTCAGTATGAAGGTCAAAACTAAATTGTTCTGCTCTAAAATAAGTATTTGCTGATAAATCTGTCCCAAAAGCCAAGATTGCACAAATGCACACTCTTTTTGAAATTAATAATGTTCAAGCTTTCAGTCAACATAGGTATCACTGGAAGGTTAAACAACGACAGAATTCAAAATGAAATAGTCGATGATTCGCCATGAGTAGAGTCCTTTTGAGACAGTCAAAAGAAAACACGGTTTGAATGAGGGCCATTTCAGATGGTACTATTGATAGAAAACCTTGTCTAACATTTCCTAAGAAGGTTAAAGAATTTATCAATCTATTCATAATGTTCTCAGATGTTAAGCCAGTGAGGTGACTCTAAAATGAGAGGTGTAAGTACATACTTTGTTTTATCTTCTTTTATGGCTTGGTTGTCTATTGTCACTTTATTGTACTGGTTCAGTGGATCGAGTGGTTAATCAAGAACTAACACTCTCGTATTCAAGCTTCCAGAAGATCATCTAGATATTAAAAACAAAGAAAAACAAATTTCAACGATATTCTAAGTATTTGCATGGCTGTAATATTCAGGAAAATGAGACTCTTATCTTTCACTTTCCACCTAAAACAATTTGTTCTATATAGATTATCAAAAATTCCATTTTCTAGTATGACGTCAAAAAGACGTTTTCTTTGTTATTAAATGACGTCATTTTTACATCCTAATATGACGTGTTTGAGCTGTGACATTTTGACGTCTTTTCAAACGTGAATGTGACATAACTGATGACCAGTCATTCTTTATGAATATTTTTCAATATGTGTGTGTGTTTCACAGCAAGAACCAAGATGATTTTGTTCCCACATCAATGAGATTACATCGAATCTGCCTAAAATATTTTTACATGAGATCCCTAAGTGTGAAATAATAACTAAAGGCAAATGAAGGTTTGGTATGGAATTAAGATTAAGACTTTGATAATTTTAAAACCGACAGAGCTCGTAAGTTTAGTTATTCTAACTAATGAAGATTTTCTTACTAACAGTTACTTTCACTTTAAAGTTCAAAGTGGAAATATTCGATTTGCCGCTATGCTTAATTTTTTTAAGAACGTTAAGAAAAGTTATAATTTGACTGTAGGCCAACGTAGGTAACCCTGCGGCTGATGTACCTGATGAATTTCTATTTGATGACTTTCCTTGACGAGGTTAAAGAAAGTCAAAATTGTTTCCTGATTAATACCATTTGGACAACGATAGCATCACTTCAAGCATTGTTCTTGTTATCATCGTCCTTCTTATTACTATTATCTACTCATAATGTTCAAATTCTTGGTCAACACGGATTCTTTTTGAGAAACTTAAATAAAGCGATTGCGGAATTTAGCAACGGCAGAGTAGAACTGAACCCAATTCTTTGCTGTGGGAAGTGAATGAAAATAGCGATCAAATCTTATTTGATGACCTTGCTTGAGACGGTTACAAGAAGGTAAAACAATTCAACTGATGCGACGTGAGGTGGCAGAAGAGACTGAAAGTCGGTTTGTCATTTGCGTAGTGCTTTGGAGGAATTTATAAAGGGTGGAGTAAGACAAACTTGACTAAATTTTATTTGATGAGTTTTTCTAAGGAGGTTAGAAGAAGGCAAAGATTGTTTAGTTGGACAACGACAGCATCCCTTCACGTATGGATCGTGTTATTTATCATAGTCGTTCTTCTTTTTCTTCGGTTTTCTTAAGAAATTTAAAAGAATGCGGTAGTGCAATTTAGAAATGACAGAGAGAAATAAAACACGGTTTGTTGCCTTGGGTACTGTTACATTCATTTACGATATTCAAGCTGTTGGTGGGTTTTCATATAGTTTTCTGTTAGTGGCTTGGTACATGGTGAAGCCCAACCAAACTTTATTTAATGACTTTCCCTGAAAGAATTAAAGGAAGACAGAAATGTTTTAAGACTAACCCCATACGGACACCAACGGTATTTGCTAAGGTTTTTAATTTTTGTAAAATTATTCCGCAATAATTAATTCAAATCGAGATGCGTGGCGACCTCTATTGAGGAATAGGGTTGTAGAGAGTAGCAGGATTCAAGAGCCTCAGAGAGGAAAGTCCAACGCTGGTGGGAAAAAGTTTTGTGTGAAGTCTTTTATAAAAATTTAGCTGTTGTGGCCCATGAAGATTATCGTTTAGCGAAGTGTCCTTAAGATATATCAGCGTAGTGCTGGATTTCATAAAGGGGTTGCCGTTAGAGCTTATTCTTTGGAGGTAGGGCTTCTTCTTCCTTTCGCTGTTAAGCGAAACTTGTTCAGTGGAATCCGTCGCCGTTTTGTCCCTCCTTGCTGTGTGGATGCGGCCAGTCTACGAAGCTTCAAGTAAATAGATACGCAGTTATCCGTGTGGACAACGATTTGGATCGTACAGCTACGCAAGGTTAGTGTACACCCATTAATATCGTCGTTTTTATACCCCCTTGTGGGTTAAAGAAACAAGTGCATTCAAAACCTGTTCAGTGGAAAGTGGTTTGAGCAAAAATATCGAAGTCACCTAAGCATTTGATTAATTTGATCCAGTTATATTAAATTTTACTAATAAAGAATATACCGGGTGACTCAAAAACCTTGACATACTGAGTGATCCAAAGAAAATGATTTGTTGATTCAATTTGAATATTCCAAATTTAATTAAAGAAACATTTATACAGAGTGAAGTGAAAATACTTTTGTATAAGGTGGTTTAACGCCTTGAGTAGGCTTTTGTTTCAGAAAGTCTAAGTAAGTACTTGTAAAGTTGTTGCCGATTTAAGAGGGATTGTGGTCCTTTTGAATCTTGTGATCTGGCTGAATCCATAGTGGCGCCTTCTAATAATACCGATTTTGAGGTATTTCAGTGGTAAGTAGGCATTTCGAACCTAGCCGTCTTCGACTGTTTGCTAGTCTGGGTATCAGCGAACTTAGTTCTTCGTGCCTTTTAGTCGCTGATTATAAGCCTGTGTCGTTCTTTCCATAACAGTTTCCCTAAATTTTTTTCCAAGCTTACTTTGCGTTGAAAGCAACAGGTATCGGGCTGCAAAATTCTTTTCCTCTTTGCAATTCGACAGGCGTCTTTTTCTTTGGAGAGTGTAGGTATACGTTTTCGATCTCCAACCTGCCGATGCACCATCTTGCACTACATTGATATCGTGTCACCATACCTCGACGTTTTTACAGGTTTTCCAAAAACCATTCATGTCCATATAAAATATTTTTACTAACTGTAAGATATTTACACAGTAGTACTGTTACCATCGTAGTCTCCATCACTGTTTTAAATCTGAACGTCAACTTCAATACAATTGACACGAATAACTAATTGGTCTTGAGCAATTACCATACCAATTCCAATCTTGATAGTGAATGCAAGGCAGCCCAATATAGGAATTTTAAGGACAAAAGACAGAAAGGAACAGGAAATGTAAATTTCTAATGTTTGACGATTTATTTATCAATTGAATCAGAGAGGAAATTAAGATTTGTGGTAGTATTTGACAGCGAAAGAATTGCGACGTTCACGTTATTAATACTGGGTGAACACATTGTTACAGAGAAGGTCAAAAAGCAACCGCTGCTTCCTTGGAAAACAAAATACAAATAATAATTATGTAAAATATGCTAATGAAGCCATTTTTATGAATTTTTATCGAGCACCCTCGAAAAAAAAGGCCAAATATTTGCACATTATAAAGTCTTGAGTGTTCTTCATTGACGCAAAAACTTTATTTTTCTTTCTTAAATATTCAAAAACTTTGCGAACTGCCTATAAATAATAAATAAGGGACACAAGGTGTTTTGTTTATCCTATGGACCGAAACAAACTATTTCATTAAAAATTCCATTACACAACTTAAATACCTTCTGAAAATTAAAGAAAGTTATGACTCTAAGCTGCTAAAGCTGGCGAGGAGCTTTGGATTAAGTTGAAGTTTTAAGAGGTTCTATTTTATATAAACTTATGTCTTCATTCTACCTAAACTAAAATCTCTGAAACTAGCTGAAATTGAATTCTTCCGCAGACGCTTGAACTATAAAAAACTAATTTATGAGTTTGCAAATTTTCCAGGACCTTACAATAAATTGAAAATGTGATCTAAATGTATATTGTTCTCTTTTACACACTTTAGCTTTTACCTTTCTCATTTCGAGGGAGTACAAAAGCAATCTATTCTTACATTAAAGCAAATTAAGATCTGCAAATCCCACAACTGCGTTAAATTCCGTACCAAAATTGTATGATGGATTTCACACAAAAGCCCTAAGCAGTAATATAACTTCAATTTCACATTGGCGGATGCGCCGAATAGACAAAATTCCATTAGTGAACTTGCATAACCATTCCCTGGAGATGACCCTTACCAAAATACAGAATAGAAGTGTAGCCAACGGCCTCTGTTATTAAATAATGAGCCCGGATGATTCTTCATTATACATTCCACGAATTCTCTCCCCCTTTTTTTGGCTTTTCTCCTCAAAATATGTTTTTGTTAGAAACAAAGCGAAGCCTGTAAACCAAGGGTTAGTGTTGCTACTCCTGTTTCTGCTGCCACCATCAAAATTGTACAAAGCCTAAAAATAACGTAGCTCGTGAGAGAACTAGCGGAAATTTATTATTGCGTGGAGCTATTACGCTAAGATGATCGTTGTTTCTATTTTATTAGTCCCTGGGATGTAATTGCTTGGTCTGGTGCTTTTGCTGATGCTGTACTACCAGCTAACAACAACTACAGCTGTTAAATTAAATGATAGCAGTAAATGTTACGCTGCTCGTTTGGTTCGTTTTTATTTCATATAAAAGAAAAATTTCGACTTTATATCGTTTTCAGTAAAAACACGCCGCGCTAAAAAACACAATTTTACAGAATTAATTACTACTGCTACCACTAACTGCAAAAACGAGAAATTCAAGCAAAAGCGTTAAGGGTAATACACTTTGAAAAACCTTTTAGATGTGAATGATTGCGAGTTCTGTTTATTTTTATATCTAACATTTCCACAAAAAAACAAATTCAGTAAAAATCCAACGTTATACGCTATACTGAATTTTATACTAATTTGGACTAGATTCATTAGGTGGCCTTGGGATTGATAAACTGTTAAATACATGCGTATTTAGAAAGCATAAAAGTATAAAAGACAGAAACGTAAACTTGCCTCTTAATTGGAAATCTACGCTTTAAAACTGTCTTACTAGTTTTTATATTAAAAAAACACCCCTAAATCGTTCTATTCACACTTCACAAAAGATTTCAAATCTGTGAATCTTTTGTTGGTTGGGGTTTTGATCAAATAATGTATCGACGAATTCTTCGACTGGGTGTTTTGCATCTGTTGTCTGTCGTGAGGTATCTTTAAAAACCCATTCCGAACAAAATGCAAAAGATAATTGAAATCAGTGCTTACAATCATCTTTCATTTTCGTTCAACAAACTTATCCAACTACCTTTAATTCCTCTTGATGTGAAGTAGATCCGAGACTGCAATTAACTACTATAGATTATTCCTGACTGCCTACCAATACCTGGTTTAATTTTAGGTCGTGTAATTCAAGAATGCAAATGTCACTCGTTTGCAATTAGGATTTGAAGATCACTTTCAGAATACAGAAGAAAAAGCTCTGATAAACAATCGAATATCTGGATTGCAGCATTTAGTCAAAATAACTAGCTATGGATCTGACATAAGTTGGCTTGCACTCAGCTAATCTCATCTGGTCCAATTTATATTAATTTCTTGAAAGTTAGAAGAGAAGCCAAAAACTCCAGATCGTAAATACCTTGGGCTGCCTGCTCACTTTACACTTCTTACTATGTATGGCAAATATCAGTCAGGTGTAACTCTCCAATCACCGTGTGCATGAATCACCCACGGTGCTTGCCCATAGATCACTTATATCTAGTCTGCGAGTCCTGATATTCTTTCTTTACTCCAGAATTAATTGCCATCATTATCTTTTAAGCACCGAAGCATATAAATGCCTTATAAAGTATTAGAGTTTTAAGAGATCAACACAAACTGGAAACATGTACTATCACGACAAAAAAAACCGGGGCACCACTCAGGTTTTAAATCTGTCTTTCACTTTAAGCAAAACTATCATGTAAGTAAGTACCTTATTAATTGAACTGATAAATTCACCTTAAAGCCTAATGCAAAAAAGAGAAATTTTGTTAGACAAGTGTGCCCCGGCTTTGTTTGCCGTGATAGTACATTGTACTGGATAAAATATCGTGTAGGAGCAACTTGATATCCCACCCTGCACAATGTATATGTTATCCAGTTTTTGCTGACCTCTGAAAACTTTAATACTTTGCAAGGCATTTATGCGGGTACGGCAGCGTGACAATATTCCTACTTTTTTGCTTATATGGTACAAAGCTGTTTTATACTTGTAGAAACTCCCACGGTCTACCCATTGGAAAACACGTACAACATCTCGGTCGGCACTCTCTCAAGTGCAAACAGACTGACAGAACCAGAAAAGAGTGAAACAAGCTCTCAGAGATAAAATTTTATTGGAAACTCTACAATAAACGATTTATAGATATTTTTGACACCTGTAGCTTTGCTAAGAAAGGTAAAGGAAGGCGAAGCTGATTTTGGGCCATTGCAGGTTGCTCGTGAGAGAATGTAGCCCGATTTGTGTCTATATTTATGAATCTCAATTGGAAGGCAAAGGTCACTGCTTGTTGCAGGGCGCAGTCTAACCAATGTTTGTAATGAGCTTCTTCAGAAGATTAACGAAGGGCGTATCCATGTCTGTAATCAGCTCTTTGAAAATGTGGAGGGCGTAAACCAACCCATGTTTGTAAATAGTTCTCGAAGGAGATTACTAGAAGGTTAAGATATCCCAGGTAGCTTGTTAGAAGATTTAGTCCGCCCCGTGTCGATATCTAGCTTTAAAAGACTATAGGAGGGCGTAGCCTGACCTATGTTGATAATAGCTCTTTGAAAAGGTTGATGGAGAACAAACCCCGTCTTTGAACCACTTACGGTGGTCCATTGAATGGAATATCCCGACTGTTTGTAAATTAATATGAACTCTCATAGAAAGTTAACTTATCGCGGCCGTATCAATAATTAGCTCTTTGAGAATTTTAATGGAAGATGAGCCTGATCTGTTTTCAATCAAAGAAGACCCCGATAGGTCTTTGCCACAAGGCGGTCACATCCGTCTCTATTTCAGGAGAATTAAAAGAAAGAGGGCGAGATTGACGTGTAGGCATAGGAATGAGCTCAAGATGGCACAGCAGAACTCTCTAGTTTATTAAATTTTTTATAATGAATTTTTATGTTCTTTATCATCTTTAGTGATGGCCCAGCTTCTTTATATATCTAACTTAATGGTCCTGTCAGAGAAAATGGTGTCACAACATGCATATTTTGTTTAGGCTAGAATGAGGACTATTCGAGATGAACCATAAAGGAGTCTCTAATGGTGTTATAATAGTAATGCTGACCAAACACATGCAAAAAAAGGAATTTCCCTATTCTAGATTTTTTAGATGGGATACCTCATGCAGCACAACTAATTGTTGGGAGATAATAGAAGTGTAAAGCCTAGAATATACTCATAATCAGTGGTACAAGAGAGGATATGGATATGGAAATTTGCATGTAAAATGCATTTACAATCATAACAGACTACATACTACACAATAAGAAATTCCATTATGGAGTTTCTCAAGATACTACATTAGAACCTGCAGTTTCAAATAAGAAACAGATATATAGAGGGTCGGTTTTAGATAGCCTCAAGGATGGAAGCCTTTAATGGTTATTATATCTAGGTTAAGTGAAACCGCTAATTACTAAACATAATAATGAGGTTGTTGTTAAGTTTAGATGCTACAACTAATAATATTTACAATTCCATTCCATCGGTTAAAGTGAAGTCCTTATGGTTTACGTTGTATATAAGTTAAGCTTCAATTAACATACATGTTTATGAAGTTTGAGCTTCCATGAAACTATGAAACTTTTAATTGTACAAAAACAAACAACAAGATATTATAGTGGTGGTTTTCATAATACGGAAGTCGTTGCAGAAATTGCAGGTAAAATTTGTTTTAGTCCTAAAATAATAAATTAGGTAATAATAGTTTAGAATGAATTATAAATCTTCTTGTAACACGAAAGTCTTGGATTTATTATAACTAGAGAAACTAAATTTAAAACTACAAGCAATACTGTAAAACGTTTTTCACTTGAGTGGTCACGATATAATAAAATTGATAAATAAAGTTAGGTTAGAAGCTGAGTAAGGAGAAGAATGAATAAATGAATTAATTGTTTGTTGATGATTATGTCACTTTTAGTTATCATTTTTAAGATTGCTGCGTTTCACATGGAACGTGACATTTTGGTGGAGGTTTAATTATTTTCAATTTGTTGTTCCAGAAACATTTTATTGGCTATGAGAAATTAATTAATTGTACATATTTCTCGCTAAAAACACAAAAACTGTCGTAGTACTAAATTAGTCTGAAACTCATATCTAAACCAGTGACAGCTCAATATTATGAGTGTAAATTGCACGTTTTATTTCAAAAATTATTCATAGCAACAGGTCTACGGTTGAAACAGTTTCCGTGTTCTGTAATAATGTCACATGTCGATTGCAAGTAAATGCAATGCAAAATTGACATTTAGATGCATTTCAAACAACAATGCAATTGTGTAATCAATTTTTCAGTTTTGTCGAAAATATAGATAAAAATCCTTCCGTGGGATTACACTTCTTGCTTCTAATTGAGTTAGTTAAATGGTAAATGTGAACAGAGATAATTTTTAGAGAATTTTATTTAAGTGTATTAAAATGAAAGGGTAACGAAACGTAGTCAGTTTAACTCGACCGGGGCTAATCTGCGCCATTTTTCCTAAATCCTACTATATGCGAGACGAAATCCTAATTAAACTGTGTATGAAATAGCGCGCATCAGGAAAATTTGCACACATTACCATAGCGCGAATTAAACTGCACTATATACCAGCAATATGCAATTCCATTGAAGTGGTAATGTCCATGCATAATAAAGTCGAATAACAACGCGGTTACAAAACACAAAACGGAATTCTACCTGTTTCGAGAGTAGAACACGGCACGAACTATTTGAATATCTAATGTCTATGACTACTGCTTGTTTGGGAACTCACGTAGACTCTAGCAGAATATCAAAACTGACTGAGGAAGTGCCCCTTATTGTTCCGCATTAAATTTGTATCAGTTAATGAAGGAAGTGGACTTTGAATAATTAAATTTTTAAACTCCCTCAATGAACTTCTTAGAGTAAGCTGCTTTCTCCCTTGTCTCTTAGCTTAGCTTAAATCGCGGTTAGCTCTGAACGTGTATACTACTACTACTACAACCCCGCGTAAAAGTTATGTACGCGAATTAGGGGTGATTTAGACACTACAAAAGCGTAATTCGAGAAATTATCGTGTTCCAGGAACGGGCATATAAAGTTTTAAGTGCGGGTACTACTGAATTTAATAATCGCCAAGATCTCTTTGTTTCAAGCGAGGAAAGTTCTCCCTCTGACACGTGAGTGACTGCTTCCTCTCCGAGATATTCAGGAACTTCAAGACTATAAAGTAAAATTAAAAAAGGAACACTTAGATGAGGTTAATTAAAATACTTTTTATACTCATTTTTGTAAGTTTCTCTGGATTAATTAGCTCTTCATTATAAGCTAGTTCTCTCTACCCCAATAGGTTAGTTCTGTGTGCCCTTTAGAAAAGTTTTGAAAAATACCGGATGTGGAAAAAGGTACGACTTGTTTAAAACTGTTTGATGGAAAACTTTTCTATGAGAGGAAGCTCGAGGTTTTTAGTTTAATTAACTTTGAGGATTTATCGTTATAACCTGGTTTAATTACTTGGTCGGTAAATAATTTTGTTTATTAATTGATATTAGAATTTATGCGTGTACAGGGTGTGTTGTTACATAATATTAAAGACGCACGTTTAATAAATTCTCTTAAGCTCCAATTTTATTTAAACTGATTTTTTAAAAATATTTTACTATAGATCAACATTTTAAAACTGTGAGAAAGTAATCTTTAAGTCAACAATAATAAAAATGTGTGCCTACAACTTTATATTTACAAAACTTAATCAGCAATGCACGCAGTTCTATGACTAAACTGCCCTATCACATTGAAATCAGAACTAAAATAATAATAAATAATAAACAATACTTAAATTTAATAAAAAATATTGTTATACTTTAAGAAAAATTAATTTTTTCTAAGAAAAATACGACAGCTCTATTAGTTGTGAGTATGTAAATGAATTCAGTTTGACAAATATTATTGATTTGTGATAAAACTAATTCTGTAATCTTTACTATACGTTATCTTGCAAGTTTCAGTAAAATTTGACTGATAACAAATTAAATTTTTTTAAAATAAATATTATCACTTGTTGATTATTATGATTATTTAATGCCTTTATTTATTATTTAATTAGTTTATTTATATCAACTATTATAGCATCTTTAACTAAATTCGGGTAATACTTGTAACGGTATCAGTTATCATAAGACAGAGTTATTGTGACAGAGCTAATTAAACTTTTTAACTAACTAGTGTTTCTTGCCTTATTTTTTATTTCTTATTTTTATTTTTTTATTTTTATTATTTTTATTTTTTCTTATTTTTTATTTATTTAATAAATTAGCGAATATCATCGATTGACCCACCACTACATAGGAACTAGAATATCTCGGATAATAAAAAATAAATAAAATAATAATAATAATAAATAGATAAACACCACATATATTTGTACAAAAATTAAGTTTAAGTGCAACCTGGTTTTGATAGCGTCTAAGGTAGATGTATACTTGGCAAAATTGGTTTGTATAACAACAAAACACGTTCGTATATCTTTTTAGTCTCAGAACTAAATTATTTTGAGCTCTAAAGTTAGTTTCTACTAATGCAAAATAGGCATCTATGGCGGTTTTGTTTTCTTCATGGATTAAAAATCTTTAACCTCCCAAAAACATTTAAATGGAAATCAGAAGAATTCAGATTCAGCCAATAAACTCAGCCATCCAATTTTGTTCCACCCAGTACACTTTTGATCTCTTCTAAAATCTCTGTATCTTCTAAGCATTTTAAATAAAAAAATTAAGTTTAAATATTTCCATTGCTGGACAAACAGAAAGTGTATTTTAGTTCAATATCTAGAAGCTATCATCAAACTTTTGAAAAGATAGTCTTTACATTTTTAGTATTCCATACTAAAAGCCTCAAGAAAGGAAAAGCAAAATGACTAAAAAGAACAACAGAACAGCACCTAATCCCAATGAAACTGATATAATTTGGATGATCCTTTTCTGGATAATGCTTTTCTTCTTTAGCTGCAAATCCTGAAAACAAACGAAGTCTTTCGCCCTTATAACGTCCAAAGGGCAGTAATGAATCATTACGTCCCTGTTCCAAACAAAAAAATTAGTTTACCGGCGAAAAGATATTGTACGTCCCGTAGTATTTAATAAGTAATATTACAGTCTCAATCGCGTCTCGACTGCAAACAAATTACTTTTCTCCCTTGGTACGTAAATAATTATAATCCATCAACGGTCAAGGCATCAAATTTTAGTTTTTGAGAGCTCACTTTTTAAATACATATCAACTAAAACCTAGAAAGCACTACAGTAAGTAAAAAGGAATTTCTCTATACAGGGTGTTCTTCAAAAAATAATGTTGCGTTTTCGCACTAATAACGGAATATGGAGTAAATAATATTATTTGACACATAAGCTTAAAAATATTTGATCCAGAGTCATAAGTCTATAATCAATGTTCATCTACTTTCTTGTTCATTATTGCTTGAGATTCTAGATTAAGATTTTCAATGTGGTGTCCCGTATAGTTACTGTTGCAAGTATGTGATTTTGAGAGAGATACTGCAACAGTTTGAAGAATGAAGAAAAATTATCAAAGAAGATTCTATGGTTAGATAAATTATCCAAAAGTTTAACCAAACTAAAAACAACTTCGTTCACATATTTTATTGAAAACTCAACAATTCAATTTGAAAGTTCGAAATCAAAAAATGGCGTTGTAATTACAGTCCTGATCTTCCTTTCTTCTCGTACACGTCACAGCACTAGTTTCTTCTGTAGATGAGTTTTCAAAAACTACGAAAACCCGAAGGGCCAATGTAACATTTTTTTAACTGAGAGTTTTTAGATGAGAACTGGAAATTTCCAGTTATCAATTGAAGATTTTCACTTGTCATCTGAAGATTCTCAGTTAAAAAAGATTTCTTATTAGCCCTTCAGGGCTTTCGTAAAAAACATCATAGTTTGAAACGTACCTTCCACATCTTGTGCCATGTTTTTACTTGTAATACAAGATTGTGGTGGGTATTCAGAAATAATAAATAGAAAATTACAAACCTTGTTACAAATTTCCATCTTTATCTTCTTCATCAGTCAGCTCATCAAGCTCTGGTGGAATTATAACAGCATCTACTACTAGAGGTCCTTGATTCTTCCAATTACTTTTATTAGCAGACATATTCACACTTATGCATGCACAAAATAAACCGAGTCTATGTAAATACCAATTCGTAACGATTTCAAACTAATACCGACGAGAACAAACCAAGCGGCGTAAATCGTGAACGCAAAAGCCCGCAGTATCAAGCTGACAATAATCTGAATAAGCAAAACTTTTACTGCCTGTTCCGGATTAACTTTTAACGCTTTTCCACATCTTTATTATGTACAATCACGTTTATTTATCGGAACTTGAATGTTTGTATTGTATAATTTGCCGGAATTTTCTTTTTTATTGTGTCTTGTTGGAAACTCAGAAATTGCATCCTTGAAGTTAAAAAGTATACTGCAAGCTCATCCGTTCAACCTCTGTGGAATCTTCATAGATATACTTACTTTATTGTATTTCCAATGTGCCAGGACGAGAATTTGACGTCGAAAACACGTTAATGTGGTCGAATCAATGTCTGGTTGAAATAACCACATTATATTTTGGTAACAGATTTTATATCCGTAAAATAACGTTAATTAAATGATGTATGGATGTTGTTTCAACATCTAAATTGAAAATGGCGTTGTTTCTCGCGACACTAACACGTTGACGGACACGTTGGTAGGTACGTTTATAAATTTTAAAATGCCGTACCATGAACTAAAACCAGATAGATCTAAAGCAAATAATCAAAGAAGAGGAAAATGAAGGCCATGTAGCTGTATGACGTAATGTCTTCTTACGTCATGAAAAGTCTTTGCAGTACCGACAGCTACCGAGATATATACCAGAATTCTTGCCCAAAAACAAAATCTTTCTATTATTCTCTCTATATTATTGGTCAACAATAATCAAGGTTGACTTGAATTATCTATTAATTAGTATTAAATTATAATTTTTATTTTTCAACAATCAGTCAGTGCAAATTAGGTAATGGATGGGTATTTTACAAAAATTTGTCTTGATTTTAGAATTTAAATGCTAAGATGAGTAATAAATGCTTGGAATCGGATCGAGTTTGAAATTTAAAACGTCGAGATAATTATTTACAATCCTGCTCATCTTAATGACAAGATAATTCGAGCTTAACACTCGTCTTTCATTAAGTAGTCTCGTTTTATAAAAGTAAAGAACAATAAGGAGTTTTAATAAGTAGGTGCGAATTTGAATGAAAGAGCATAAAAGGGAATTTGAGTACGAAACGGAAAAGGGAATAGCGGAAATAATTTCTTTTGAGAGCGTATAATAAAATCGCGTCCCCCCAAAACATGGTTTCAAATGAGGAACACATAAGAGCACATAACAACAATTACGGTGATACAAAAGATAACAGGAAGAATATAAACCACGGCGTGATAATTCCGGCAAATGTGAAACACACTTGAAAACGAAGGACCTATTTACATCGCATTCATTTCATTGATATGTCGGGATAATGCATAGAGTGTGGCGTTGAATGGTAAAATCGTCGTCTCTCGTCCGGGATCGGCGTTCAAAAATTAAATACATCCCCAATTCGCGTGTAGCGAGTGAATTGAGTCTGCACGTGGAATAAACACACAGTACCGCATTGCGCCAGGGCGTCTTGCAAAGCTCTCTATACTTGGGGCAAATAAGGGTTGGAATGGTGCACATTCTGTGTTGCTTTGCCATTTACCGACAACAACTACTCTTACCGAATTACGAACAAAGGATTTTAGACCATAAAAGTTGGATGCCTCATTACCGGCGAAACGCGTACGATGTTGTAATTACGCGTACACATTTTACTAATTCTCTACATAAAATTCTTTACATGTTGCAGATACAATACATCCCTTGTTCCTAATTATCATTAAACATAATCGAATAAGTAATTAAATTAAGGAATTAACACAGCGTTTGCTTAAACAATACGTGGGTAATTATTACTTTCGCCTTGTTTATTTCCTTATTATATTGTAGACAAACACAATGTTTTAACAATTTCAAAATAATTTTATTCAGGCTATTCTTCACATAATGTTTTTGATGTTCCCGACTTACATTACATAAACGCTCATGTAACACGAAAGTTAGGAAATGTTAGTATGTTTACTTTCAGCGTCGCTCGCGGCAAATAAAAATAAAAAATAAATCCGTATAATGAAAATATTAATTTACATTGTTCTTAGGAAGTAAATAGTTTAAAATTAGTGCCCGGTCAGAAATGCCACGTCACATAACGAAGAGAAAACAAAGCCAGAAACATTTACCAAATATTGCCTTTGACACAAAACGTAGCAAATCCAGACTTGGACGGCGAAATGTGAGCACTTTGTAATGATTGCATTGCATTTAAAAACATCTTTCAGGATCGATAAAAACTATGAAATGGTTAAAGTTGGTCTACATAATTTTATGGTAATCCAATCCTTTGTTAGGTAGAGCGCATAATTTATATAATCTATGTAGACCATCTCTATTCCAGTAGGCATATAATAGACATAGAGGCAGTTAGTTTAACTGTACCACCTTTGTTTGGACATGGATCGCGTCACGCCCTTCTACGTCCCACTCAGGCTTTGCCTTCTATAACCATCTTTAAGAGCTCTAAATAAGAACACTTTCTACCACTAGCCACCTCCGGTAGCCTCGACCGTCTTAGAGATATGGAATATCTGAGAAAACCAGAAAACAATCGATGTTTCCGACCTCAACGTGAAGATGGCAGCACTCGTAAATGAAACCTACTGAATTTCGTTGTTCATCTGTTGACAGTTACTCACCAAAGTATCAGCCATTTTGGACGCGCAGTTTTTATGTAACAGTCGTTTGAGTGAGTTGATGTAAGTTTTTTTGTGAAAATGGACAAAATCGAGTATCGAGCTGTCATTAAATATTTGTT
>VTPC01090913.1:140901-164245 GCA_011009095.1 Ignelater luminosus
CCCAAGCGACTTCTTTTTGTTCCCTCATCTAAAAATTGCGCTCGGAGGACAAAGATTTTCGTCAAATGAAGAGGCAATCACCTTCGTGAACAATTATTTTGCAGAGAAAAATGCCGAGTACTATTTGGACGGGTTACAGAGATGGGAGCATCGCTGGGAGAAGTGTGTAGAGTTACAAGGAGACTATGTTGAAAAATAAAAAAAAAATTTCAGAAAAAATGTCTTGTATCTTTGTTAGGTCGGAAACTTTTCAGACCACCCTCGTAATCAATATAATAATTGGAGAGAGAAGGACTGCCGTCAAAATTATGTAATGAGGCGTTGGATAGAGACAGAATCTATTACTTTGCCGTAAGTCTGTTGCCTTCCGGCGGCCCCCATCTCGATGTGACCGTCAAAACACTATAAATTCAACGAGAGAAGCAGACAGTAGAGATGGTATTAATATTTTATAAGGAAATATCATATTTAAGAACATTCGGTAGTTAGAAAGAAGCCGACCGATGGAAGACGTGCTGTAGACTGGTTGATATTGATTTGATGGTAGTCTGGTAGATTGATGAAATTGCAAAAAGTTGCTTTAAAGTTGCAAGGGTAGCTCTGTTGCATTATTTTGTGCAAAACTTCACCACCACATGGCTGTTTTTTTAGCATTAGCTGTTCTTTCTCTCTTTTTGCAATGTATGCAATAACTATCTTTTTGAAGCTCCATAGTCTAAAGGTTTTTGTTTACATGAACGTGTCCTCTTACTGTAATCCTGTAGTTCAATTCCTTTTGTTCATTTTGAGCAGGAAGTTTGTGATCTTGTTAAAGAATCCTATTGTTACGAGCCTTGTGTGCTCACAACATCCGTTAGTTCATTTACGGAGAAATTTCTAAAGAGTCTAATCTGTGATTGATGTACTGATGTGCTGACTTTGGATCAGGGAACTTGCCCTTTTTAGCCAAAACTTCAGTTCTTTAATTTTTGGAACCCAGATAAGATTTACCCAGTTTTTCGGTAACTGAGGCACTTTAGGACCAGATAAGGTGATATGTTTATCGGGACAGCCGAAAAAGTTACTATAGAAAGAGGTTTTTATTTAAAAATAATTTTTATCTGGTTGTGAAAATATAGAGCGTGGTAGAGACTCAAGCTTCTTTTGCAGCTCTGTGTCATTCGGGCACCAACCCTTTGGAAATTTAAGAATCTGATTTTCCCATGAAAAATGTGATACCACCATGTGTTTGCATGAAAAGCCATCAGGTAAGTTTGCTAGGTTAGGTGAAAGTTTGAAGCAAAGCTTGCGAACTGGGATGAATCTGCGGTCTCTTACTGTGCCACTAATCACTCAGACATGCAACAGTCATACTGAAGACTAGCCTGAAATTATTCTTGTTCTCTAGCATAGATAAAAATTTATTCCAATCTTTGAGTAACGGCATACTGAAACTGGTAACAAGTTCAATTAGGCGCTTTGGTTTTTCGGATTCTTCCGGATATTGATCAGAAATTGTGTGAACCTCAACTATTTTGATAAAGCACTTTGTGAAATGACCAAAAGTCTTCTCGACCTATCTTAATAATATCAAACGAGATCATGGCATTGCTCGTATTTGAGTATTGAGAAAGGTTTGGTCAGCTTTCTTCACCTTCTTGGAGTGATTTTCTTTGTAAAGATCCTCTAAATCAAGGCTTTGTTTTTAGGGATGATTGGAGCTTGGTTTTCCCATATTGGGATCTACAACAGTTTTTGACTCACAAACTCATCTATCACATCTTTACCTCGTTTCTAGACTTTTAACAATGTGTTTGGTATTTTTTTGAAAGGCTCTGTGTTTATTGCAGATTGCTTGATATCAAGAATGGCGTTTGCGAAGAAAACAACTCAAACATCCCATGACTTGTAAGATTGGATTTTTATTGACAAGATCCCCACTTCAAGAAGTGATTGTTTTCTCTTTAAGTCAGAATGGGATATTAGCGTTGTGAGTGAGAAACGTTTGCTTTGCCACCTTACAGTTTCAATCAAGAAACAGTAATTATCGCTATACCATTCGTGGCCAATTTGAAAGTTTTTCTCTGATGTTGAATGCATGAAACAAGCTTGCATCCATTTCAGCTAGGGATGAATGTTAATAGACCCAAAGTTTTAATTGTTTTAATACCACAATCTAATTCCATTTAAATTGATCGGGAATTATATTTTTAAATAACGAAGTGCCAATAAATAAATTTTGACACTCAGCGATATCATTAACCTAGGAAGTTTAATCATGTTCAATTTAAAATCATTTCCAATTTTTTTCATACTGCAAAGATTTCCATAATCGCAATTGTCAGACCAATAGTGGTGTGACTAATTGATTTGGATAGAGACCAGGTGCGTAATAGGTCAGAACAGCTCTAATTAGTTCAATAGGCTGACAAATTTTATTGAGTGGAGAGAGACAATTAAAAATTAAAAAATTAGAAAAGGGTTATCGCGATACATTTTCTGTAAAATACCCAACCTATTAATTTAATTATTATTATTATTATAACAGAAATAACAATTTCTGGATATTTACCAGAAAATATTTGTTCTGTTTATTTGAACTAACATTAATTCATTTAAGCGTAAAAAAATCCAAACAATAAAATTACCCCCTAGAAAGCAAGATCCAATCATGCGGATAATTCGAGTCCAGTTCGCAAACAAGCAATGATTATCTCGGACATATTTTTCTTTTGTTTTCGTCTATACACATTTTGTGTAATTTTTCACTGCCAATTATGTATTAGCAGGAACAAAACGCGATGTATCCGGAAAAGGTGTTGTCTCCGTTTAACGCGTAGCACCAACAATGGATAAACAATGGTTAATTAAGCGAATAATCGTAGCTTCATGGTTTGCTAACTATTCACAGCCATATTACTCACGGCACAGGATTCTTGCTTGACTGACATACACGCCATGTCAGCAATCAACAATGCCTAAACACCTTATAACAGTTTATTAACATTAATGGCACGCGCGCTTTACCACTACAAATCGGGTAGTTAACGCTCCATCGAAAGTTTTGTTATAATACTGCTACGTCGATGCAACATAATAATCTGTGTGAAATTTCAAATCATTTTTGACAGCTTGTAGTGAGGGAAAAGCCTTTGGAATTAACACAGGCCGTAACAATTGTTAGTTAATTTAAAAATAGACTCCTCGTTTTTATTTAATTATAGAAAAATCAATATAAAATAATAATATGTACCTTGGCTTCTTGAATCTTGAAAGTTCTTTTATTTAATAAAGAAATAAAATACGAAAACGAAAAAAGTTCTTGAAATAGGATGTTCTGTGCCTACGCACTCTTTCACTTTTCTTTGCAAAAGCAAAAAATGAATGTAGGAGGAACATTGAATTAATCAAAAATCGAAAAGCTACCAAAATAAAACACACGTTTAACATAACAAGAAAAACATAATTAACATAATTAAATTCTTAAAAAGGGGCGGGAAACACAATACTTGACATTCACGCTTTAGAAAAAGTTTTTTTTTTTCTAGAAGTAAAATTCAAGGAAACAAACATTAAGAAAAATTGAAGAAACCTTTATTTTCGAACCTATAAAAAGATTTTAAATCAGGATAATTTGCAGTTAAATTTAAATTAGAATTTTAGCAAACCACATATTTTGACTAATCATGAATTATTTTCTCGAATTAACTAACCAGGACGTTTTCTTATCACAATTGATCTAACAACTCATCTACAGATTGGAAAACCTTCATCAATCTCAAATCTTCCAGGTTCTTTAGGCGTCAATATCAAGTTAGTTATTGGTGGTTGGAAGTTTAAGTCGGAGCAAAAATGGATTAGCAAACGTTTAATTTGTCCAACAAAAGTTGAATTGTTAAGTCCCTGTTTGATCTAATTCTTAAAACGTCATATCATTGGCAAAAATCAAAGAGTGTAGTGTACCTGCGACAGTGGAAACATACAATTATTCCATTTGATCCACAGCATTCTCTAAATTGTTGATCCCATGAAAAGGCAATTCCTCCACTGACATCCTGAAAGTTTACGAAACCTTTTTTCGATTCCTAAACCTAACTTTAACGTCAACTATGATCTAGACAGATCAATCTGATCCTCGAGAAAAAAAACAAACGAACCAACAACTTCCGTCAAAAACTCCAAACCGGAAAAGAAGATTCTCATTCATTCCCAAAGCATGAAAAGCAAAACTGCCTCACAGATCCAGCTTTTTCCATCGATCTCACCAACGTCATGGGAAAGGTCTTCGAGAGAACAGTCTCCAAAATAAACACAGTCTTCATTTAGTTACGTTTTCTCTGAATTCCAACTGTTGTGCAACATCGTGCAACGTCTGCCCAAAATCTCTAGCTGCCTCTGTCTAATAAGCAATTAATTGGTAAGATTCCACCCTTTTTCCCCGCATGTTTATTTTCTACTACCTATCACAAAATCCTTCGATTTGATTGTCTCTACAAAGTCATCAAAACACCTAACTTTGAAATGAGATCTCAGAGCCAACTTCGTTTTTATACACTTCAGACTCAGTGCCTGCACTTGAAGATGTTATCATTTTACTCGTGATCAATTGCTCGATTATGGAAGAAAGACAGTTTGGACCGCTTTTACCCTTTGGTAGAAATGTTTGTGTGTGTGCAGATTTTGCGAATTTCACTTCACTCCCCAAAAGAAATCTGCAGAGAAACAGAAAACATCCTCCTATCGTTCTTATGGAGCATGTTAAAAGCTGCCTCCGATTTTATGGCCTGGTAATCCTCGCAATTTCTATGTATTTGGGGGATTCGAGTTCATTCTCGTACCAATAGTTCTCCCTAAGATTTTTCCATGCTATTTCTTGATGGTAAATTCCATTAACACTCTTCCGTTCTTTTTCTGCCTTTAGCGCAGCCGCGGGCACGGCCGCAAACTGACCTCCAGTTTCTTATTTATTCCGTTTCTGGATGGAAAACAATTTATTATTATAACGGTCAACATTGGCAAGCAGCATCTTGACACAAACTAAATATTTAATCAAATAAGATTTTTTTGAATGTAACATCAAGAAACTCGTAGAAGACGACCTTGGTAGCATCTTCACCAGAAAAAAATAATCCCTTTTGCTTTTGATACAATTCGTCCAAAAATGGTGCAGTACATTGGCAAATTAAGTTCAAGGGACCGAGTAACACGGGAAATTGAAACTCGATTCCACATTTAGCATCAACTCCTTAGATCAGACAAAATACATCATGTCTTGAGTAATTTAGTTACACATCTACTTTCTTTATTTCCAAATGGATTATCCCTAGAGCCAGTCAATTCCCTTTTAGGCGAGTTTTTCCACAATTTCTTCTACTCGAATAGACCTAGAGAACGTTTTCTAGCAAAGTTGTATTTTTAAACTTTACCAGACGAGTTCACATAGCCATTGCTATACTGGCACATTTTAATTTCAACAAAATAATAAGCAAGATCTTTATTTGCTATATTTTTACTGTGCTCCATAGGTTAAATGTAAGCAATGTAGGTGCTTTCAAAAGATTTTCTGCTGTCACTTTACACAATATTATTGATTTCTAAACAAGAAGAGACAAATTGCGAAGCAATCACTAAAACCTTAATCACATCAATAAACCTATTGTAAAGCTTCAAACAATTGAATTCATTTGCATAATTTTATCAATACAACCTAGTTCAGGAATGACTTTCCCTCGACAAAGAGAGAAATTTTATCTAAATTTCTTTGTGATCAGTGTTGTATGTATGGTAGGATGTAGAAATCGCGTTATCATTTATGACAGTTTCATTCCCTGGGAGACATATAAAAGTCTGACTTCAATTTTCTCATGGTCGCGGGTAGTGGCAGCATCGCTAACCTCCTCTGACTTGAAAAATGGAAACAGAAATTTAGTTCCATAATCTTCACAATTTTTTAAAGGAAACGCTAAATTAATTAAGTAGTAGAATGCCTAGAATACATGCATAAGTATATGAATCTAACAAGTAAAATAAAATACTGTGAAAAAAAGTCAACATAGATGAAATGTTAAATAAAAATATTCAGCATTAAATAAAACACCCCAAGCTAACGGACTAAAAAATTAATATTTAACTAAATTAACAAAAAGAAAACTCATTAAAATATTTTTTATGCTTTAACATCCTTGAAAGAGAATATAGACGGGCCAATTACTTAAATTAGATTTAATTAGCAGAAACATATAAAAAAGAGAAGAAACAAGAAAAGAGGGCCCGAAAAAAAAGGGTCTGACCCTTAACATTCATAAAACACGTCTAAAAATTTAAAAGGAAAAAGAAAAAGACAAGACGGCTTTTCATTTATCCATTAAAAAATCCTCTTTAATTTTCTTTAAGTACATAGAAATAATCTTGAACAGGGAAAAATTAAACTCTGCATCAAGAATTCCTCTACCCTCAGGTTCAATTTTTTTCAAGGATTCGAAAGCACATTTACACCCTTGCCAAAAAGTTTTCCAGAGCCTGAGATCAAATGTCAAATGTGGCAATGTTCAAGGAAAGTTGAATGAGTTTGTGTTAATTGGAAAGCAGCAGCAGCAGCAGAAGGGAAGTTTTGTAGCTAGGAGAGAGCATCGCGTCTCGTCGCCCTTAAAGGAAAATTTAACACGAGGAGAAAAAAAGTGAAAATAAAAATGCCTCGCGACCCATTAACCTGATTAAACCTTATTTACTTTTTCATTAGATTTTTTTCTGCAAGCTTTTGAATTACAATATCAAAGAGAAGGAAATTTTATTTTAATATTATGAATAAGCTGAAGAAATTTAATTAAAATTTTTTTCTGTAAGGAAATTTCAATGTTTAAGATTAATATGGGTCCCTATTCAAATAAGTTTTATTTTTGATCCCATCATTTCAATTCATCTGTATGGTAAACCATACTGACTTTTGATTATTAATGGAAATTTTAGAAATGTTTTGCATAATTATTCGTAGAAGACTTAAACAATTTTAGAATTTAGATTTAAATGGGTAGCTCAAATTTTTGGAGTAACTGAAGACAAGATTTTGTCAACTTTGGAAAAACCAAATTAACTCGAAATTCTATTCAAAAAACCAAAACGTCCAAAAGTCAGATCTGTTATTGTTTATTCTGCCCAGAAGCCAAAATGTGCGAGCAATAGCACTACTGGTTTACTTTCAAAAATAATCCCAAGATTTTGTTAGGTTCTCTGATAATGAAGAACTTGGATTTTCCTTGCCAGAAAATGATCTCTAGAAATTAAAGCAAGCTGAGTAGTCAAAACTCAAACAGAACTGAAGAAGAAAAAAGTATTTATAAACTCAATAAAGACTCGATACTCAATAATTGATACCCTCTGAGAAAACAGACAACCCTATCAGTAAAAATCTTTCTAAAGACGAATTAAATGCAATCATTCGAAAGATGATCAAAACATTAAAAAGGCATTCAATATAAAAAGAGATAATCAAAACAACAATAAGCTTTGGTACCAGACAGCTGAACCATTTAGGTTTGAGAAATAATTACTCGAATTGCTTTTAGACAATCTGCAAGAGATTTCTCACAATCCTTATGAGCAATATCTTACAGTTCTTGATACACTAATCAAATTGTCCATGGGAAGGAAACTTGAAAATTGCTAGATTAGTCTTTGCTTTTCAAGATCTTGGCACCACCGATCGTCTATTGTTTTTTGACAGATATTCCACATATATCTCACTCAACCGAAACATCTAACTTTTTTGTTTTCTTGCCAAAATAAATCTCTAGTGTAATGGCAAGCAAAACTACTTCACTCTTTTTTCCTTGTTTTTCCCTGAAAAACCCCACATGGAATATTGAGTTTTCTGTTTACTCTCAAAAATTTCTTCGTACAAGAATAATGGTTTGATTGCAGGAAAGGAAGCATTTGCATAAACCAGCAGTTACTAGAACTTTTAGAAAAGAAACGATGGCAAGATTGACACTACTTGTCTGTGTTAGTTTTTCATCTTTTTTGAGAAACTTCTCTAACGACAGAAACAAAAGGCAGAGCAACAATCTAGCCACTCCTATTCTAATGGTCCATTTAAGAGAATTAAATGCCTTGATTTCAGGTAGACCATCTAAGAGCTTTTTGGCATTTGAACTGAGATCCAGTAAAACCTTGCATATAATTAGTTTTTGTTTTTTAATCACTTTTGAACTTTCTATGGTGGTTTGAAGACTGACGATAATAAATTTAAGATAATATCATCTCCTGAAGATGTTTCTCCAATCTCCTATCAAGATTAGAAGCTGTAAGTTTTAGCTTTAGTTTATTAGTTACTGTAAAATCTTTCTTTTGGGTTTCTAGCTTTGCTTGAATTTTAATTATGGTTGCTGATAGAGCCTTAAGAGGTTATGATGTCGCCGCAAGAAATTTCAATCCGCATGTTGGAGCTGAGATATTATTTGTAATGATGATTTTAATGCTTCAAGTACTTGATATAATTTTAGTTTTTTGGTTGTTTGGGCCGTCTGGATTTGTCGAGGGGCCGTTCGGGTCTCTTGGTTAATTCGGGCTTATTATCGGACCTGTCGAACTTAGGGACGGTTGTGCTTTTTTGTCGGATGATTTTAATACTACATCGGACCAAGATCTTTTTCGTACTGGCTTAGACAGGAGTAATTCCCGTAGTAACCCGAACATGCATTAGTTTCATGCTAAACCGAAAAGGGGGATTTTTGTACTGCACCGTAAACAGGACGGGTTTCTTGGTCGGGTCTTTGCACGGCCCGGCCCAAAACTAGGGTTTAAGTCATGCCGGTTCTCACTTTGAAAATCTTCGGGCTTTTTGAACCTGTTGGGTCGTTCGGGATTTTCGGGCCGATCAAGAAGTTACCGACTTTGTTTGAGCTGTGTCAGGTTTATCCCCAGTCGAGACGGGCCTGGAGATTTCACTCCGTGCAGGGCTCTAGTGTAAACAGTGGTGGTTTCCAACATCGTGTAATTGGACTGATTGGAGCAACGACGTTGGGATTGGTGTAGTTGTTAGAGTACGTTTTTTGACTTATGGAATATGGCGATTGGCACAAGTGATAACGTAAATGGTCGCCGGCCTATTAGACTAAGGCGTAGCTATGGAATTAAATATCAAATTGTTTGGAATTGAAAAAGGTAGGTTCACTTGTAATTAGCGTAAATAGCTGTTTACTTAAAAAATTATTTTTCAACGTAAACTCTAGCAATAAAGTTAATTTATTTATGAAAGCATAAGAAACAAAAATGTAAATAACAAAGGAAATAGATAAAGTAATAAAGGAACAATTTAAACGGACAGTTAATAAGTCAGAGAAATACAGGAAATGGTTTTGGTTAACCAAGCCAGAAATATGAATTGAAACGCAAGGAAACCAAAAACTCAAAATAACATAAATTAAACTTGTGGTCAGAAACCCACAATAAATCTATCTATCAATTATTTTTTTACATAAAAACTACAAATCTTTTAAACGAGTAAGATAACAACGTAATTTGAGCTTACGTGCAGTAAACGTAAAACAATAATATTTTATACAACAATAAGCCATAAAACGTTAAAAGTAATTGTTACATGTTTATTATTAGATTTTATTAGTTCCCATTACAATAAATCGAAATTCTAAAAGTAATTGACGATGGACATTAATAAAACATCGTCCACGAACGGCATAATATATAAAAAAAGGATAGAAATCTCATTTTAACGAAATTACGTTCGACGCGTATATATGCCTAAGTGTAAAAATTTAAAAGTGAACCCTAAAAATAACGTCCAGTATCGTTTCGTAATTTCAGTCGGGCAAAAACACAAATTAAGCCTGCGCGCTATAAAAACGTCTAATCTAAATTACCTAAAACCAGAAATGGCATCAATTTAAAACAACACCGACATAAATCGTTTTTAAAACACGGTAAATTACGAAGAAAAATCGTTTTCACACAACGCAGACATAAATAAATAAAATAATCAAAAATAATTTGAGTTTTATTAAGACCTTTACATTACATAGACTGTCGTTTGAGCACTCTCTGGAATTATCAAATACACGATCTTTAGCATGCAAAAATATTGATGGGATGATTACAGAGAACAAGTACTTTGTATTATATTAGCGAAGTGCACTTACACAGAAAGCATTTAGTTGATTGAGGATATCCGTGCGTGGTACTAACCTGAAAAAGACAAAGCAAATTTTAAATTATTATGGAAATTGGTTGAGTGAAATCTTAATTTAATCAATGTTTTACTTTGCGACCAATTAAATACTAGCTGACACTCACGGGAAGAAAAATTAAAGACATCCTCTTGCAACGGCATGTGTTTGTATTTAATAAGCACATAATCATGCAATTTATCTAACTATTCATAGTATATACAATCGCAATCAGTGAAAATGTAACAGGCACAAGTAAGAACACTTTTATGTTTCGTTCCTTTCAGTTCCAATGGTTGCGATTGTCATCATACATAATATTTTTGTCATAAATCATAATTACATACAAGACAGCTGATAGAACTGTCGAGTAGTTCGAAATCCAAGTTAACTTTGATTTTTCAAGCAGAGAACAAAAATGGCCAGTTGTAGTTGATTATAGACGGTTAAACGAAATAATAATTAGTGACGCTTTTCTTACACCTAATGTTAAAAATCTCTTAAATCAAATAGACGGTAAGGTTTTTACGAGGGTGGTCTAAAAAGTTTCCGACCTAACAAAGATACAAGACATTTTTTCTGAAAATTTTTTTTTATTTTTCAACATAACCCGTCCAAATAGTTCACGAAGGTGACTGCCTCTTCATTTGACGAAAATCTTTGTCCTCCGAGCGCAATTTTTAGATGAGGGAACAAAAAGAAGTCGCTTGGGGCTAGATCTGGTGAGTAAGGCGGATGGTCAAGCAGTTCAAACCGTAATTCGTGGATTTTCGCCATGGCAACCGCTGAGGTGTTGTCTTGGTGAAACAGGATTTTCTTCTTCTGCAAATGTGGCCGTTTTTTCGCAGGTTCTGCCTTCAGCTTGTCAAGTAATGATGCATAGTATGCTCGTGTAATGGTTTTTCCTTTTTGAAGATAATCGATTAAAATAACTCCATGACTATCCCAAAAAACAGTCGCCATCACTTTCCCAGCCAAAAAACGGTTATTGCTTTTTTTGGAGCCGGTTCCCCCTTTGCAGTCCACTGTTTGGACTGTATTTTTGTTTCGGGCGTATAATGGTGTATCCAAGTGTCATCTACAGTAATTAATCGGCGCCAAAACTCGGATTTATTTCGCCTAAACTGCACCAAAAGAGCGTTGGAAATATTCATTCGAACACGTTTTTGGTCTAACGTGAGCAAACGCGGCACCCAACGCGCGGACAGCTTTCTCATGCCTAAATGTTGATTTAATATGTGACAAACACGTTCTTTTGACATGTTCATAACCTCTGCTATCTCTCTCACTTTAATTCGGCGGTCGTCTAGCACCATTTGGTGAACTTTGGCGATGTTTTCGTCGGTAGTTGCAGTTTTTTTGTAGCTGAACAAATTTCTAATGTTGGCCGTTCTGAACCCTGATATGGACCATCTCTGGTCAAAAAGTTCACAATTTCTTATTGTTTCTAGAAGACAAGTTCGAACAGTCCTTGTCTAGCATTCTGGCCGTAATCGAAAAGCTGGACAATGAAGATCCTGACAAGATTTTGAAGAACAGAATGATTAGTAACACATTGAGTTTGGTAAATTTAGCAAAATTTAGTTTAATCATAAACGAAAACACGCGTCGGTAGTTTTGTGGATAATTACTATCAGTAGGTTACGTTTTGATGAGAAACTGATTTTGGCCCTTTGTTGAATTAATCAGAAACATAGAAATATACAATACTTTACCCATGTACCGTAGAAATCTTGGTAATATAAATTGAGAAAAACATATTCGAATATGAATTTGCTTCGACACTTTGTAGTAAACCAATAGTAAATGCCAGGCTGGATATATCCTAGAATAAAATAGTCAAGATTTCTAGAATTCAATTCTTCCGTACCAACGATCTTCTGGTGAAAACACAGTGGAATCTACTTAATGATTTTAAAGCATGTTCATCAACCACTTGTTTAAGGGCATCAGATCTTGGCACAAACGCCTTGATCTGACGGGATAGAAATCATTTGCCAACCACGAAACGATCTTTTTCGATTGCAATGCTCTACGCAATTAATTACAATGTCTGACTTAATCCAGACACAGCCCAAACAATTAGCAAACTAAAATCCCAAGTTAAAGTGAAACCTTATCTTAATTAAAGGTTTTCTGTCTGGCTGACAACATTACACACACCACAAACTGGCGTACATTCCCTTCTCATTTTTATTTCTTCAGGCACGTAAGTATACCATGTCCCCAAAATACAGCAACACATCTGTCTCAATTCGCCAACAGAGTAACACCATAAAGTTCTGTAGAGCCATCAAGGATCTTGGCGTTCAAATGAGAACTACTAGGTTGGTTTTGAAGGTGGAAAATTAGACCGAACCTCCAAGTAGGCCGCGTCATAGTTATTATTTTGCCATAGCAATTACAATAAAACTAAAATATTGATTTAATCAACCTGGAATTGTAGGGTTTTGCGCCTTTAATTTTATCCTTCGTTATTTATCTTGACATCATCTTCCCTTCCACCCTAACGCAGAGTGACGAACTTTACCTCAAAGCTGTGGCACACATACAAAACCTTAATTTGGCCATCATATGGGATTGTTCAACTCCTACAGAACGAAATGTTCAAAATCTCCGTCTCAGTCGTTTCCACGTTTCGGAAGAAAAGAATCCGTAGAAGTTAATGCGCGAGTAGAGCAGTAAATTAAAACAAAAAGCACATCCTCAAGACTCTAAGAGTTATCCCTTGTTTCCTACGAGAAAATTAAAAAAGAAAACAAAAACAAATGGGAAAGAATTTCTGACGTCCTTATAAAACTTGCTAAAAACCTATCCTCCGATTTGGTAAATATTTCTCGTTGACAATTCCCTGATATACAATGCCATCCACGCTCTACAGTCAATAACCCACGGTACATCCTCCGCCAACCAACTTAACTGCGACTGCTCAACATAGCATTTTGATCATAGTCAAAAAGCTCGATAATGAAGATCCTACTATTTAAAGTTTGAAGTCTAGATAAGTTTAATACTCTGCTGATATAAACTTGACAAGACCTGATCCTAAAGTAAAAAATGCCTGATAATTCCAAGAAGCCAAAGAAGCCTAAAAAGCCTTTCCATTCTGCATATTTGACAATTCAGAAATAGCAAATTCCTAACAAGTTGCTTGCTGATTGCTTTTAAACTTTCAACGTCTACTTTCTACGTATCAAAGCTTTAAAGATAGAAATGAAGAAAAACCAAAGACTCAGTTTGATCCCAATACACTAAGAGCACCTTCCACCTGTTTATATCAACTTCTATCAGTGGTGGCTGCGTATCTGCACAACGCGGCATTTTGATCACAGTCAACAGGTTTGATAATAAAGCTCCTGACTGACATTTATTGTCTTTGATTGCAGACGCTAAAATAATAATTGAAGACACTTTTCCTATACCTAATATTGAAGATACTTTAAGTCAGATAGGCGAGAGTTTATTGATACCCAAAAATTCATCAAGATGAAGTTGGTAGAATATTATTTAAAATTCAAGTTCATTTTGGTTAGCTCCAACGTTAGAAGGAAATGCAAAAATGGGGAACTGTCGTTAAGTACAGAAGCTTGAAGGAAATATCAAAGTTTTATGTTAAAACAAAATATTGCTAGGAATTCGAGTTCATCGCATTATAATCTAGATCTGAAGAATGCAACCTTGGGTAAATTTTATTGCAAACCACCGTAAGTAGCCTATTGCATACTGAAGTCAGATCACAATTGTAACCTACCGTGGTTGGCCTATTGCAGGGCGAAACCCGATCTTGGCCCACCGTAGATGGTCTCCTATTGGTATATGATGTCCAATTCTGGCGCATTGTGGATAGCCTGTTAGTACGCAGATCCCAAACCGCGGGCTACAGTTGGTGGTTCAATGTAGTGAAAACCTGTCTGCGGACCAATGCTAGAGGGTTAATCCTGATTTTGGTCTGCCTTAAAGTGGCGTTTTGATAAAAGAGTTTGAATATGGAACCTAGTTGAAGGTGTAGCTTGATTGCAGATCACCATCAAGTAGCTTATTGGTGAGTATTGTCTAAATTTGGATGAACTCTTGAAGTCTCGATTGTAGATCACCTCAGATGACTAATTGGAGAACAAAACTTGACTATGAGCTAAGCAAGCGACTTATTAGAGAGCAGAATCTGATTTTGGTCTATTGTGAGTGACCTATTAATGGGCCAATCCTGAGTGGGTGACCTATTGCAGGTAATCTATTAGGCGAGAAAACTATTTAGACCCACCGTAGGTGGTCTGTTGGCGGAGAAATTTTGTGAGCCACGTAAGTGACTTTTTTGAAGGCTGAATCTGTGTGTATACCACCACAAACGGCAAATCACAATTTTGGCTCACTGTAAGTGGCCTGTTGGCGAGAGAATCTTGAGTGTAAACCATTATTATGGGCGAATTACATTTTGGGTTATTGTAGATGATTTATTATAGGGTAAAGCACCGTAAGTGGGTTATTGGTGGGTGAATCTCGAATGTGGGCCACCGCAGGCGAGTTCGCTCTGACCAGGAAGTTCAAAATCTAATTGTCTTGACTTTTTATCCTGCTTATCCGACTTTTTGAAGAATATATAGTTAATGGTAGATTAGCAGATTTTGAGATAGAAGGTGGCGAAAAACCCCAAAATGGCAAATCTCCTCTAGAAGCTTGATAATTCAGAAAAACTCTTCTACTCTACATATGTGATCCGTCAGTAATAGACCAGAAAATTCTTAGATTCAACTTTAAAACCAGTTAGCTCCTGATCGCTTTTTCAACCTCACCACGACTTTCTATATTACATTTCTACAATTAAAGAAAAAACAACCAAGGATTTGGTTTGATGCCAATTTGCTGTGATTTTTGACAAAGTGGAACTGTAATTGCCTAGCAGTGTCGAGGGATTGCATCCAAACGCTGGCAGGATCTTGACATAATCGCAAGGGAGGCCACATGGCTTTGCACTTCAGTAAGACCGTTTTGGTATTGCTAACTGTCTGTTTTGGCTGGCAATGCGCCATCTTAGAGTCTAACCCTTACGCGGTAAAATTGATAAAGTATTGAACACAATGGATTTCGACTGAGAGGTACAGTAAGCATTATATAAACTCTTTTGGTAAAGTTTTGCACAGCATAGCGTCTTTTACTCATCAGGAAACGCTGATGTAGATCTCAAGATTTTTAGGAATTGCTGGATGAAAGATAAATAATTTTAAGGTTTATTAAAGTTTAGAAAAAAAAAATTAGAAACTTGATTCGGGAAGAATCTTGTGTTAAAAGGTATCTACACAAATAAAAACTTGTAAATACACTTAAATAGTAATAAACCATAGAGATAGAAATTCGTTTGTTTAACTGAGACTTTTTGTTCCGAGTTTTTCAAGAAATTCACCCAAATCAAAAACTTAAAGGGAAGAAACTGCACTAACTCTAATTCTACTCTCACAAGGACGGTCAGGATATGTTTTCTTGTAGGAGTTTATTTGGCTTATTTAAAGTTTTCCTTGTTTTTCAGAAATAACATGTTAGAATCTTGAATTTCTTGGAACTTTTCCAAAGGTTTCAATTGAAAAACAATTTTGAAAGCCGGAATCGATCAGCCGTGACAACGTTCTTCCCAGAATTTAATTTTACAAGTCGTTATAATTCTAAAAATATTTATACCGTTATTACTTTTCAGTAAAAAAAATATTACACTTGAACCACAATGGCGAGAAACCTTAGAATAATTTTTTCCTTCAGGTTTGAACCGATTTATTTGTCAACATTCAAATTTGTTTGTTTGGACAGGATGTAATTAGACCTTTAAATGTTCAAGAAGAGTTATTTTCTGAAACTGCTTTAAATCTCGTGCATTTACTATACAGAATGTAGAATATCAGGGTCAAAATAAGGTAAAAATAGCAAAAGAGAACAAACAAGAAATCTTGACAAGCCAATTTGAATCTTATATCACTGTCTCAACTAACACATGACATGCACAAGAGTCTTTCTAAGCTGTTTCCACCTGAAGTAATTTGTCAACTTTCCATTGCATGTCGCAGCAAACTTAAAACGAATATGCATCTCGTGACTGCAGTTGTCATTAAATGTTTCCGCGTGCATTTTGCTTACGTCTGTAACTAACGACAAATAAAATAGTTAGAAGAAAATAATTTATTCCAGACGAATTAAAATCCAATTAACTTGAAAACGAGAACAAACCCAAAAAACAAAAAAAAATGAATCGAAAAGAATGAACTACGACTTGGTAGTAAATTGAAATCTCACATCATAATTCAATAATGAGCAATCAGAGTTCCGCATGTAAAACGTAACTTCGTTTCTGTAATAACCAGTTATTAAATCCCAGCTAAGCCTTAATGGGGCAATAAATACCAACGTTACTCGTAAAAGAATCCTGTGGCAAAGCATATAAATACCAGTGGCTCGCTTTTATTTATTGATGTTTCAAGACACAGATTGTGGCATTTGCAGGGTCGATGGGTCCACCGGTTTATTGCCCTTGATTGGGATTCGCGCCCATATCACGCACACTATTTCGTTGGGAAAAAAATTGGGAACGACTGGAATTCTTGAAAAACCAACTCGCATCCTCATTTGTCAAAGAAAAAGCAAACTCTTCGAAAATTATCTGGATAGGCTACGTGTTTCGTGTTCCGTAAATCTGAAATCGCGAAAACCCGCTAGGATTTTCACAATTCTGAAAATTTTCGTTTCTCCAAAATAAATTTTAACCAAAGTAGAATAAAATAGGGATCCGTATTCTTTTATAAGAAAAATTCAATTTCATCATATGTGAAATCCATGTGGAAAAATTACTTTAATAAAACCCGGGAAGGAATAAAAAAAATTTCAATTCACATCACTACGATGAAGGGCTGCAAGTGTTTACATAAATACTCCGTGCTTAGCTTGAAGTTGGTTGAAAGAAACCTGTTAGGAATTTTAATTCTGTTTCTCGTTTAAAATAAAAGTAACAAAAAGTGATTTCACTTTGGGCAATAAAATATAACCACCACATATGTGTCGGCGATAAAATAAATTTACTCCCCTCTTAATTGTCACCCAATAAGTAAGATTCTGATTTTTCCCCAACAGCTGTCGTTAATGTAGTGCGATTTCAAGATTAAAACAAGGGAATTAAAAGCTGGCCTTTGAAAAGCTCGGATCGATTTTGTAGAGAGAGAGGGTCACTTGTAATGCTGGATACGCGGCCACCAACAACCCCAATAACACCGCGCTTGGAGGGTGCACGTGAGCGAGACAAATGATGCGTACGTAAGTGAGTAGATTAGAGGTCGATGTACACAATTCCGACAGTAATTTGTCGAGGTGTGTGAGTAGTAGAACTTTGCTCGTAACATTCCGAGTTGTTCCAGATTATTTTCTATCGATCCCACGAGTTCGTTGGGCATCGGCCCATGAGCTACACACTTTTTCATTTAAGCTTCAAATTACTTCAGTACGCAGACAACGCCAACTTTGTTGCAACTGGGATCTAACGTAAATGGATAACGGAAATTGCGACCCCAACTCCTCTCTCCATGACAGAAGGGTCGACGGGAATCCAAACCAAATTTTTATTCCCTGACTAGACTGATGAGGAGCTCTACGTAAAACCACAGTTTATATCCTAAAACCACATTTTCCGTTTCTGTCTCCTTAGCTCATCTCATTTTATCTTCCCGTTTGTGACACAACAACAAATTTACATCGGAAACCATGAATTATTAAAAGTAAAATTGGAAAATGAATTGAATAAATAATGAAACCCTTACAAACCAAGAATGCAATATCTTCTACCTACTAGAATAATATTTACGTTACTAGCCTAACAGAAAACCTGTAATGTGAGAAGAGCCACCTGGAGAATTAAACATGCAAATCAAAGCAAATTTACTAAACAAATCCTTGAATTTCGTACTGTAAAAGGTATGAATAAAATAACAAAGCAAAATACCTTACATAATATATTAGGTTTTGATGAAGTGAAATACCAAAGGTTTCAGGCTTGTTATTGTAAACTTTTACTAGCAAAAAACCTTCTTCTCTATTGATGTCCTTTACTGTAAAGGAGGCTGAAATTTTCCGCCGGGAGAACTAAAATCCAATAACTTTTGATTAATGTCGGTAAGATCATTCAACCTCCGAAATAATGGATAATTACAATTTGTATAAAGTTGATAATCAAAATGGTTCGGTAATAAATTTTCTGAACTTCAGAAAAATTTAAACAAAAAATTGCTGAAAGCTTGATTAAAAAAATGTTATAAATCACTTGAATTCTTTTTTAATAACTTGTAGTCTTTTTTCTCAATATTAATCATTCAGCCAGAAACTTTTTTTATTTCTGTCCACGTACAATAATTTTTATAGTTTTACAAGTGAAGCTCCAGAAGTGTAAAGGTAGGTTTATATTTCATAACTGTAAACGATGGAGTTCTGGCAGTTAAAACATGAATGTTTCAATTTGTCTTTCACTAGACAAAGTTTCAATACGCAACTTTAACGATATTGTCTTAAAAACTTACCGCAGGCCATTGGTGGACAAATTTCAACTCTGGCTTATTAATGAATAAAAGTTCTAACCCAGATGGTCTGTTGGTAGGCAAGGGCCAATTGTGAGACATCACAGATAATATACTTGCCACCACTGGTAGCCTCTAATCGGCTAACGCCCAATCTTGGCCACCGATATGGCTATTGATGTGCAAATTCTAACAACGAGCCACAAGTCGGTAAGTCCCTTTTTGTTTCCATTTTGAATCATCAGAGGGTAAACCGTAATTGTGGATCATCACAGATCGACGTAGATGGCCTATTAGTGGACAAGTTTTGATTATGAGTCATTGCAAAACTTTGGCTCAGCTTAAATAGTCTGTTGGTTAACAAATTTCAATTGTAAGCCTATCGAAGGGTAAAATTTGATTTTTTTCTTAGTAGGCAAATCTCGATAGTAGTAGACACTGTTGGTAGCATATTAATCCCATCAGAAAGAGAAACCAGATTTTGATCCATCTGAGCTAACCTATTGGTGAACGAATCTCTATTATATTTTGGTATACCTTAAGTGTTTTATTGATAGATGAATCTCGACAAATCAATTTGTAAATCCTAATTGTTACCCTATCATAATTAATTGTGGATGAATACCAATTGTGAGGTACCATTTACCACAAGTAGCCTATCAGTAAACAAAGCCCTATTTTAGTTCACTGCGAATCTCAAATGTGGGCAACCACACAAGTGCGTTTAGAATCAAAACCTGATTGTAGTTCGCTCTAATCAAAAAATTCAAAATATTAAATTTTTTCTTAAAGTTTATTAAGCCCCTTGTCGCATAATTCTTGCAAAATCAAAGATAGACTAGCAATTCTAAAATTAAAATTAGAAACTAGTTGTGTGCCCTCGAGATCCACTCTGGTTAATAAGTCCAAGATGTTTGAAAGTTTCTGACTAGTAGATTTTGAGATTGAATTTACAAATCAGTTGGCTATCTTATCTAACAAATTCATTTTTTGACAGTTTTGCTCTATGGTGGTATCCTAGCTACAAGATACTAATACTTACTAGATAGCGAATTTCAATTTTTGGTAAGGAAAGCTCGATTGTGGGTTATCGCAAATGAACTATTACAGAGCAAAATTAGAATCGGAAAAAACAAAAACTTGACAAAGTCACATTCATCAAAAGCACACAGCTTGATTTTTTGCTACTAATGCGACGTGGCATTTTGGTCACAGTCAAAAAGCTTGATACTGAAGATCCTATTCGCAATTTTAAGTATAGATGAACTTAACTTGTTGATAAAGACAAACTTGACAAGATGCTGAAAGTTCTAGAAAAGCTGGTCAAAAAGCTCTAAATACCTCATCGTTTCTAGTCCAAAATACCCCATCCATAAATTTGTTCTCATTAATCAGCCCAAGATGACTAATCGCTCCGAGTAGTACCGCGAAGCACTTCCATTCTCCATATCTGACTACTTTAAAATACCTAACGAATTTTGAAACTGGACTTGGAAGTCAGTTGCCCACTCTAAAAAGCTTAATAAACCCAAAACAACTTCTTTTTCAGTATAATCTAACTATTTAGATCATTTGCCTGCTCTATAAGTTCACTTAAGTCGATTACTTCTAGCTAGAAGTTGGTCAAGTCCAAAACGGTTCGCCGTTTTGTCTATCTGACATCTCTGAAGCATCTAGCAAAGTTTTAGATCTAAGTTAAAAGTCAGATGCCTGTTAATTGCTTTTTAGCCTTTTTTTGGTTGATCCTTTAAATTTAATAAAATTAAGAAATAACTAAAAACTCAGTTTGATGCCAATGTGTAGTGTTTTTTGACAGAGTTACGTTCATTACCAAAAGCACACACACATACGATTATGCATGGTCAACTACAGGGTTTTAAACTTTAGCCCCGCAACACCCAAGGTCATTGGGTATTATCAGCCGTCTATCTCGGTTGGTAATGTGCGATTTCAAATAACAACTTTCATGTGGTGGCACTGATGAAGCCAACTAATCTAGCTGAATGGCGCTTTTGAAAATTTTTTCTTCCTCTCGTTGCTTCGATTAGTAGCTACGGTGCAAGAAGTTGACTTCTGTTAGGCAAAACCTTCATCTGTCCTCTCGTAAGCTTTAAAGAAACGTCAACCGATTGCAGATAGCTCTTCTTTAAGTTTTCTGTGCGATCTCCAAAAACGGCCGCTCGAAAGATGAAACTCTCGAAAAATCCCAAAAGGCCGAAATGAAAGACTTACTGCCCTTCAGAACTTTGAGGAGGGACGCTGCTCCTCATAAGAGTATACGAGGTTGCACGTGTGACCTGACAAGCAAAGGACTAGTTTGCTATGAAAAAAGAGGCAGTCAGACCACAAACAAAGAAGTTTTGTAGCCTTTTTTGCATGTCTGTATGTTATTTTGAATAAATAGAACATTATAAACCAAGTAATTTTTTTAATTGAAAAGTTACGAACTTTTTGGATCCATCTACTTTAATAAGTTAAAGTGCTTCTGTCTAACAAATGGTTATTTATATAAATTTTGAAGGTTAAGGACGCAATTTAAAATTGAAAAAGATAGTTTCAAAGTGATGGTTTTTTTATAAAAATGTCATCTCGTTATATTTTTCCTTGTACATGAACACGTTAAACTGTCTTCAAAAAGAAAACTAAGAATATTTCTGGCGTTATCTGGCTTGATGTATATAAGATACTCTGTAACGTCAATTTGTTGCGCTCTAGGTAAAAGAATGGCGTAAAGAAGGGATCAGCAAAAATCGTATTTCTAGCACAAACATTTTATTAGGACAGAATTGATATATTGATGTTTTGCAGTGCAGAACAGTTTATATATTGTCAAGGTCAAGTTAGTGAGACGTAGCCTCCATACATTAATTAACATAGAGTTCTTTACAATAAAGTAAACCATCTCGCCTACAAAAATTTGTTTTTCGGCCTACTATGTTGGCCTGCGTTAAACTTTGTTGTTTGCTTTTCACGAAATAATTTAACTTTCATGAATAGATTTATTATTGCAAAGTAAGTTCTGTTTATATTGTTTTACAGCTAACAAGAACTTAAAACGTTTTGAAGGTGAGCCTATTGCTTTAAGATTTTTACAGTAGAATATTATCCAATTTTATCTTTGATTCAATTTATTAAATAAGAAAACATCTTTTATGAATTTTTAATTTTCTTCTTTTTATTGTTTTCATAAATATCTTATTATTGACACAAAGGGTCAACCCGTCTTAACAAGACTGACATAACGGTTTACAAAAGTTTGATGAAACCAAGAAGACTAAATAATTTGAAAAGCTTGAGCAGCTCAGTAATTTATAACTATAATCTAAATGAAGTTAATAAAAACTTTCTTCACGATTCTTCAAAATAAAGGAAAACGTGCACTATATGGTTAAATTACAAGGCCTTGAGTAAATTTTCATTTAACTTATTAAAAACAAACCTTGAATCTGTCTTTAAATTTTGCAGAGAAATTCCAGCCTAAGGAGTATAAAAGCTTTTTAATAAGATTTTGTTTTAATTTCCTTGAAACAGTCAAATCAGTCCTTCACAGCTGAATATTAATAAGTAAATGCTTTAACAATTAGTATTATTATAAAAATGTATAATTTTTGTTTTAAAATCAAAAAAACTTAAATAAGGTTTCAGAATCTTCAAAGTCTATTATCCAATTTTAACGTATTACTATATTCAGCCTATTCATGTAGTTATCCGCAGTATAATACGCACTCGTTCTGTATTTAAGTACATTAATTTTGAATTATAACTCACTATTAAACGCATAAAACTCCGAAACCTGCTCATTAGTAGTGTTACTGTTATATAATGGAGTTGGAATCATTAATGCCCATAAAGTTGCTACAATCTTTTAACAGTAAAAACACATGCAAACTTGGCAAAAAATCTCGTCGATAACACTTTTGCACGCCATGTTACGAAATAAAAAAAACAACACAACAGAGAATAACAACTCCTCCCACAGACGGTTCTGGTTCTTGTTCTCTCTTGTTTAGTTTGCAGTGGTCGTTAAATACTTTTATAGTCGAATAATAATGTTTTGATTGTTTTCAGTTACGAGAAACTTGCACGATGTTATTTTATAGATTTTTATATTTTTAGGTCTTCCTAGCTTTGCAGTTTTATATTTTTATATAAACGGTCGTTGTATTTGAAATGAAGGTTTTTTCAAGTTCTTTATCTACCCTTCTTTATTTTCCTTTTCTTTTTTTTTGGTTGATTTACAATTCAATCTTTCTAATGTCTTAGTATTTCATATTTTGTCTTACTTCAACTGTCATTTCCTTTGTAGGGTTTATTGAATTTGCACATACTACATAGTCGATAACGGTAGAAATAGCAACAGATAAATTTCTGCTTTATCATTCTTCCTGTTATTTTATTTCTAGTAAAATATTTGAATTTGTATACTACGAGAAGTTTTCTAAAATTATTGTTACATATTATAAGCAGTGAAAC
Organism: Ignelater luminosus; assembly: GCA_011009095.1. NCBI lineage: Eukaryota > Metazoa > Arthropoda > Insecta > Coleoptera > Elateridae > Ignelater > Ignelater luminosus. The sequence continues at coordinate 164,069 of VTPC01090913.1, forward strand.
ATTAAAAGCGTTTTGTTGCTAAAAATTTTGTAGAGTGTATATGTCGGATTACAAGTAAAAATTTGAAAAACTTAAAACATTCTACGATATGAAAATTAGTTAAACTTGAAGATTTCTTCAATTTGGGCAGGCCTCAAAGTTTTTCAGTTTCTTGTCGGCTGCCTTAACTTCTAAACC
>VTPC01090913.1:169245-207436 GCA_011009095.1 Ignelater luminosus
ACTGTGTAATTTTCAATATTATTTTGTCATAACAAGTTTGTTAGCAGAATTTGTTATCCAACGTCAATCAAGTTATCAAATCAATTAGAAACTTCTCAATAAAGAAGATGTTTCTGGCTGGAAAACAAAACCCAACATGAAATCAGATAGATAATAGTTAGAAGATATTGTGAAGACATGACGGAAAAAGAAGAGCAAAGTAGCGTTTCCGGTGTTTTATGATGACAAATTACAAGCTACAAGCTGATCGGAGACATAGATTAATGAGTAGCAATGACGATAACAAACACTCAGTTCTATAACTAATAAATATGTCTTATTTCCAAACTTACAATAGTCCATAAGCAACGTTGTGAACATCCACTTTCATATTCATGTAACACAAGATTTCACTGATTTACAGAAGATAAGTCGGTTTAAATCTGTAAATTAACAAATCTTACAAATTAAAAGTAATCTAATGTTATTTTGTAGGAATGTTTTTTATAAATTAATTTTTAATTTTTATGAGCTAAATAAGCTACAAGCTAAAATAGCATCATGTCATATTATTAAAAAATGTGAGTTGCTAAAATAAAAACAAATTTTGTTAGAGTTGACAGTTATACTTTTATAATAAAAATCTCAACAATATAAACTGATACCATAGACTGTTAGAGTCACACAAAAACCAAATTCCCTTAAAAATAAATTTTTAAAATTTTTTATTTCATTATTAATTCAATAATTACCCAAATCCCTGTTCTTCTCATCTTGTGAATTGGCTTTCTAAGATTTATTCATTAACGGTTAAGTATTTGCATATTCCCTTTGTTTACACCTACGCTTACATCTACTTACTCCCCTCGTCTGTGCTGAAAATGAATAATAATAAGAGGCAAACACATTTCTTTGAAATATTAAAGCTAGATATTCTTAAAGAGGTGTGATTACAAGTTTATTAATAGCCCTATTTAGTTCAAGTTTCACAATTTATTATTCATGATGAAAGTTTTTCCGACCGGTGTGTTGGTGTACTACTTCACTATTTATAAGCTTATTAAGTATACATAGCAGTGTTTCATTAAAACTTTATCGGATATTACTTCAAGAAGAAAAGTTTTAGTTTATTTCTTCAATTATCAAGTTTATTCTTGTACTAAATGACAATGGCGTTTCCAAGGGGGTAGGAAGTTTCATCACGAAGTTAGAATGTAAAGTATATAAGATACAGCACAAGTAATTTTTACGAAAGACGGTATTAAATTTCACTTAAAATTTAAATTTCCCTTGTATGTCGAGAAATTGCGTGGGTGGTATAATGTTACACTTGTAAAAGCTTTATTAGATTCGTTATTGAAATTCGGATTTTTAAATATTTCATTTCGAAATATTTCGTTCACATTTTTTTCAGTTACAAATTTTATTCTGAAACAAAGTAATTCAAAGAACATAAAAGATGAATTTGAAAATAGCTCAATTATGAAATTGTGTTTGCTATTGTACGACATGCGATTAAAAAGTTGTGCAATAACTTCCAGACATTCTCCTTCTTGGGATTTTTACTTTTACTGTTACTCCTATCTTTTCATCTGCAATTTCAAGCTTAGACGCCCAGTATAACAAGATAGCCGATTACACCTTTTCTTTTTTATTTAATTTACCTTTTTTTGATGACTGTCTGAAACATTTAAAATGTATTTATTAAGATGAATTGTTTCTGTTAAAAGACAAAATCCCACGGTGGCGTCCAAAGGGAAGAGAAAACCAGAACGTAGGCCACCGGTGCACATTCGAGTACGAAACACGACTTTGAGCAACTGAATCAGAATTGCACCACCGAGAATGGCCATTGTTGTACAAAATACGACTTCGAGCAATCAAAGGTGGCCGTTCGAAGGCAATGCACCAGCTCTCTTGACTGCCAAAACCTGATTTTGGGCTACTGAGAGTGGCTGTTGAAGGGTGAAACATCATTCGAGTTGCCGAAGATGACTGTTGGAAGACAAAATCCAACTTAGAGACATCAAAACCTGAAGATGGTTGTTGGAGAGCAAAGCTTCTAAAAATCCCCGTTGAAATGGAAGGTATGACTTCGGGTTACCGAAAGTGGTCGTTGGTTGACAAAGTATGACTAGCAAAGCAAAACTTAATTTTGAGTCATTAAAAGTTTTTGTTAGAAAGTGAAGCCCGATCTTGAGGCAGTTGGAAAGTGAAACTTAAATTTGAATCACCACAGCGACCTATTAAGAGTACAAACCCTGTTTGTGGGCCACCGAAGGCGATTCATTAGAGTGCAACGGCGATTCTAACCTCTACAAGTGGCTATTAGATGCTGAAGCTTGATTTCAGACTACCAAAGGTAGATACACAAGGGTGTGGCACTACCGACTTTGGCCTTCGGAGTGAAAAGTATGACTTTGATCACCAAAGATGGCCGTAGCTTGACAGATTCCGACTTTGAGTCATTGCGGTGATAGTGCAAAACCTGTTTGTGGACAGCAGGCGGTTCATCAAAGTGCAAAGCCTACCAAAAGTATTTTCTAGAAGGTGAAACTCAACCTTGGATCACCGACAGTAGCTGTCAGAGTGCAAAGCACAACCCTCGGCCATCAAAGGAGGCTTTTAGGAGGCGAAACCCCCACCAAAAGTATCTATTGCAGAGCGAATCACTACTTGGATGTCGGAATCTTATTTCGGGCCGCTGAAAGTACCTGTTGGAAAACAAGGCCCGGCTTTGGACCACCAAAAGTGGCAGTTGTTGAATAAAGTACAACTTTGGCTCACCCAAGATGTCCTAGGAGTGTCCTTGAAGCTTGATATTGAGACAGAAAAGGTGACTATTGAAAAATAAATCTGAGCTACCGGAGGCAATTGTAAATGTGACTGTTAGAAGGCGCAACTCTGGGTTACTATTGGAGGGTGAAAGCCTTGGGTGTCGAAACTTGATTTTGAGTCTCTAAAGGTAGCTGCCAAATGACGAAACACAACTTTTGACAATCAAAGGTGCCGGTAAAGAGTGAAGTCCGACTTTGAATTACCAAAGTTAACCGTTGGTGTGCCTTTTGGAAGGAAAATCTCAGCTGTGAGTCATTAAAAGTGGCCGTTGGAGTGCAAAGTACGACTTTGAGCTACTGAAGGTGACCGTTAGTGGACAAACAACGAGTTTCCTTCAATGCAGAATCTAGTTTCGTCTTTCTAGAGGTTGGAGGGTGAAGCACCAAAAATGGCGATTGGGATTCAGGGTACTGGAGATGGCTCCTGTAGAGCAAAGCGTTATTGAGTCATCAAAGGTGACAGTTGGACGACTTGGAGCACACAAAGGTAGCCTTAGAAAGACAAGATCTGATTTTGGGCCACCAAAGGTGGCTCTTGAAGATTCAAGGCTACCGAAAGGAACCATTGGATGCTAAAGTTTGATTTTGGACTACCACGGTGAGATATTATTTGGTCCATTGAAGGAAGATAACCCTTGGATGTCTAATCCTGACTTCGGACCATTGAAAGTGGCTGTTGAAAGACGAAACCTGACTTAGGACCATTAAATGCTGCCATTGGAGCGCCAAAGGTGACTGACTTTTGGAACACCAACGATGATTATTGAAAAATATAGCCAGGTTTTGGACTATTGCAGTAGCTCTTGAAATGCAAACTCTGTTGGTGCGGCCAATTAAAGCACAGACTTGAATATCGAAGTCTGATTTTGGATAACTGAAGATGGTTGTTAAGAGGTGAAGTCCGACTTTGATTCATTGAAGAAACCGTTGAAGTACAATGTACAAGTTTAGGCTACTGTAGGTAACCCTTGAACGTCAAAACAGAATTGTTTAGATTAGAGGGTAAAGTACACTTTCGGGTTCCCAAAGGTAGATGTTGTTGTTCGAAGTACTATTTGAGTTACCAGACTTGGGGTCACCAAGATTGGTGATCTAGGAAAGCAAAGTATGACCTTGGAAGATGAGACTCGATTTTTGTCTACCGCAGTGGCCTATTAAAGTGTAAAACTTGCACGTTGAAGACTAATTTTGGGTTACCAAAGGTGATTATGGGAAGGAAAAGCCTAGCTTTGCGCTATTGAAAGTGCACGATTTTCGCATTGGAAGACAAAGTACCGCTTTGAGTAACCAAATAAGGTGGCAAAGATGATTCTAGGAAAGCAAACATTTCTGATCATGGACCATCAAATGTGTCTGTTAAAAAACAAAGCCCAACTTTGGACCGCAGGTACCTATTAGAATGCAGAGCTAGATGGTTTATTGGCAGGTGACGCTCAATAATAGGTCACTACAAGAGATGAATGCATGTAAACTTTTGGAGATCGATGTTGAAGTTACAATTAAAAGACTACCATTTAGGAGGATATTATCCACGATGACCAAAGGTGATGCGTAGCTAATACAAAATACATTTGAATCCTTCTTTCTCTTGTGTTACCATTCTCTGCTTATCTATTATTTAGGTTAGTCTCTTCATAAGTCAACAAGTCGTTGAACAAGCTGTGCTGTTTTAAGGTTTTTTTTAATTATACAATCTGTAGATTCATTTCTGGTGGAAGCTCAATATATGTCTTACATCAGAAGACCAAAGATCAAAAATTAAAATTTTCTATTGGGTGTACTTTAGAATGGATCTAAATGGATGGAGAATATCTGATCCATTCAGTTCTGTTGTTATAGATTTGTGATAAAGTCATCGTCTATAAATATAAAACGTAGACCTTCTCCGATTTGCAGTGGGCAAAAATGAAAGACGATTACCTCGACTATCCAAAGAGACATGCTTGGTGATCAAGAGGAAAGGTACGAATCACTGAATAATTAAATCTAGACTTTTTTCTGATGCAGCTCAATAATAATAATAGACAAAACATCTATTGAAATCTTTAAAAAAATATTTTTATGTTTTATTAATGAATAAACAAACGTTAAAAATTGACTATATCAAGATTCATTTAGCACACGCATTTTCTAAATTGGTTTGGAAAGGTTATATTTAGCAAATCATAATTACTAGCTACGTAATTAAGAAAATGAATCAGCAGCGTTCCAAAAGGATCAATATACTTAACGAGAAGACCACAATATAATAAATCAGGCAGAAGTAGATATCATAAACAGGTTCGTTGATTGGTAATAAAAGTGGGCCATCCGTAAATAAGGTAATAATCGAAGTACCCTGTTTACTACTGTGTTAATGTTAAAGTAATGAAATGAAAGAGCTTAACCCAGTATGCCATCGTAATAATTAAGGGTAAGCATTACTGCCCTAATTATAGGCTCATTCATTCGAATAGCTTTGCTTAAAACACATAAGAGTGGTATATTGTTCATAAAACAAAAAGATGAAACCAAAATTTTTATTATAATTTGCTCTTTGTAATTATTGGTTATTCGCGACCCGCATATGTTTTAGGTGTTATTAATTAATGTTTCAGATTTAAGTAAAGAAGAAGGTTGCATTATACCGAAAGAAGATAAAAATTAGTAATAAAACAACAAAAGATTACACAAGTAGGGAAAAGCTGTTAATGTTGAATGCGCGAATGTTAGGAGTGTTTTTCCACCATTTTCTTTTAAAGAATCTTTCAAATTAGTAAGATTTGTTGAATTATTATTAGATAAGTAAATAAAAATAGTTTTTGGGTAAACAGAGCATTTTCTAATTAATCATTTTGAATGTTATGAAAACTTTAAATAGTGCATTTTATGATGGTTGCTCACATAATTATTATTAATGAATACAAAAATAACAAAGTGAAATATAATGATAATGTTTGCAAAATGTTGTAAATGACTTTAAAATGTAAATAAATAATGATCGCGCATAAGGAAAGGAAGGTAGAAAAAGGACAAAGCTAGTAAGATTAAGAAATCACGAAGGCAATTAAGAAGTGATCCTAAAATCGCAGAATAAAATTAAAAACTAATTACTCTAATGGAAATTGTGCTACCGAAATGTCATGCAGCATCATCAATTTAGGCAAACGTTTTAGGAAGCACACAGTGAGAACAGCTGAGTCGTGTAACTCAATAGCAATAATGAATCTAATTGATCCATTAGCTTGAGTGAGAACTAAACGTTCTAAATTCACGATGCGTTGCTTAGAATAATTTAAATGGATATTATTGTGTTGCTGCTAATCTCGTAATAAGATGCTACCTTATATTCATTCGAACCAGATATAATGTATAAATATAGAACTGGAAGAGCAAAGAAGTGGGGCAGAAAAAAAATGTAACGGAATTTAATAACCTTTATAAATTATTAGTGGAGGATTAGCGCGAGTAATTCGAAAGCCGTAAAAATTCCTGCAATGTAAGAACTTCTTGAAATGTATTACTGGCTTAGCAAGCTCATAACTCTGAAATAATGTCTGTTTTAAGCACACTACTAAATTACCCTTTCTGTTTATGGCGAAATCTCGTAAAATCGTAATTAATCGTTTTTGTGCGAATGCGGAGTAATTCAAAAGTAGTAACTTCGAAACACACTCGCGGTGCATGGAGAAAACAACTACTTGGTACACACAAAGAGAAATATTATAGTTGGCGTATAAATTATATCTCATATATTAATTTATACGTTAAATACTGCCAGAGTTTAGCAAGTTGGTGAGAAAATTATTCATACAGTCCACTGTATAATGTTTATTATGAATATGCCGAATTTGAAAGTATAATTTCACTCTGTTAGCGATAAGCTAATGAACGTTATTAAACTGAACTGCCCAACTAAAACTCTTATAATAACTGTACATAAGCTTAAGTTACAAATTTCACACAGCCGAAAATAGATTTTATTATATAACGTCTCAATCATATACGAATTTGGGTCAACAGGAAAATTATTAAATCGAATTTTAAACACTTCCAAATTTAAAAACACCCTTTTTTTATGAAATATGGAACTCGAAATAACTCTAATCAGAAATTCAAATTAAATGAAAGCAACATATACAAAACATTATATCCATTAGTGGAGGAATTTTTTTGTCAAAACAAAATATGCACTAGAAGAACGAAAAGATTTTTTTTAATGAGATTGTTACGTTTTTGCTCTTTTTTCTATACTATACTACAGCGTAGGCAAAGTTACAAAAAGCACAAAGAGTTATAAACATCATTATATCTCGTGGAAAGTTACACAACCTTTTTTGTTTTAGAAAAATATAACGACGTAAAAGAATATCTTTCTATCTGTACAGGGTGTTCTAAATACGAGCCACATCCATATTTAATAAATGTATAAACTGATATTTCTTAAGAAAAAACATAATTTTTCTCATGCTCAAATGCATGAGAACACAGATTCAATTCTAACTACACATTGTTTAAAAAAGTTCTTTTTAGAATGCTGTTATTCTTTGAATTCATTAATTTCGAGATTGACTACAATAGTTTAATCCCATAAAATATGCTCTCTTTATGAGATCATACGTTAGCACTAACTTTTTAATTTTTCTAACTTTTATAAAATTATACTTTTCGATTTAAACTTCGTTAAACACTGTCTCACACCAAAATCAATTGAGAATGACAGAAATCATTGTCTAATAACAAACAAAACACTTTATTCTTTTTCCAGACTGTATTCAAATAAGCCGTTTTCATTTCGAATTCATGCATGTTTATTGGCATCAACAACTGCAATAACACCCACATTGTCCTTTCTGAAATTCTTACTTTTGCCACAATCCCACTCTTTATTATCTATAATCTCATGTTTGTGTACGCTTAGTAATAAATAAGACAGTTGATAACATCTCTTGTTTTTTATTTTATTTGAATTTTCTAGAGTATATTATTAAACTGCTTATGTGACGAAATTCGAGGGAAGGATAACACCAAAATATCTGATACAGAGCTGGTTTTCAATTCTGATCGTTGAATGGCGAATCCTGTAGTGACCTTTAAAGAAAGAAGCTCAACTTTTTGTTGGTTTTGGACCACTGAAGATGGGCGTTGAAAGGCAAAGTTCAACCTTGAACTACCACAGGCGACCGTTGTAATACGAAGCCTGACTGCTGACTACTGTGAATGGGATATTAAAGAGAAAAGGCGGATCGTGGTGGCTTATTAAGAGGTAAGGCCCAATTATTGATAGGCGAAGCTTGACAGTACCCACAGACAGTGGTCTTTGGATGATAAACTTTGGCTTTGAACAGCCGAAGATGGACATTTGAAGATGAAACTCAATTCGAAGCCAATCCTGTCTTTGAGCCACTACAGGTGATCTTTGAATAGAGAAACCTCGACTTGTCGGGCAAAACTTTACTCTTGATTGTCGAACGTAGACGGTTAAAGACTTGGGGGCACCAAAGCTAACAAAATCCAATTGCTAGCTACTGCAGATGGCGTTTTATAAGGTAAAGTCTAATAATTCTGGTTCATGACAGTTATGGACCACCGTAGATGACTTATTACATGACAAATCCCGATCGTGAAACACCACATGTGGCTTATTGTGCAAAACTCGACAGTAGGTCATAGAAGCTGATCGTTAGATGGAAGATTCTGGCTCTGATCCGACGAGATTCCAAACGTGAGCGTTGCAAGTCGAAATCCAATTTTGTAGCTACAGACGGTGGTTGTTGAATAGTAGATTCTCGTTTTGAGCTACTACAGTTGACCGTTGAGCCACCAAGAATGGGCGTTAGCGGGCAAAGCCCGACTTTAAGCTACACAAAGTGTTCCTTGCATAACAAATTCTAGCTTTGGGCCACCGACGGTGACCGTTATCGTGTAACCTTACTTTGGGTTGCTAAAAGTGATCGTCGAAAGGCACAAAATTACTTGGGGCTACCAAACGTGACCATTGCAGTACGAAACCTGCACGATAGATGATTTACTGATTTACTGCAGGTCATTTTAGGTGATCATTATAACGCAAAGCCTAATAGGGAGCCACAGAAATTGAATGGTAAAGTTGCAACTTTTACAACCGGAGGTAGGCGTTAGGTAAAAGGTTCTAGATCTGCCCCACCAAAATTGAACGTTGTTGGATGGAAAATCCTGATTTTGGGGCACTAAAAATTAAAAAGAGAAATTCGATCTGGGCTACAGGGTTGTTGGGTCGTCGTAGAAGAAACATGACTTTAAGCCACCAAAGCTAACCGTTTAATTTGCAATTTTGTTTTTGTGCCATTCAAATCGGGCGTTGTTCGGTAAATCCTGGCCTTGGGTTACCGTAGGTGATGGTTGGAGGACGAATCACAATTTAAGTCACTAAAAATGGACGTTATATGGTAAATCCTCGCTTTGGGACAGCAAAGATTGCCGTGGAATGACGAATTCTGTCTTTGCTTCCCAAAACCCAACTTTGGACTTACAAGGGTGGGCATTAGAAGACTAAATCCGACTTTGGGACATCAAATGTGACCGTTGGATAGAAAATTTTGATTTTGTGAAGCAAATATCGAGAATGGACTACTGTACGTGACATGTTGAAAATCGAAGGAGCACAATGGACCACACAAGTGAACCTTTGGAGATCAAAGTTGCAGTGCAATTGAAAGATTGCAATTTGGGATAGAACTAAACGTAATCCAAACTAAAAGGCAAAAAATGCTGCATAGCTAATAGAAAGCCTCTTCTACTTGATTTCCGCAGAAGTTAGAAATCTAGGTTAGTGACTTTTTAGGGATAGCGTTTGAACCAACAAATCTTGCTGTGCTATTTCGTGGTTTCTTAATTCTAGGCTTACTCTAACTGCCCACAACGTAATTTTTCTCAGAAGGAAAAGAACTTTAAATTTATTGCTAATGAAAACCTAAAATGTAAGAGGCCAGAAGATTAGAAAACAAAAATTAAAATTTTTGGCTTGCAAAATATAAGAAGCTGTCAGATTACCAGTAAAATGAAGAGTGGAGGCTACGCGTTTCTAAGTAAATCAAGGATCTCTGTTTCATTCTGTAGTATTAAGTCATCGTCTACAAATGTAGAACGTAAATTTTTAGTGAGTTAACGCTGAGTTTTTTATTTTTGCTAACACTTATGAGAAAACACGAAAATTGTTGTTTTCAAATTATAACGGGAAGAATAGTTAAGCACATTTTATCTAGTAAATCTTAATTCCTCAGCCTAAGACCGCTTAGTAAACTAGTTCTGTGTATTATAGCAATTTAAATTTTTACGCTTTTTTATGCATCAGAAATTAAAAACTTGACAAGTAGGACTAGACAGAGATGGTAATAAAACAATCATGGCCAACCCGAAATAAAAATTTAAAAATCGTTTCTCATAACCATAACCAAACTTGTAGTGTTCCGTTAAAAAAATTCATAATCAATTCCAGTTGTGAAAAGGGTTAATATAAAAAAACAGACATAGTAGTATTAATACCAGGAATGGTTCCTAATCCTTCTTCATGGCTTGACTAGATGCAATAAATAATATATATGACATCATAATAGTTCAAGGTGGTAACTAAAATGTAGGCTGTAAGTTGTCTGTAACTATTACTTTTACAGTAGCCATATTTGTGAGACGTTCTTTTGTTACCTTGCCTTTTGCTTTTGGTTGTTTTTTTTCTCTAGAGGTCTGAAAAGCTGAAACGTATCTATAATCACCACAAAGTAATTATTTTGAGTGGAAAATCCTTTTGATGTTGTAGATGCTTAGAACAGACTAGATGTCACAGTTCACATTGTTGTCTACCTTTATTCATTAGGAGCCTTTTTAAATTTTTAACTTTCAGAGAAAAGGTTTACTTAACATGCTAGACAGCGAAAATCTAAATTATTTACAAAGTACATGAAAAAGTCTTTTCCTACCTCATTATTTAGTCAATTCAATCCTTTTTTACAGCTAATAGTCATTTTTTTATCAAAAAATCTTTTATGATGAAGTCACCTACCTGATAAATGCTTCACAAGATGGTTTTGGAACATGGGAATTATTTCTGAATACATAATACCAAAGAGTAACAATAATTTATTTATTTGTTCTAAATCAATGTTTTCTAGATTTACATGGTCAGCATTAACAATGTTGGAGAATGCCAGAAATGTCCAGGTTGTATAAAGTCTTCAAACTTAACAGCTCTTACATAAGGCTGTCATTAGCACTTAGGTTGGTCATTAAAAAAAACTTTACAAAACAAAACAAACAAAAGTAAAGATAAAAAACTTTTTTAAAACTAAAAATATGTTTATTCTCATTAGTATTCTGTTCATAGAAAAAAAAGAACTTTTAACTCACGAAGCATAACACTAATAATATACACATTTGCAGGTTATACAAACAACACGTCCTTTGCATGCCTACAAACGACTATCATTAGTAATTTTACCATTTAAATTAACGCGAGGAAAAAATTATATTAAAAATGAAAATGGGAATTTACATAAAACTGCATTTTGTTGGATTTAAATGGAAATCGAGTTTTGCTGGTAATTAAATGTAAATAGATTTAAAATTATTATTGCCATGATTATCGGCAATTATTTAGAATTTATTTTCAATTTTAATTGCAATAAATACGTATAGAAGAAACAATAAATTATCATTTAATTATATTTTCCAATTTATTACTTTGATTAGTTAATGGATTAGTACACTAGCAAATTCTAATTTTTTGAGAATCCACCATTGCTCACAATTTCTGTTAGATAACCTACCTTTTTCTACATGTTTTAATTGTACAAATGAATATCTGACAGATCATAAACATACAAAAGTATATGACAACTAAGTAGTAGCCTAACTGAGAGAAGTCTGATTTCAAATTTTGTGAAAGAGATAGAGAAAAGTTTTTTAACTTTCAGAAACTTGATACTAGCAGAGATATTTTCAGATATTTATTATAAAAAGTTTTTCACGTCAGAAATTAATTACGAACTTTTACAGGTAAGAGGTACAGAGTGAGTTTTTAAATTTCCACTTCGGGTAGTTCATGATTGTTTTATTATCCTCTATCAACTTCTACTTGTCTAGTTTATAATTTATAATGCGAAGTTGTCATTGTTATACATGTCAGAGATTTTAACATTGTAAGTTAACAGTTTGCTGCAGACACTCAATTTTTTTCAAGTCAATGCCTAACCAAACAATCATTTTAAAAATTCCCTAGCACCTTGGCATCATTCTCAAAGGAGTAAACTGTCTGTAAAAACTACCTTGTTGTATTTGAAATGAAAGAAAAATCAATGAAAAGTCAAGTGTAAAAAAATATCCGGTGGGATTGAGGCAGATGTAACTTGTCATTGCGAGCGGCATACGAAAGCAACCAAATCTAGTTAGTGGGGAAAATAAAATAAAATAAAAATCCAGAAAACCACGTACTGTTTTTTTAATTATTAATATTGAATTAGAAGTTTCAAAAATTAAATTAAATTAAGTAAAGAACATGAAATGATTCTACATTTGCACGTATAAAACATGTGAAAATGTAAAAATTTAAATTGTTGTAATGCACGGGACTAGGCTAGTAGGCAGCCTTAGGTTGAGCAATAAAAGTTACCGAAGAATAACAATAACAAAGATCTGTAATACAAACGTTAGAAAATATTGTTTATATGAAAACTTAAAAACACAAACTTTTCATATTTTAATTAATTTTATTCGTAAACTTTCTTACTACTTTTAACTGTTATTAATTAACTTAATAAATGAGCAACTAACTTATCTAATAATAAATAATTAATTAAATCTCATCTTGTTCGACTTATATCGAATCATTTACTCTGAGAATTTAAATTGAAAAATTGAAAATCACATATTGATACTGGAGATTTGAAAAATCAAATTAAACATTGCAGCAGTCGGTAAATTGGGTCGCCGACGTAAGTAACTCATTAATTATATAAATCGTTTGAACTCTTCATCTCGTAGTTTTTATATCGATAACGTCTAAATTTACCGCGTCACAAAAATAATTGATTAGCTGAACAATGAATATTATACGAAGGCTAAAAATGAAATAAGAATTTTTGAAGTTCGTCTCCAACTTGATTGTTAAATATGAAATCATTCAACCTTTAGTGCTAGTCGATATTTTCAGCATTCTTACTGACCTCTACACACATGACCCTTTCTGTAGCATTTATTCAAATTAATTAGAAAACTTTAGTCGTAGTAAATACAGGGCCAAACCCAAGTACATAATATTGTTCAAGAGAATTTTAATTTTGTAGAAAAAAGACTGTTTGTGAATCACTGTAAGTGGTCTAGTGAAAAAGGAATTTTCAGCGTTAAACACTTTAATCTTGAGAAACCAGACCATAGACCATTGCAAATTGTGGGTTAAGGCAGCTTAAAAAGCTCGAATTCAAAGGCCAACTATAAACGACCGCCAGTAGTTGAGATTCAAAGATTAGGTCATCGCAGGTGCCCTGAACTAGTAAGTCTAATTCTGGGTTATTCCAATTGGCCAGATAAAAATCACTAACCTGATAAAAATTAAATTAAGAAATTAATCCACTGCAGCTGGCATGGAATTAGCAAACCTAATTTAAGCTCAATACAGGTGACCTGGTGGAAGGCGCAAGATGACTGTCAGTGGACTAACACAGTTTAAACTTAAAAATCAAACGAGCGCAGATGACCTGGAATTGGTAAGCCTAATTCTAAATCACCGCAGGTAACTTTATGGAAGGCCGACAGTAGACTATCGCAAGTAACCTGAACTATAAGATTTGTGTCCAAATGGTAGTCCAATGGTGGCTTGAAAGATTTACGACTAGTGTTGAGCAAATTTTAGTCAGACTAACGATTAACAATTACGATTAAAATTTTTTTAACTTTTAATCGTAATCGTTAATCGTTAGTCTGTCTAAACTTCGTCCAACATTATTTATGGTTAATTCTGACCCACAGCAGATAGTCAAATGAAAAGCACAGACTAATTATGGACTGCCGTGGGTAAGCCTGTGGAGCTTAAATAGTGTGTCGAGACAACTAGAACCATGAAACCTAAAAAAGGTTTGTTATTTGCAAGGTTACTGCAGTTAAGATACTCCAGTCTTTCTGAAAAATTGGGCGGAATAACTTCTTGTACCGATACTAATAGTATGAATAAATCTGATACACTTGCAAGTTCAGCTTTACCATAAAGAATATGTTTTGCGTTTTAGTTGCAATGTAGAAGAAACAACAAATTTTGTCTTTTAAGTATGGAGCTTTTAACTCAAACTAATAATTTATCAGTGTAGTATATTAATAGTAAACTGTTATATGTTGAACAATCATAGTTGCTGTAGTACATAAAAAATGGTAACTCAGAATCTTTAGAGAATTTTATTATTGATTCTTATTGCATGACTAATGACGAGTGGGCAATTCTTACAGGTTTTATACGCACAAAAAAGTTTTTGAAGTTCAACGGTTTCTCGCTTCTTTTGATTCTGAACGTGTTTTGATAAAGATTCTAATAAAATTAAAATCTTAGTGCAGTTGTACACTCTTTAAGGCATGAAATACTTATCTCGGTAAGTAGTCTTGTACTTGCTGCTAGTAAAGGGAAAATTCATCATTATTAATTTAAAATTATGCTCAACATAATCTCTAGGATCTCTTGCCGGAATGACCAACAATGCACCAACACCTTGGTAACCTCTCAAATCAAAATCAGTCTTAAACAATGGCCTCCAAATACCTGATAATCTCGATCAATATGAGTCGTTTTTAAACTTCTATTAAATAATTATTATGCTGCTGGAAGATGAACCACCTAAAGCGTTCACCTAGGAAAATGGAAAAACCATAAGCTCGAGAAATAATGATGAGTTTCTCATCGTGTCGTAGCTGCCTTCTGGCAAGCGTAGGATCAAGGTAGGAATAAGAAAATGAGTTTCCAACTAGCAGAGGTGCAACTCCCACGCAACTTACAACTAACCCACGTTGTTTGCAGAAACCTTTAAATGTTCCTTGTTCCAAATCTATGTGATTTAGGTATAATCAACTCCCGTTTACGCATTTGTACATATAAGGTTTACAGGTTGAATGTTAAATCTATTTAGGTATTACTTAAAATACGACTAAAAAAAAATTAGGTTTCTAGATTTGCTTTTTTTTTTGAAGTGGAAAAAATATAGTGGCGCCCTTTGATTTATTTTTCAAGTTTTGATAAAACACAGACAAATATAGTTAAAGCTGTGCTGGCCCAAAGTTGAAACTTAGCAAGATAAAAATAATTTAGTATGTAAGCTCAAGCAGCTACCAATTTCTTAAAGCACCAATATCTGCTTTCCTAACTGACTACTTTTTAAAAATTGAATTGTTTTGGTAAAATTTCTTTATATTGGTTAGCAAAATTAAATTAATGAAAATCAGTTTCTAATTTAATTAATTAGTAGTGCGTGTGAAAAATTTATTTTATTATAGAATTTCAAGAAAAATTAATGAATAGAAAACGGGATTAATTGACAATTTAAAATAATCAATTAAATTAAAGCAACCACTTGCTGAAAATTATTATGGAACTTAATTCGTATTAAACTACTTATTCTACCCTTTACGTTACAGATACGCGTACATAATGTAGAACAGACTCTCACAATAGTAACCAAGAAGGTGAATTAGAATCGTATTAGAAGATTTAATCAGTTTCACTGCATTATCCTTAGATTAATTAGTTGTAAACTGCTAATCTCATGTTGTACATCTTACCATGAAGTTTCAATAACAATTAATTATACGTAAATTAAATTTATCTCTTAGTTAATTATAATTTTCGTTGAGAATTTCCAGTTGTACTTTTTAATATAAAATTAGTTTTGTTAAAATTTCCAATTCAAATAGAAAAACAAGAAATTAATTTACTTCTTTAACCAATTTGTAGATTGCAAATTTCTAATTTGTAACACTAATGTAATAATTTTCGAAACAAATCATTTTACCTAATTGTACAGAAATAAGCCTTAAAACAAAGCAACAACGATGATCTTACTAAGAATTAGAATACAAAACATAAAGGAGAATTAGTAAAGAAAACCACAATCAAACAAAAGCAGGATTGTAAGGGGGTAAAATTCATCCCTTGTATATACAACTTAAAATTCAGCATAATAAGTACGACCAAAAACATCCTCCTTGAGTTATTCATTCAAAACCAAATTAACTTAGAAAATGCTTTTTGGAGAGAGAAGGAATTTTTTATTTTTTTGGGAAAAAAAGAATTCTCCGGTTTTTCTCTCTGTCATTTAAATTGAAAACGAAAAGAGCTTGAACCGAATGTAAATGTTATTATACTAGTAATTCCCGAATTAAAAAAATGTAAAATTTAGAGTTTACATATAGACAATTTATTGGTTTCTCAATCCAGAGCTATTCTAATAACATCTAGAATGTAAATAAATGTATGGGAAGGAAAGATTTTTTCGGCTAATAAACTCGGTAATGTCATCTTTAAGAGTTAAGTAGTTTGACAAATACTTATTTAACGACCAAAAGGAAAGAATAATAAAATACATAACCAGTTAGATACACCATATAACACATGAAAGGTTTAACATTCCAGGAGTGTAGAGGCAGTAAAACTTTACCTTTAGCTGTAATAATAATAATCCGCTAAATATTGCACCCAAGTTGTCTGCTTACAACGGTTTATGCCCAGATCACATACACTTTTGCACTATAAATTCTTATCATATTAAATTATCTAGCGCATTAATTTACGACGGAGCGATACGATTTATGAGGACAGGAAGCTAAGTTTCTGCGGCTTTACTTAATCAACGTTTTCACTTATTAATAAATTATTAGCGGCGTTAGATAATCACCGTCAAAATTACAATAATTCCATCTAAAAGTTAGTAGGAAATTTTAAACTGTCTCCTTTTAATTTAATTTTATAACATTCACCCTTTTTTTTCAAATTTTAAATTTCTAAATAATCTACAAAGTTTACTAACTAACGAATGCTATTACAAATATTTAAACTGTCAAGCAAGAAGAGCGTAGCTCTGCAAGAGTCCAAAAGTGTGTGTTCGTCTCCCACGTTTTTACGTTATGTGTGAAAAGCGTTGGATTTTCCGGACGTGAAAAGTGCCGGTTCGCAGTTGCGTCTGTCGCAAACTGAGCTGGATTTATCCAGGGGAAACCCGGCAAAAGTCGCGCTCGCGCACACCGGGCGAAATATTGGCACGCTGTTCATTACCGTGATAATTGCCCGAGTTGGGGATGATTGCGTTTTTTCGCGTTTGTTAGGGTTAAAGCTCTGATTATCGAAGAGGCTACACTATTAGTAATTTGGTGGACGCTTCCCATTTTCAGGGTTTGCTAATCGCCAACAAACCGATTGCGCACAATGCATACAATTGCAAAATCCACCTTGCCCCTTTTAAAGGCAGAATTTCCCCGTGTGTTCACATTTAGTAACTTTCCCTAGTAACCAATGATATTAAAGAGATTTTATGGTTAACGCTCCGTTTACATGAAGAATACCCTGGAACCTAATCGATATATCAGCCAAATGTCATTCACAAACTGCATTGATTGCAATAAATGTTGTGTAACACAAAGTAACAAATTATAGAAAATTAAATTTAACTTTTAATAGTAGCAAGTTTCTTGTTTTTAAAGACAAATGAAAGTGGATATGCTTAAATAATTAACCTCAAGTAGGCTGATTTAAAGGTCACTGAATTTTCAGAAAAGAAAACACCTGTATATTGTTTAGGGCAAGTTTATAAACTAATTATTACGGGTCATATACTTAGGAAAGAAAATGTGGGTGTGTAATGCCAAAGTTAAAGCTTTGATCAAGATATAATTTAGTATGCTGGTTAGAAATCATAAGCAAAAGCAACTCTAACTTGTCTGCTAAAGACTAAATCCTAAATCCTATTACTCGGTTCTAGTTTTATGGACGTGCTTCAAATTATCATTATTATCAAGAAATCTTTCTATTTATTTATTACATTTTGTTCAAATAATTCATATTCTTTTAACAGATCATTTTTAAATAATTTTTACTTTTTCTCAGCAAAATATATTTTTGTCTACCCACATTCTAAGCAACATATTGTGCCGTAACTCCTACTATCTTGAAACTGGATCTTTTATCTTAAATTATCTTATACAGTACACTCTTCAGATGTGGGTGAGTCCGATAAATAAAATAAAAATCATAAGAAACAATAAAACCACGCGAGAAAAAAGTTTATTCAACAAATCTAAGATAATAGTACACAGACAACAAAAGTACTTACCGGGAGATCAACTTCTCCCAACGTTCCTGCCATTTTTTTAACCCCTCCAAAAAATAGGATTTGTCGAACTCTCCAAAATACGCCTCTATCTCGGCGATGACTTCCTCGTTTGAGCTAAATTTTTTTCCCGCGAGCCATTTCTTCATGTGAGGAAACAAGAAAAAGTCGCAGGGAGCCAGATCGGGTGAATACGGGGGGTGCGGCAGCAATTCATAACGCAATTCATGCAGTTTGGCGGCGACAACTCCGGATGAATGTGCTGGTGCGTTATCGTGGTGAAACAGCACCTTCTTTTTCGCCAAACGCGGCGGTGTCTCCTTCAATTTTTTGTCGAAGCTGTCTAATAACTCACTGTAGTATTGTCCAGTGATCGTTCTTACTTTTTCTAAAAAATCCGGCCGATGGAACCATCTTCGCCTTCTTTGGAGCAGATTCACCGGGAGAAATCCATTGTTTTGATTGTTGCTTAGTTTCTGGTGTGTAATAATGAATCCAGGTTTCATCAACGGTGACAACTCGACGCAAAAACTCCTTCGGATTTCGCTTAAATTACTCCAAACACTGCTTCGAAGTTGACAGCACCATCCGCTTGTTGTCCACCGTTAGCAATCGCGGCACCCATCGCGCCGACAATTTTTTCATCGCCAACTTATCATGTAAAATATTAATTACCGTTCCGGTCGACACACCTACGGCCTCTGCTACTTCACGCACTTTCGTTCGTCGATCAGCGAGAATCATGTCGTGGACTTTTTGAATGATTTCCTCGGTAACCACGTCTGCCGGGCGTCCTGGTCGCTCCTCATCAAAAACGGATGTTCGCCCACGTTAAAATTCGTTGAACCAATATCTAACTGTGGTCATAGATGGCGAAGTGTCTCCATAAACAGAGTACAACTAGACTCGTGTTCGTAATTAGCTCTTTTAGCTGGGCAAAACCTGATAGTTCGTTGGAGGGCGAGTTCGTAATTAACTCTTTGAGAGGTTCAACAAGATCTATCGTTTCCAGGTCAGATTGTTAAAACAATCCTTGTCAATCAATTGAACTTCCGTTTAAAAACTGATGGAGGGCGAAGCCCAATTTTTGGTTCTTTAAAGGATGCAGATCAACTCGTGTTCGTACTTAGTTGCCTTAGAAGGTTGATGGAAAGAGAACTCCAACCTTAGGCTACCAAAGCTGGCGCAGCCAAAATCAAGTTTGTAAGTAACTCTCTTAGAAACCCGACTTCAAACCACCTTTGCATAGCACAGTTCAAATCATGTTTGTAGTTAGTTTTTTGATTGACAAGCTGGAGGCTACACCCATTTCTGCTGCCGGAATTTTATTTTAAAAGCTATGTATCTAATTTTTTTTACAAAACAATCTTATCACCTTCAAAGTACTTTCCATTACACTTAATGCATTTGTCCAATCTGCGATTTCATTCTTGGAGACATTTTTCAAATTTCTCTGCTGTCCTTCTCGGTTTTTTTCATCACCCCTTCCAAGTCGTCAAAATGCTGTTCTTTCATCCCCCTCTTCATTCGTGGAAACAAAAAGGAGTTGCACTGAGCGACGTCGGTGTGTAAGTGAGTAAGGGGCGTGAGGCAAAAGAGTCATGCCGTTTTTTGCTAAGACCTGGCGCACCGAGATGGCTGTGTGAGCAGGTGCATTGTCATGGTGGAAAAACCAGTCCTCCGTCTGCCACAAATCGGGCTTTTTTTGTCGGACACTGTTACATCTTCTCAGAACCTCCAAATTGAAAGCCTGATTAAGTCCACCACAGCAAAGAAAAATGAGGAGCAAGCAAAATTGCTTTTAACAACAAAATTGACGGTAACCAGACACAATTTAGAAAGAGTTGCTCGACGCTTGTCTAGCAGAAGAAATGTGTACTACGGAAACCCCGCCCACCGCAGCGCTACTCCGGTACCCTCTCGTATAAAATTATTATCGTATACTCTCTCTCTAATTACAAACACGATACTGTTTACACTCTTCAGTGGACCACCTGCGGTGGTCTAAGGTCGGGCTTTGCCCTTCATCAACTTTCTAGGAAAGCTAAACCTGTTTCTGTTCAAAGCGGTTTCAATTGTAGCACAATGTTACCAGGCAGGAGTTGACGCGACGGATCTTAGAGATGTTTCAACGTAGCAAAACATAACCAGACAATCAAAGTGCTTAGAAGATCATCTTGTTGGTCTTCACCCTGAGATCACTAGGTGTAGTTTGAACATCAATATTGAAGGTTTCTTATATAAGACAAAATTCTTTGTTCGACAACTTTGTAATTTACAAGTGACTAGAAATGACTACAGTTTATTAAATAAAAAGACTGTTGTATATCCTGCATTCTATAGGTAGGAATATGCTGGCTTGATTTAGATGACTGATACCAACTATCAACATCAACAGCGTCAATGATACGAGGGTGGTCTGAAAAGTTTCCGACCTAACAAAGATACAAGACATTTTTTCTGAAATTTTTTTTTTATTTTTCAACATAGTCTCCTTTTAACTCTACATACTTCTCCCAGCGATGCTCCCATCTCTGTAACCCGTCCAAATAGTACTCGGCATTTGTCTCTGCAAAATAATTGTTCACGAAGGTGATTGCCTCTTCATTTGACGAAAATCTTTGTCCTCCGAGCGCAATTTTTAGATGAGGGAACAAAAAGAAGTCGCTTGGGGCTAGATCTGGTGAGTAAGGCGGATGGTCAAGCAGTTCAAACCGTAATTCGTGGATTTTCGCCATGGCAACCGCTGAGGTGCGAGACGGTGCGTTGTCTTGGTGAAACAGGATTTTCTTTTTCTGCAAATGTGGCCGTTTTTTCGCAAGTTCTGCCTTCAGCTTGTCAAGTAATGATGCATAGTATGCTCCTGTAATGGTTTTTCCTTTTTGAAGATAATCGATTAAAATAACTCCATGACTATCCCAAAAAACAGTCGCCATCACTTTCCCAGCCGAAAAAACAGTTTTTGCTTTTTTTGGAGCCGGTTCCCCCTTTGCAGTCCACTGTTTGGACTGTATTTTTGTTTCGGGCGTATAATGGTGTATCCAAGTTTCATCTACAGTAATTAATCGGCGCCAAAACTCGGATTTATTTCGCCTAAACTGCGCCAAAAGAGCGTTGGAAATATTCATTCGAACACGTTTTTGGTCTAACGTTAGCAAACGCGGCACCCAACGCGCGGACAGCTTTCTCATGTCTAAATGTTGATTTAATATGTGACAAACACATTCTTTTCACATGTTCATAACCTCTGCTATCTCTCTCCCTTTAATTCGGCGGTCGTCTAGCACCATTTGGTGAACTTTGGCGATGTTTTCGTCGGTAGTTGCAGTTTTTGGACGTCCCAAGCTCTTACGGCCACGTTTAAATTCAGCAGCCCAAAATTTCACCGTGGTAAATGATGGTGCCGAGTCCCCATACACAGAATCCAACTCATCTTTTATTTGCGAAGGCGTATTGCCTTTCAAAAACAAATATTTAATGACAGCTCGATACTCGATTTTGTCCATTTTCACAAAAAAACTCACATCAACTCACTCAAAGGACTGTTACATAAAAACTGCGCCTCCAAAATGGCTGAAACTTTGGTGAGTAACTGTCAACAGATGAACAACGAAATTCAGTAGCTTTTATTTACGAGTGCTGCCATCTTCACGTTGAGGTCGGAAACTTTTCAGACCACCCTCGTATTATTTGACCATGAGTAACTTAAAGAATTAACAAAAAAGGTTTATGTATAGTATGGTATCTAAAGAAAGGTCTGAGCAATTTGCTGGTCGCAAAGAGAGGTCTTTCAAAATAAAAAAGAAACTTTTTGCACCAAAAAACTGAAGGAAGGTCTCAGAGTGAATGATTGAGGTTGATTTACGAGACAAAAATCTTGAACTGACTTAAAAATAGATAGTAGCTAGAAAACGTCACTGTATTCTGGTTACCAGAAGAGCTAAAGCAAAGTTAGGTTGCAGTTTTTTTTTTTTAGAAAAACTGGTTTTCCAAAAGTAAAGGCCAAAAAATGACTTTTAATAGTTTTAGTTGCTAGAACCATTCCAGCTAAAATTTATATTTTTGGAATCCTATTCGTAGGGTCTGTCTGTTTTTCTTGTGTCACGCTTGCATAGAAAGTTTTATACGCAGTTCATTGTCTGTTGGTTTGGTTTTGGTAACCACTGGAAAAAATGCCTGGTATATCATACAAGATGACACTTTGTATTGTTCGGCTACATCATCTCTGTGTTAGTCTCAAATTTTAAGTGCTACTAACCGTTGACGTTTCTGGCCCGAACGTGGATGTACAATATGATCTTCTACGTTTCTAGTTAATAATAGTAAAAAACTTTCGAGGCTACATAATAATATATATAGAGCTTAGCCTCTCACTATTACACCTGTTTTGAAGATTCTTTTGTTCTTGTAATTAACGTACCTTGATAGTATATCAAAAGATAAATAAAAATGGCAATAACAATCGAATCTTTGCATACCTTTTATTTCAGTAATAAATTTTATTTAAAGAAATTGCGTCACTTTACTTTTATTATCTACGGTTCATAGTATGCCTAAGATTTCTTTGAATACTTAATGAGCAAATAAATTTGAAGTAGACAAACATTATACACATCATTATAGAATTAATGGCATAAAAATGATGGAAAAAATCAAGTAGCATTTTTGAATTTGTATTCGACAAAAAAAATATAAAAATTTATGACTTTAGAAAGAATTTTTAGAACTTCTAATATGAACATTTTATGAGACATAATTTTATGGTTTTTTAATTTACAACACTCCTGGTTACATTTTTATAGTCATTTTTTATTATTACTTAAATATTAGTTTTATTCTCAAATAAACTCCCTGATGTTCTCTTCAAATCGAATAAAAATTCTTAGAAATTCATTACATTTCTTTAAATGCTACTTTAAGCGTTTATATCCCCATTAATCTATTTTTAAAATAATTATAAATTTAAAAACTTTCTAAAAGACCCCGGTAAATGATTCATAAATTGACACGTCTCGCAATCTATGTATCAAAATAAACAAATTAACTTAATTACATTAAATTATGTAAAATCAAAATTAATTTGAACGCCCCCATATGAATAGAATCGTCAACATTGTGTCCAACCGGTTTATAACAGATGATCCATCGAGTTTCCCGCAATGCAGGTGCATCACATCCCCAGCAGTGCATCGTTTATTATTACACGCTAAATAGAAATGATAGCCACGTTTTGCTAATATTATGCTGCGGACATTACAAAATTTACCTTGAATATTACAATTTGTCACGACGTAGTATGTACTTACAAGCATAAACTAACCCAAAACTTCTTCCTTTGTTTCGGTGATAATAACAATAATAATAATAGTTGTCGCAGTATAAATAATTATGTACGAAGTTCTGCTTTGTAAACTTTACGTTAATAACGTTTTTACTAATCAATACTAGGTATTTACCTTTAGAACATCAAACTAAGCGACGGCAGTGTTTGTTTAGTTCGAGTTAGCAGATTTGTTGTCATTCCAGTTATGAACATGACCTCATCAATCCGTTAGTTATGTGAGGATCCTGAGTACACAGAGTTATCCTCTAGGATTATGGGGATCCCTGTTGAGAAGCCCCCGTTTCTAGAATGTTTATACACTTTGTAGAACCTCGCATCACACACACACATTTACACACATACGCAGAGAAAGAAGAAAACATCAAAAAGGAAAATCAATGCGACCAAAAATTGAAAACGAAAAAACCGGAAAATTACATATATACGCGCTATTATAAGTTGCATGAATCCGCGGCAAATTAACCAACCAAACATCGCTTCATCAGAATTATTCCGCTTTTTTGAAGGCGAAGCAATAAGAAGAACAAACAGGCTTCGTCTCGTAGTACATCTCCTCCTCTCCGCCATTCCATAACCACAAAACTTCAGTTGTGGGGTTAGAATGAGGCCTTTTAATTTGGCCAAATGAAACGAATCCCTCATAATACAAGATTCCTTCTGTGTTCAGCCGCCATGTGGCAGTTTATATCCAGTGAAGTGCGCTTAATAAGACTCATATTTTAAGAGAAAAAAAAATGAAAAATATTACCTCCCATCCTTTTTCACCATCTTCTATCGTCCAAAACCGAGGATGTCCATTATTTTTTTATATAAAATAAATATGGGGTGTTCCGAAAATTCTATCGGGGAATTTATTTACAAGACAGGGCTTTCAATAAAATTTCTTAAAAAAAAATCCTCGATGAAGTACCGTTTACGTTTATTATTCCAGATACATTCAAAATTAGCTTAGGAAAAAATATAATTTCTAGGTATTACTCGAGGTTAAATTTACTAAGATAGCATTCATTCCGTGTTTTTCAATTAAACACACAGATAAAACTTATTTAGATTTTTTCATTTTTGCATTAACAGGGTTGATGCACTTGTAAGTTCGGTTTTATTATAAGAAACAATGACAAATGCTGCTGCGATGATCTACTTACTTTACACTCGCACAAAAAATAATTTCGGTCTATTTAACTCTATTTAAGATGCCGACTACTGACTAATGCTTAGTAGATTGAAAGCCTGTTTGGATAAATCTAAATGTGTAATACGAGGGTGATCTGAAAAGTTTCCGACCTCAACGTGAAGATGGCAGCACTCGTAAATAAAAGCTACTGAATTTCGTTGTTCATCTGTTGACAGTTACTCACCAAAGTTTCAGCCATTTTGGACGCGCAGTTTTTATGTAACAGTCGTTTGAGTGAGATGATGTGAGTTTTTTTGTAAAAATGGACAAAATCGAGTATCGAGCTGTCATTAAATATTTGTTTTTGAAAGTCGAGTTGGATTCTGTGTATGGGGACTCTGCACCATCATTTACTACAGTGAAATTTTGGGCTGCTGAATTTAAACGTGGCCGTAAGAGCTTGGGAGACGATGAACGTTCAGGACGTCCAAAAACTGCAACTACCGACGAAAACATCGCCAAAGTTCACCAAATGATGCTAGACGACCGCCGAATTAAAGTGAGACAGATAGCAGAGGTTATGAACATGTCAAAAGAACGTGTTTGTCACATATTAAATCAACATTTAGGCATGAGAAAGCTGTCCGCGCGTAGGGTGCCGCGTTTGCTCACGTTAGACCAAAAACGTGTTCGAATGAATATTTCCAACGCTCTTTTGGCGCAGTTTAGGCGAAATAAATCCGAGTTTTGGTGCCGATTAATTACTGTAGATGAAACTTGGATACACCATTATACGCCCGAAACAAAAATACGGTCCAAACAGTGAACTGCAAAGGGGGAACCGGCTCCAAAAAAAGCAAAAACTGTTTTTTCGGCTGGGAAAGTGATGGCGACTGTTTTTTGGGATAGTCATGGAGTTATTTTAATCGATTATCTTCAAAAAGGAAAAACCATTACAGGAGCATACTATGCATCATTACTTGACAAGCTGAAGGCAGAACTTGCGAAAAAACGGCCACATTTGCAGAAAAAGAAAATCCTGTTTCACCAAGCCAACGCACCGTCTCACACCTCAGCGGTTGCCATGGCGAAAATCCACGAATTACTGTTTGAACTGCTTGACCATCCGCCTTACTGACCAGATCTAGCCCCAAGCGACTTCTTTTTGTTCCCTCATCTAAAAATTGCGCTCGGAGGACAAAGATTTTCGTCAAATGAAGAGGCAATCACCTTCGTGAACAATTATTTTGCAGAGAAAAATGCCGAGTACTATTTGGACGGGTTACAGAGATGGGAGCATCGCTGGGAGAAGTGTGTAGAGTTACAAGGAGACTATGTTGAAAAATAAAAAAAAATTTTCAGAAAAAATGTCTTGTATCTTTGTTAGGTCGAAAACTTTTCAGACCACCCTCGTAGGCTTTACGCAGTATCTAAATTAGGTTTCGTTACGTTTCCGTGATGTATAAGTTACAATGGAACTAGAAGCTTGCCGGTTTGGAAAAATAATATTTTTACACAAAAATCTTGAAAACTTAGATCAAGAATGCAAGTTTTCGTAGCTTTATGAAACAGACCTTTGCTGGCAGAATATCTGATCTACCCCAATTAAATGTGTGATTTTTAAAAGATTTGAAATTCAAAATTTTGATTTAATTGACTTTACACTATTAAGAATCTTCTTAGACAGCTGTAAAGTACCTACCAAGACTAGCATCTACCCAAAACAAACGAATTGGGTAAGACCATGATATTTCCTCATTGTTCGTTCTGGGGCAATGATGTTCACAATCTATTAGTGCATTGTATTTCCTGAGCAAACCCATGCCCAAAATTACTTCTGCTTACAAATCTTGAACCAACAAAGATGGTACCTATGGTACCATCTCCAACTTTGATCTCGGCAGTTACAGCTTAATTTGGATTGCTTTACTCGCTTTAACAGGTATTTATAAAAATCGTTTTTCCTCATTTTTTGATTTTATTTCTCTTTGGTCCTAACATTTGGAAGTTCCTGGTTCTAGTAAATTTGTGCTTATTTCTTCTTTTGGATTTGTTTCTTCTTGTTGGGTATTGTTTTGGTTTTAGGTCTTTTATTGTTATCAAAACTATTTGTTTCTACTTCAACAAAATTGAAATTTTTGGCATTTCAGCCTTTACACCAAGCAGAATATCAAAGTTTCTGGGTATCTCTAAGAACACCTTTATGCACCTTGTCAACAACTGAAGTTCCAATATGGTCAGATAGTCTTTATTCGTTTGGTTATCAAACAGTTGTTTGTCTGCATACTTTCTCTAGTAAGACTATAGTTGCTTCGTATCACCGTTCCAAAAATCTGTAATGATTTCTTGTTGCACAGCTCTGCTCCAAAAATGTTTTAAAAACAGTTCCTCGTAATCTTCAAAGTTGTAGATTGGATCGTATTGAGACAGAAAGTAAGGTTAAGTTAAATTATATCTACAGTAAGGTGTGTTGAAAATTTCCAAATTCCAACAATTTAGACGACCAAAATAATAATAATAAATTTTCAGAATTTTACACAATTACTTGCGATCCGCAGATTCTTACCAATTACAAAATTTCCTACGATGAAACTGGCTGCCCTATTTGTTTTGCCATTTTGCGTAATTTGATTTTTTAGAGAAGTACATCTTAGTAGCTTCTTCTTCACTGCTACTAACGAATCTTGAAATTGCTGTGTATTTCTATCTTTCTGAACTGTCCAAATTCGATCTGGGTGTTTTTACTGTTGCAGACATTACAGACACATTACACAAGATCTAGTCCATTTGTGGGCATATTTGGCCCCCGGGCCAACGACAAAAAAAAGTAAAAACTAAATTGTTTGATTAAATATTTCCATGCGAATTGGCTTTTGCTGACAAATTTGCCTTTACATGTCTACCTGTGTTTTATAGATTTTAAGTCTCATTGGCCAAAGTCAAAGATGAAAAGTAGCAAAAAAACCAAAGAGCCAAAAAACCATATCCTCAAGTTTTCCTTTACGAGGCATTATGAATCACCCACTATTGGCCGCTAGGGCGGATGCTTTGCGGGTATTTAATCGTAGTCTCACGGATAGTGATTGAATTCATTGACATTGCTCCCCCCATTGCGTTTCGAACGATTATTCCTAATTTGATGCTGGCAGGTAAATTTCCAAAAGATGCTTTTCAAACGTTGTCAATACACCAGCCAGGACTAAAACTTATTATTATATACTACAAAACACAATGCTTCTTCAAGCTGACAGCAAAATGTTCCCCGTTGTTTACAAAGTTATAGAGTAAACTGGGACCTACCTGTGTTACTCTGGTGGTACAATAGTCTTTAGTTTAAGATTTTATCATCTTTACTTGCGTTTTTTTTAATTTTTCTACTGTAACAGTGTCTTAAGTGTCTTCAATGACTGGTTCATCAGAATCAAAATGTTAACCGCCTTCTTGCTAGTCTAGAATGATATCATCTCAACCTCATTCACACAAATGGTAGGAAGTTTCAGCCCCGTTTACCCAAAACTACCGATTGATTCTCTAATTTGCTACCTTGATAATAGAACGAGAGTATTAGAAGTTTTTTGACGGATATGGCTATTGAGAGATTTTGACCCGTAAAGATATGCAACAACGAGAGTATCAAATGTAAATGCAGTAACCAAAGTTGCCTTTTGGTAAATTTACAGGTATGTCTTGTTAGTCAAGAAAGGAAAGCTAGGAAAGTGTCAATATTTTAACAGCGTTCTTAGATAATGCAGCAGCTTAACCTGTTATTGCGTTGGTTAGATGTTGAAAAACAACACAACGATATTTTATAAATAAAATTTCCATCAGTCTTGTTGCTGATCATCATGATGACGTTACTCTTTGATGAATTCTGTAAATCCTTTGTGATTTCTGGGTTAATACAAAAAGAGAGTCGAGGGGGATCGTGAATTGAAAACAACACCAAAACTGAGCGCCGATACTGTAGTAACAAAAAAGTTGAGAAAGGCTGACGTTAAACCTAAAAGGCCCGTCCTACCGTAATATTTCTTATTTCAACTTAATATTACTTTTCCTGACTTCTTGCGAGTTAAATTTGAATATCCCTGACCATTTGACAGGCACGAGATTAATGTGGCTTTCCTTGATAAACTAAACAGCAGAAAAAGTGTGGTTAGAATTCCTAATTTTCTGCAATTATTAATTTGTATTTACATTTTTGTTAATTAAAGAGTAATTTTTCGTGCGAAACAGGTTCTACAGTTGGACAATAAATAAGTGAAATACTGATATTAAGTATTTTAGTATTTTAACATAGAAATTTGATAAAATATTCATGGACGAGAATTGCATTTGAATAAAGTGTAAGTGACGGCTCATTAGTATTTTACAAATTATAGCTAAAAAACAAAAGTAAAAACACAGAAATTAACAATGAAAGATCGATACTCTAATGAGTAAACACAGAAAACCACTTTTCCCGACAACGTCCATCGCTCTCGCAATTAGTTCAATTTTACTCAAACGTATTCTGGTAGTTTTCCTTAAATAAACCTTTTTTTCGAACAACAGAACAAAAAAATTGACGTTTGACGTACCGTGGGGTAAAATTTCGTTTGGTTTTACTCAGATCTTATAGGTCTCTAGTTATACCCTTCTTGTTTTACTATCAGTATTTTTGGTCCCTTTTTCCCTCGAAGGAAGAAGATAATTTCGTTACCTAGATTTCCTCTTTATCCAAGTAAGTCGTAAGTACCTGGAATAAAAATCCGAAGCCTCGAAGAAGCTCGCGCTACCGTTGAACTTTATCGATGCAAAAGCTCTTGAAACTCTGACAAAAACAACACCTTCCCTTGAGAGCAGTAAGAGAGGCCCCAAAAAGATCCGAACCTCGACGCTGCTACCGCCACCGACAGGGCTTGAGGACACGGAAATTGAAGGGTGAGCAAGAGCACTTGGGGTGGGCTTGCTGGGATTACCTTGGCGATTTTATATATAAAAATGCGTTTCACTCTTTCTTAATTTATCCCTTTTCCTTAATTATTATAACCTTGACCTAATCATACAGCTTTATAAGGATTAAAAGAAAAAAATTGCTCATTGCCGTTATTCAAGAGAAATAAATTGTAAGGGTTGCGCGTGAAAATGGGGAACGAAGAAAAAACTTAATTTTGAGGAGAAACTTTTTTTTTCTAGGGCAACCGCGCTATCAACATTTCAGTTTTTTAAGAGGTGGAAATGAGAAAATGTCGATGAAAGGATTTCGATTACGGGTGATAATCTTGTGCATCCTAAATCACATCCCTCTCAGTCTCACCTCGGTGGTGGCGGCAAAACCCTTCTAATCTAGGGAGCTTTTAAGGCCGGTCACCACCTTTTCTCACTTTGATCCATTAGGTTATCCCGTTTCAACCCTCAGGAGTTAAAATCGACCCCTTTTCATTAAAATGAGACTGGAATTTAAATAAAAAGTGTCTCGATTTATCTGTTAATTTCTTGCTTTCACACCTACACTTTCGTCTTTTTTATTCAGCAAAACCCCAAACTACATTTTGAGTTCACTTTTTTTTAACAAAGATAGGGGATTGTATGACATACGAAATGATCAAAGAAGTGAAATCTAATAACCTTTAAAGTATAATGGGATTGCCTAAAGCCTGTTTATACTGAACATTTCTAACCATCGATGGAACTGTTTTTGATAGACAAAAGATAAGTTTGAACTCTTGTCTTTAAAAAAAAATAATTGAAAGAAGCCACCATGTCTTTAAATATTGCGTTGCTTTTCTTTGTTCTATCGTTTTTGACAAAACAAATAAAACAAAAAACAAAAAATTCTTTTCACTAGAATTTAAGATTATACCAATCTGAATTTCTCATTAGTTCCATTAGTTCCGGGACTAAAGTAACAAAACGTCGTACGTGACGCGATTTGTAAATCGTAGTTTAGTGTATTTCAAAATCTTCTTGGTTATTTAATTCAATATCCTTTGAAGTATTTTAGAGATTTATTTGTTGCTTCTAAATCCCTAATGTATACACACATTATGCATGCAAAATTGCAAAGATTGGTATGATGAATCACAAAATTTAAAATGTACAACCTGACATAATTTTATTTGTTCGAATTCGACTCTCGGATTATTATTACGCAATTTCATCCGGTATTATTGGTGTGTCAACAGATTACAGATCCCAGATGAGATAGATAAATCTATCTAGATGTAACCTAATAGATCTGATTGTTCCCAAAACACGGATCGGTCTCAAAATTTTGGCACAACTCGAAATCCGAATCAACCGACATCTTACCCATTAAGGAAATAAACAGTTTGATCTTTTAAGATTGCCAGTGCTACAAGTGTTAAATTGGAGCAAGTTAGCTAGTTACTATAACTGCAGTACAGTAATAATGCTTTAAAATCCACCGCTGTTTATACAGAAAATCTATAAACCTACCTTTTGTTTTTAATTTTATA
Organism: Ignelater luminosus; assembly: GCA_011009095.1. Taxonomy (NCBI): domain Eukaryota; kingdom Metazoa; phylum Arthropoda; class Insecta; order Coleoptera; family Elateridae; genus Ignelater; species Ignelater luminosus. The sequence goes on from VTPC01090913.1 coordinate 200,286, forward strand.
GTCGTAGCGTAAAAGTCTATAAAAGAACTCAACTTTCCAAGAGGGATGTAAAGCAATGAATTTTATATGACTACATTGAGTTTCATGTTAGTAATCTCTACCGGAAATACCTCCGGATTCGGGTAAATTTTAGTAGGTGGTGAAAAGATCAGTAGTTGAAGTCGTAAGGTCTAAAGCCGCAAGCCGAAGCTTCAATCACACAGCAATGAGGATTACACAAAGATTTCAGTCAGGCAGATCAAACCAGAAAGAGATAACACAAGTGCAAAGAAGATCTTGAACAAAACGACGTGTTAGTTCTTGTTTAACTATTTAAATAGATTTAAAAAAAGAAAAGCCTGCATCAAGGTCATTGCAGGTAGTTCGTTCGAAGGTGGTTTTGTATTTAGCTCCCTTGAAACGATTAAAGTACAGTAAAGCTCGACTTTGAGGTTGAATAGCGGAGCCTGGGTTGTGTTGGTATTTAGCACTCCTAAGAGGGTTAAAGAAGGAAAGGGCATACTTCGATTTTGGACACACTATAGGCAGCCTTTGAAGAATGCTAAACCTATCCTTTGAATACTATAGCTTGCTTAAGAAGGTTGAAACAGTACAATATGGGCTTGGGCCACAGTAAATGCCTATGTTCAACTCTCTCAAGAAGGTTAAAAGATGGCATAACTCGACCTACGGCCAATTCAGATAATTCGTTGAAGAGCTCAGCTTGAATTGTGTTCGTATTAAATTCTTTTGAGAAGATTAAGAAAAGGTATAAAACAAACTTCGGCCACCGCAGGTGGCCGTTAGATGGCGAAACTTGCTCCGTCTTAATATCTAGGTTGCTTGGTTTTTAACTCTTTTTACGAAAGTTAGATGAATACCACATCTAATGGCAAAAATGAAAAATTTTCCAAAGATATTTGCAATCCGATTTCCATAAGAGACTGACCCACGAATACGTGCAAAAAATGCCTACTTGACTGTGGAACGCATGGCTCAATCGAGATGGGACTTTGATTATAACAACTAATTTGAAAGTACCAGTACTGGAAAGACTCTTACATACCTCGAGTACTAGTGACTTTGTTTTGCTTCCTTCTCGTGGTTCAATTGCATCCTGAGAGCGGAAGGTGGATGTTTGAGCTACTTTCTGGGTTTACTATGCGGGTTTTGAGAACATCGAGAACGTGCTCTTTGTTTTCTTCTTCATGTACTGATCGCTCATGGATTCAAGGCACGGATATATAGTAGGAATTCCCGCACGGTCGCTGCTGTAAGCACTCCTAGCGAAACATGCTTCCGTAAGTAGCTTCTTCTCTAAAAGTCTTGTGAACACAAAAATTGTGAATCGATAATCTATCATGAGTCGGACAGAAGGTGTTATAAGTGTGTAACAATGTTCGTTGATGGCAAACTGAAAATCATGCTTTCAGGATTGAATCTGACTGCATCGTATAGCTGCAGTGGAGCTTCTCAACGTTAGGAATCGTTTGAGTTCAAACGTCAAGATTCTCGACCTCTCGACGCAGCTGCAGAAGACCTGGATCTCTGGTATTGTGCCTTGACTTCGTAACAGACATTTTTTAACATAGTCAACAATACTATTGGACACTATTTAAACTACAGAGTGTACACATCAATTCCGGTTTGACAGGCTGTTCTAAAAAACCTTCCAAGAGGTCAAATTATCAGAATATTTAATTTCAGCTTGATAGTTTCAATAGTTTTCGAATAATCAAGCGTAGATTGTTAAACATTTTTTCTTTTGTTCTAATTTACTCATTATCAATCTTAGACCTGTGGTACCTCGATACCTTCCTACTAGGAAAGTAAAGGCTGTATTTAAGAAACGAAAGCCGACGTAGTTTTCGGTTTGATAGGTTGTTTAAAAGATGTTTGACAATCTAGAGGCCGAATTATACCGAAATACTACAGCTGGACAGCTTTAATGGTTTCTGAATAATCGAGCCTCAACCGTTACACCCGACAGATTTCACTTTGTTTTGTTATAATTCCATTATTCTTTTTTATTGAGAACTTAGAAGATGTCAATCGGTTCCATTTAAAAAAAGAAAGTGGACATGGTTTCAGTTTGATAGAATGTTCTAAAAGAGGTTCTAATTTTTTTTGGAATCTAAGGGTTAAATTATACCAGAATACTAAATTTCATTTTCATAGCTTTTATAGTTTCCGAATAATCAAATCTCTACCCTTAAACGGAATAGATAGGTTTAATCTTTTTTTGTTCTAATTTCGTTATTATCAATTTTAGACCTGCAATACCTCCATAATTTTTTATTGGGAATACTACGAGATATCGATCAACGCAAAAAAAAAACGTAAAAGTTACATTTAGCAAATAAAAGTCGGCGTGGTTTCCGGTTTGATAAAATGTTCTAAAAGAGGTTTTAATTTTTATTTTGCAATCTAAGAGTCGAATTATACCGGAGTACTAAATTTCGGTGTCTTAGCTTTAATAGTTACTGAATAATCAAATCTCTACCCTTAAACGGAATAGATGGGTTTAACCATTTTTTGTTCTAATTCCGTTATTATCAAATTTAGACCTGTGATACCTTCATACTTTTTTATCGGGAATACTACGAGATATTGATTAAAGCAATAACAAAGTAAAAGTTACATTTAGGAAATGAAAGTCGACGTGGTTTCAAGTTTGATAGATTGTTCTAAAATATGTTCTAATTTCTGTTTGGTAATCTACAAGCTAAGTTATACCGGAATAAAAAAACTCAGCTTGATAGCTTTAATGGTTTCCGAATAATCGAGTGTAGACTGTTAAACGGGACAGCTTTCGTTGTTTCTTTGTTCTAATTCCGTGATTATCAATTTTAGACCTATGATATCTTAATAATTTCTTATGAGGAATGCTACTATAGCAATAAAAATGTAAAGATTTCATTTAACAGATGAAAGTCGACGTGGTTTGAATGAAACCTTCAGTCTTGGAGGATAACATTAGCACCGGTTGAAAGCAATGTTTGACATGCCGGAGGACGTTACTTACTTATCCAATAAGACAAATAAAACAGAGACGCGGAGAAATAATTCGAGAAATATTTCTATGGTAAGGTCACTTCAACAAGCTTGTTGCAAGCGATGAAATTGTCAGCTCCGGAAGAGGAAAGTTGAAGAGCAAAACACTGGAGAAAGGTCATTTGAAGTGTGAACTTTGCCACAAAGATGATCATACAAAAGAGAAATGTAGAACTAAGGCAGGCGCCACAGAAGAAGAACATAACTTGCTTTAAATGTAATGAAGAAAAGCAGATTGCTAAAAGCTGCTCAAAGATCATAACATTAGCCAAAGTTTCGAGAAGCCTAATGAAATTCAGTTTATTACAGGTAAGAAACCTTTTAAATATTATAAAAATGCATTTTTAAAAGATAGCAATTAAAGTTTGACAGTCTTGATAGATACAAGTTGCACAACTAGTTTAATTAAAGAACTTTATTGATTGGATTGAACGGTACGAAGGTGTCCTGTGATAAAGTTGTAGATTTAAAAATGAACATCGATGGAATTAATTACAAAGTAAATGCAATTGTATTTCTAACTAACTGTGGAAGTTGTTTTAGGGTGTTCCTTTTTTGGTCACATTGAGTGGCACAACATTTGTATCGAAAATCGAAAAACTAATTCACAGGAATGAAAAGTCTGTACAAAAGGTTAAATGTGTGTCAAATGTAAAATTAAATAGCCGAATTTCAGGTTACTCGACCTGAAAAATGTATTGTTTCACGTGAACGTTGACGAATCTTCTATAAAATAATTAATAAACATATCATTTGTGATACCCAGTGGACTGTCTGAATTTTTAAAAATGCTGCTCAGACTTAGTAATTCTCTGGTGTTTTTCAGCAGTGTGTGAATTCAGTTTTTCAAGATTTAATCGCGTGTGAAAAATTAAAAACCCACGTGAACAATTGAAGTATGCTTGAAGAGACATTTTTGCGATTATATGTGATTACATAATCAAGTTTTGCCTGGACCATTTTGCTCAAAAGGTTATAGACTATCTACGTTACTGAGCGTCCTTCAATGAAGTTACGCCTAAATTTGAGTTTTGAATTTTCCAACTTTAAAGATTTCTAATAAATAAAGAAGCTAGAAATGAAAAACAAAAGACGCAAGCTTACGTTTGTTTTTGGATTATTAAGTTTAAAAAAAGGGCCAGATTTAAACCGACGCTCTTCTACCTTTTATAATAAACGCTAATAATTATTATTCCAGTAGTGGACTTAGCTTTCATTCGATTAATGTATTAAGAAAAAAATTGAAACATGAACGACAATTTGTGGTTACGACACGAATTTAGTTCCAGAAGTTGTAAACTTAAAGTGACACAAGTGGATTGAGACATTGATTTTGGTAAGCTTTAGCCGATCGTTCTATTTAAACAAGTTTGACGGTTAATCTATTGTCAGGATTTACTATCACATAATGTATAATGCACAAAATAATTTCGTTGCAGAGAAATTACAAAACGTACTTTGTAGCTCTGGGGAATTTATGTTTAATAGGGAAATATGTGCCCAAATAATTAATTACTAATTTATTAATTGTCCAGTTCCGCTTTGATCAAAACCAATCAAACCGCACTTCAATTTGTGTTCCTAGAAACAGGTTTAATTTGTGATTTGATTTTTTTTGTTACAAAACGTGTACATTATGGAGTTTACATATATTGTATGAGCGTTGGTTCTATTACGAGAGTAAAATGTTTTTTCTTAATTTATAAAACTTATTGAGCTAATTACATTAAGAAATCTGATGAAAAATGATTCTTGCATGCCGATATTTCATAAATAAGTTTTTTCACTCAGACGTAGAGTATAAACGTGATTTGTTCTTAAATAGAACGCCCATTTGATTTTCATACCTTTGAATAGCTGTACATAAAACACAAAGCTGTACATAAGAACCAAGTTTACAAAGTCTTGGTCGAAGAGGAAGAGAACAAACGTTCTGGAAACTGCACGCTAGAGATCAAGAATCTGAGCCTGATCTTACCACTATTGAGCACGAATGTTCTTGTTTAAATAATGTGAAAAGCGAGACTCATTGCAGGTATTCGTTCATACTTCTGATGATACTTTTCTGCCAGCAATTCCTCCAGTCTGAAAGAAATACAGCAAGCAAATTTCGTCATAATCAACTTTGCTCGTTTGCTTTGCTATGTCCTGGTATCCCTTCAAGGGTAACTTTTCTTGTAAGAAACCAGCCCATTCAGGACCTGTACTAGGTCTTTCCTATTAGCTCTGCATGGATTACAGTGAAATATCTATCTGAATTGACAATAATTTTATTTTCTGTCCAAAATTTTTTTTGGTATCACAATCGTCTGTGAATCAGATCGTTCTATATCGACTGTCTACTGCTCCACTTTTGCCCTTGTTAATATCTTAACCAAGTGGAGCTCATTTAGATTTGAAAAACAGATGATTTTGGTTTACATGATTTAAGATTAGATTTCGGCCGTACCGGATTGTGGTGATCAGTCTTTCAGACTTTGCTTCAATAGGTTTTGATGATAGAGAGCCTAGTTGTCGTTTCTGGGATTCTTCTACACGTTTTGCCCTTGTATTGTCTTAATGTGTTTATGTTTTGACATGAACGACAAGTCTAAATTGCTAATTTTCTTTTCAAAGGTCATTCTGTGTCGTAGATCCAGTATCTGCAACAGAAATGCCTTCTTACTACCATATTTGTTTGATCTTGAAGTAACCAAAATTTCTATATCAGAGCTAGATTAATGGCATTAATCCCCGTATTTCTTTTCTCGTGGCTTTAGACAAGGTTGCTCTTTTAAGTACGTTTTAGTATCCACAATTTTTTTATTTTTAGTTTTACTCTCTATCAAAATGTAAAATGAGTTTTAGGCATTGACGCTCAATAAGATCAGCGTAAGAGACTACCAAGGTGCATTCTTTTAAACTGATTTTGAAAACTCTTGGCAGAAAATGATCAAGATGAATGAAACGTTTAGGAATGTTTTGGCTGCTACGGCAATTTGTATACTTGTTTGTTACCATGTTCTGGAAGCTATCAGAGAGTCTACTCTGTCCCTTGTTAACCTTTTTTGAGCGTCTAGCGGCATCTTCTTAACTACTACTCTCTGAGTAGTTTCGAATTTGTCTCCATTAGAGATTGCGGGTATTCTCCAACTGTCCGTGCCTTTTGTCGTATTGGTACTATGACACTTTTGCTTAGGAGTTTGCAGTTTCTCAAAATTGTTTTCTATCAATTGATAATTTTTATTTGTGGTATTTCTGACTGCAGGTCTCACCAACACGAGGTTCGTTTGAAAAGTCCGTGCAAAAATGAAAACTACTTAATTGTTTGGGGTAAACCTTTTTTATTTTTCAACATAGTCTCCTTTTAGGCTTATACACTTCGTCCAACGCTGCTCTAGTTTGTTGATCCCTTCTGAATAATAGGATTTGTCCAAGTCTGAAAAATAGCCATTCGTTTCTGCAATCACCTCCTCGTTTGAATAAAATCTTTTTCCCGCCAAATATTTCTTCAAATTGGGGAACAAATAGTAGTCCGAGGGAGCCAAGTCTGGAGAATAGGGGTGATGTGAAACGAGTTGGAACCCTATTTCCATTAATCTTGCGACCACAACTACTGAGGCGTGAGCTGGTGCGTTGTCGTGATGGAAAAGGACTTTTTTGTGGGCTAATCGTGGGCGTTTTTCTTGCAGCTCGGTTTTTAAACAGTCCAATAACGATGAATAATATGCACCTGTAATAGTTTTACCCTTTTCCAGATAGTCAATGAGGATTTTATCAATGATTTCTGGAGTAGTGACCTCAACAGGGCGTCCAGAACGTTCAGCGTCACTTGTGCCCATATGGCCACTCCGAAAATTTTGAAACCACCTATAAACTGTTCTAATCGAAGGTGCAGAGTCACCATAATGTTTATCAAGCTTCTCTTTAGTCTCCTGAGGCGTTTTGCCTTTCATAAAGTAATGTTGAATCAACACACGAAATTCTTTTTCGTCCATTTTTTGAAAATCACTCGACTTCCTCGATTCAATCGAATGCCAAACACAAAGAAATAGACAGACCGATCTGGCTGAAACTTGGTGTGTGTTCTTCCAAGAGATACTACTAACTAAACATAACCTCGATATGCGCCAGTAGTG
>VTPC01090913.1:207536-245156 GCA_011009095.1 Ignelater luminosus
GGGGGGATGTGAAACGAGTTGGAATCCTATTTCCATTAATTTTGCGACCACAACTGCTGAGGCGTGAGCGGGTGCGTTGTCGTGATGGAAAAGGACTTTTTTGTGGGCCAATCGTGGGCGTTTTTCTTGCAGCTCGGTTTTTAAACGGTCCAATAACGATGAATAATATGCACCTGTAATAGTTTTACTCTTTTCCAGATAGTCGATGAGGATTATTCCTTGCCAACAGGGCATCCAGAACGTTCAGCGTCATTTGTGCCCATATAGCGACTCCGAAAATTTTGAAACCACTTATAAACTGTTCTAATCAAAGGTGCAGAGTCACCATAATGTTTATCAAGCTTTTCTTTAGTCTCCTGAGGCGTTTTGCCTTTTATAAAGTAATGTTTAATCAACACACGAAATTCTTTTTCGTCCATTTTTTGAAAATCACTCGACTTCCTCGATTCAAACGAATGCCAAATACAAAGAAATAGACCGATCTGGCTGAAACTTGGTGTGTGTTCTTCCAAGAGATGCTACTAACTAAACATAACCTCGATATGCGCCAGTAGTGCCATCTCTCTGACTTTGCACGGACTTTTCAAACGACCCTCGTAGATCTAAAGCATATTGTAGGCTTTGGACTTTCTTTATCTAAATACCAGTTCTACACGGGAAGTTTGAGACGTTATTCGTAAGATAATCGGAGATTTTACTTTGATCAAAATGTTGTTAGTCTTGATTTAATGCTTAGATCATGTAACTCTTCAAATTTTGTTCCGGATATTGACCTTCCATGATTGCTCAAGTTATAAAAGTTTTCTGGGATTCAATTTGAGATGATTTTCAAAACCAAACTTCTTTATTTCTTGATCATCAATAGTTGATCAGAACAGAGCGAAAACCACAAATCGTAATCTTAGACAAATGCTTACAAACTATAATTTCCTGTTCTAACAAATAAAGCTTTGTAGGAACGATGTCTATACCTGAGTTTCTGTGAAAACTGGAAATCATCAACTACCTCTTTCATAGCTTAGAAAGAAGTTCAGAAAGGCATGTTAAGAAACAAAAATTAAAATTCAAGAAACTGGCTAATTACGAGGTATGTGAGAAAAATAATGAGACTGATTTCATACTAACCAAAGTTTTTATTTTTTCAAACACCAATGTTATTACCTTCTAAGTAGTTCCCTTGGGCAGCTATTCACCGGCGGAGTCGTTGTTCCCACTCTTGGTAGCAGCGCTGGAAGTCTTCAACTGGTATGGCTTTTAACTGGTCGGTCACAGTCTTTTAAATGTTCTCCAGAGTTCCAAAATGACGTCCTTTTAGGACATGTTTCAATTTCGGGAAAAGGAAAAAGTCACAAGGACTCAAATCAGGTGAATAGGGGGGAGGAGGAACAACAGTAATGCGTTTTGAGGTCAAAAATTCACCGATGGAAATTGCTGTGTGACACGGAGCATTGTCATGATGAAGCATCCACTTGTCTGCAATGTCTGGTCTCACACGAATCACTCTTTTCCTGAGCTTTTCAAGGACACTTTTATAAAACACTTTGTTGACAGTTTGTCCTGGTGGAGCAAATTCTTTGTGCACGATACCCTTACTGTCAAAAAAACAAATCAGCATGGTCTTGATCTTTGATTTGCTCATTCGACATTTCTTCGGCCGAGGAGATGACGGAGTGTGCCACTCTTCGCTTTGCCGCTTTGTTTCAGGATCGTACTCAAATATCCAGAATTCATCACCTGTGATCACACAATTGAAGAATTCTTGGTCATTGGCAATCCACTCAAGAAGATCAACGCACACGTGTTTTCGAATGTTCTTCTGTTCAGTTGTGAGGTTTTTCGGCACCATCTTGGCACAAATCTTTCGCATGTTCAAATTGTCTGTCAAAATTTGATGCACGGTGAAAGTGTTTAAGTTTAACTGTTCACTCATCATCCTTATTGTTAAACGACGGTATGATCTCACAAGAGCCCCCACACGTTCAACGTTTTCGTCGGTTTTTGAAGTTGAAGGTCTCCCTGAGCGAGGTTCATCTTCATCGTGTTCTCAACCGTCCAAAAATGATTTGTGCCAGAGGAAAACTTGTGCTCTTGATAAGCACTGTTCCCCATAGATCTGTTTCAACTTTTCAAAAGTCACACTCGCGGATTCACCAAGTTTAACACAAAACTTTATTGCACAACGTTGCTCTAAATTCCGATGCTCCATTTCTGTAACACACAACAAAAACACAACTTCACTGATGGCGCTGTCAAAAATAATGTGTTGGCTGTACGGAGTTGTAACTCGGACTGAGGAAGTGGAAGCGATAAACAAACCGGTTTAGCACAGGCCGGTAGACACAACGTTGCCAGATCTCCCGCAGTGTTGCCAGTCTCATTACTTTTCTCACACACCTCGTATAATATGACTTGACCTGCTATGGAAAGTTAGATACTGAATGTGGCAGAAACATTTTTGGTTAGGGTTAAACCACTCAATAGAGTGAGATAACATCCTGCAAAAGTTTTGAGCTGTTATTGGAAACTGCGAAAAATCTTCTAATAGGTCAATTAAGGCCAAAAAGATTTTTTTAGAAGACTTGTAAATCCCTGAGTACTGAAAAATTTCTCTAGCTTCCACTTGAATGGGGAGCACTCTGGACCGTAATTAACAGCGAAAATTAAAGCATGCGGCAGTTTGCGAAGGGTCTTGAGTACCCAACGCTCTACAGTACAAAAGTTGACTGATCAATCTGTAGATATGCTGATATGGATATAGTCGAGCTACTGTTTAGTCTTATGAAGAAAAGTACCAGCCGTGAAGATGGTACATCAAGAAGTGTTCTTATCTGCACGACACTTTCCCCCCAGTCCTGCAACAATACATACTATTATCTTAAATAATGAGTTACAGGTTGCAAGGCTTCTCTGAATACATTATGGGCAAGTAATATTTCAAATGATGTTGAAATATCATCTAGATATCTGAATTTATTTCTTTTTCTCAATTTACGTTTAGTTAAAATAAAACTCTTTCAGCTTGTTACAACCAAAAAAAGTTTACATTTTTTACATCCGAAAAAGTTTTCTTTCAAATTCGTTTAATCAATATGTGATTGAAATTACATCCAGCGTTCTCGTTAAATTAATTCAACGTTACAACAGATGCTCTCCATAGAAATTGAGTGATTAACTAATGAACATCGATCCAAAAACTACACACACATACCTAATTTCATCCATAATAATATTCGGACAGTTAACGCCAGTAAAGTCCTATTAGCTTGTAACTATTGTTATGTTTGTTATTGTTAGCCATTAATACACAAACACAATGATTTGAATACCACGAATCGTTTTGTTGCAGCTAGAGTAGTGTTTGTTTCCGATTTGGTGGTATCACGTTTTCGATAGTGGTTGCTAACAGTTTAGTAGGGGAGAACAGTGAGTTAAAACAGTCATGCATACCTCTACTACCACCGCCCACCCTTGATTCCTTTTGAATACACTGATTTGTGGTCAGACACCCAAAATGTATTATTTGTGGTTACCTCACTCCTGGTGGTCTATTATTGTTTGTGCTCATTTCGAATATCTCTCGCGCGTTCTATTGATGGAGACATTTCTATAGGATTTACGTTTCAGATTGTAATTTCGAATTTTAATTTAAATCGTTAAGTAGGAATTGTTACGGCGATATAGTGTTAACGTAAGGAAGCGTGACTGTGTCAAATCCTTGCAGCTGCAGTCAAGAGAGTATCTAAATTTCCCCCAGAACGGAACGACTAAACGTAGCGAAGCGACATGACATTTCCCCGGATTACCGACTACTTCCTCAATAAACAAGAATATTCGACAAATTTCTCTCTTTTAGACCCCTCTTCTTTCGTTTAGTACCAACAAAACCAAACTGAATTTTGTTTTATAAATATCTTAAAGCCAATTATATGAGCGGACAGAGGAACGCAGAATTTGCATCCCTCGACCACGAACCATAATTTTCGTGCTTTGTCAAAAATTTATGATTTAATAAGATCTTCGCTCGGATTGTTTAATTGGGTTTAAATTTTGTTGTGTCTGTGTTGGGGAATTTTAGCTTTTAAAGAGACTTTGTGATTTTGATATTTTACCCTTAGTTATAACGAATTACAAAAAGCGAGTAAATTTTGTAGAGATAAGATTTGTATGCAATTAAAAATTAAACGTTTATTCATTTCAAAGCTGAAATTAAAAAATTTATAGGTTATAATTCAATTTTGTTTTATTTATTTAAAACATCAAATTAGCAAATTATTACTTTCCTGTCAAAAAAGGGGATTTTCTTTAAATAATTCTGATAATAAACACAACATTTTACTTCATACTGACATAAATAAATATTATCTTTAAAAACAATAATCTTCTATGTCGTTTTCTCTTAACTTCATTACGGGAACCTGAAATCTAATTTACTTACCCTGAACTTCATGAAGTATTACTTAAGATGATCTAAGATAAACCCATAAGTAATTATAAAACGGTAAAATTAAGATTCTAAAGAATCTGTACACACAGGCAGGACGCAGACTCAAAATTCAGCATTTAAGCAGTTCATAAGCATGGCTTCGCGTCTCATGTAGGGATAATCCATTAGAACCTCTTTTTAGCTAAATCAAGCGCGACAAAGTAAAATCTGCAGTAAAATATGATGGCAGGCAGTTCTACTTGGCTTTGTAAAAGCCTATCGAGTTGGCTTGAAGTTGTTCCTAAGAAAGTGAAAATTTCGAGTTATCCGATATTTAAGAAAAACTGGCTTGGTGATGTCAAGCTCTTCAGAAAACATCACGTAAAATCGATTGAAGAGCATTTAAAGAAGTAACTCTCTCAAAAAAAATTTTTACAGTTAAACTAGTCATCCGAAAAACAAGCTAAAATCATGGATTTACGAACTGCAGTGGACGCAGATTCCCTGATCATCAGGACAGTCCTGGACATGGATGTGCCAGGATAGCAGATTACAGTAGTTGCCTTGGATACCGATATCTTCGCCGTAACATCAAGAAAATCTGGAGCAATCTTGACGGTTTGAACAACTGAATTCCTTTCTTCCATGTCATTACCGTATAAGACAGCACATCCACTTTGTACTGGCTAGGCTAGCAAAAAGCGCGAAAATAAAAATCAAAAGAAAGATGATATTGCGTGAACCAAGAGAGGCGTCTATTGTAGACCTTTGTGGCTGTATGGTAGCGAGACGGATAGCTTTAACTACCTACGACTTGTCTGTGGTCTGAAACACGTCATTTTTGTCACTTCTTCTTAAAAGTTTCCACAAACACTTGTAGTAAGAATGAATTTTTATTTTAATTCTGCTAACTAACGTAGAGCTATAGTCGACTTGTTTGTACTTTTCCAGGATTCCAAGTGTTCAAACTTCTAGAATTCTAGAAAACCTGCATAGAAAAGTTGACTAACCGATGACGGATGATCAAAGGTGATTTGACGGTACTGGTGTTGCGAAAGAGCTTGATAATTCAAGGAACAAAATTTCCAAAGTGTGAACGTTCATCAAACCGTGCGGAAGTGAGGATGCTGCAACCAGGTGTCTACGACACCTGAAGGATATAAGACAGGCCCAGTCTACAACTGGGCGTAATAGGCGTGCAATAAGGCACCAAACAGAACCTCCTAAGGCAAAAATGAAAAAGACAGCAGACATCTTAATACTTAATTAATTTTTTGAGGGCAACATTAAAGATCCCACACGTACCGCATAGAAAACTATTGATTGCAGCAAAAACCATCCAGAAGGACCTGGTAACACTCTTCGCCTCTAAGATAAATGAATAACGTGCAAAATGAATAATTTAAATGAGAAATCTGGGATTTAAAGATTAACAGAAATGTGACCTTAAAGATCGCATTTTTATTCTTAAACAGAGTTGAAAGACGCGTTTAAAATTTAATCTTTCGAGAGATAAGACTAACTCGTTTTATTTTTAAAGGCGCGCGCTTTTATTGCAAGTCGATACTCAGCAGTTAATTTTGGGTTGTGATTTTGTAAAAATGGTAGTTAAGTAATGCGTTTCATGGTTCAAAAACAGCCCAAAAGTCATACAAGCAGTTAATGGGCCAGCTACTTACAACTTGGTCCACCTTTTTACACGACTGACGTTAATTATACTGAACCACTTTTGTTAAGAGACTTCAAAGACTGTGGCACATTCATAATGAAAGCATGTAGGCAAATTTTTGTCTTATTTCCTGACCTTAAGTAATAAACATTTTTGGCTTGCCTCTGGCCTAAATTTAACTTGATTATCTACCTACCATCACTGTCGCAGTCTTTTTCAAAAAAACTCGCTCTTTTCAGTTTTTCAATTTGGAAATCTTAGCTGTAGTTCCAGAAGAATTGATTTAGGCTGAAAAGTACTTCCATTGTTGACGACATGGTCAATACAATTTTGAAATCATTGTAATAAAAATAAACAAACAGAAAGAGAAAAATCTTTTAAAGTCTTCACAAAATGCTTGCCTACATTGCTCTAGCTCCTTAACCATTTAAATACAAATTTTTGCCACATTTTGATTTTCAAGTGTTGTCAAATTTGCAAGATGTTTTTGGAATAGTTATGGCTACTCAAAGGTGCGTTTAAAACCTGTTTTAATCTATGATCGTGGTGCAAATGTGCTTAAGAAAGTTAAGCCATTGGGTTAACCTCAACAATCATCTTAGTGGCTGGAAGCTGCTAACTTGCAAAATAAATTTGTGAGCTGACTACGCTCAAGATCAGCAATATCCATCCTGAGGGTTTTGATACCCAAAAGAATAGCAGTTTATTGGAAGTCATCAACGAGAGCTAAATTAAGTTATTTGCCCAGTCAAGAAGGGTAGAATTTGGAAAATTTACTTCTAGAACGTCTTGAGTTTGAACTTACCATGCTATCTTAGCCAATCAGATTTCTTGGATTAGTCAAGTTCTTTAAACCATAACAGCTTTTGTTATTAATAGTTTTTTTTTAAATCCTAAAAAGGTAATGAGATTTTTTCACGTTTGTAGGTTTTTGGGAATTTCAATTTTTGATCAACAAAGTTGTTTTTCTCTTAGACTAACACACTTTGAGGATAGGTGAAACGTTTTAGACTAATTGGATTTTTTTGGACAGTAAATATTTTCAAACTTTTTGGACGTATTGAGCCGGATTTTTTCTTTGCATCACCACTGTCAAAGTCATTCTTAGTGGGGCAAAACTATTATTTTTAAAGTTTCTGCTGGTTTAGAGGCAACATTTTGATGCGTATTTACAACGTTAGAAAGCATAACCTAGGAAATAGCATAATCAGTTATGTACCTACCCAGGTTTAAATATTTCATATTTCTTTTAAAAAGGTCAAATGTAATGGAAACAATTTATCATCGTATTAAATCTATTAAAAGGACAAGAAACTGAATTAATTTGCAATAAATTCGTTGCAACAGTAAAATATCTTTAGAAATTGCTACCATTTCTCTGCGAGCTCATTTAATATACAAATGCGAAACGCAATAATTAGAAAAATACTCATTAACCACTTCCACAAAAGGAAATTTTAATTTTTTTGCTTTTCTCTTAAATAGCAACATCATCTGCATTCAAATGTGTATAGAAAGGAATTTGGTGTCATTAAGTCTTTAGAAATTGTGACGATCGAAATATTTCAAGCTTAATCACCTTTGCATAGCGCCGCCGACCGACTTCGGTTCATCGAGCATATTCAGCAAAAAGTTTGGTTTTAGATACGATCTAACCAGCGTATTTGCATTAAATACACTTAATACAGTAGACCAGGTCTTATTATTTACTAATGGGGTGCTCTAACCCTTGCAGCACCTGACTAATAATCTCTTGCTGCATTTACCTCACGTTCACTGCAATTTCCAATCTGAAACTTTCTTTACCTAAAGTGTTCTATTTCGCTTCCGTAAGGGAAAATCTAAACACCGATAGCTGAAATATAAAATAAAACTTGAGGGAAAGCTAAATCCGAGACGGATATTCAAAGTGAACCTTGACCAGATCAAATCCGCAAGTTGTTGATTTGCATATGAAGAGCTGTAGTACACTAATGATGTTGCGTTTGCGTTGGTTATGTTTACTTTGTACCTTGTTTATTCAACGAAATGTTCTTAGAACTTAGCGACAAACTCTGTGTGTGTGAATATTTTTAAAATTAAGTATCACAGACGAATATTATAAAATTACAGTTATAGCAATAGAATTATTATTTATATACATTTTATTAGTGTAAAAGTGTCTTAATTTTATTCTTCTAGATACTTCTAGCAATTTTAATCACAAAGCACGTTTCAACGGCAAATTTAGCAAGTTTTCCGATTTAATTTTGTTTTATTCTAAATCCCTGCGGAGATTACACCAGAATATTACAATCGTACATGCACCAAGTTTCTCAAACAAAAAGAGAGTTTTATTCGAATTTAAGAGATTCTTGATTGTTAAGTATTCTTTGTATATTTCTATTATTACTATTGCGGCCTTAATTCTACATTGTCTTAACAATCAAGTAAATTTCAAAGTGAAATGAAAAAAACAAAAAGGTAATTTTCTGATTTTCCTCTTTACTGGTCTTGTAGTTAGAAACCTTTAATTGACTTACCCTAAAACATTCGGGATTTTCACTAAGTGAAACTAATCATCAAAATATGTCAAGTTCCTTCTTGCTTATACCGTACATACTATTACGATCACGATAATAAAATTCAAAATGTCGGAACTTGTATGTTTAGTAAAATATGCGCATCTTACCAAGAGTCAGTTGAGCGCCAAACAGTCAATACCTTTTGATAGTTCAACTTAAAACTTTCTTGTTGCACCATTATGGAAAGCCATTTTGTACTTCAGTATTCAATTTTTATTTTCTTATAATTACATCTAAAAAAGAAGAATGTTCACCTTATAGACTAATAGAGTAGTCTTGATAATTGAAAGATTGATTGGAATTGAAATGAAGACTGATTCTTTTTGAAGCATAGAATTTTTTGGGTTGTAGGTTCTTACGGATTTTCTAGTTCTTAAAGGTTTTTGATTATTGATTCCTTGAAAGTCTAAAAGCTAGTAAGTCTTTTCCTTCTTTTCTTACTTGGTTTCCTTACTTTTATCAATATCAATGATCAAATACACGTTCTGTGATTACATTGCCTTACAATTGTAATTAATATGAATTTAATCAGTTTGCCAAAATAAACTCCGTTAAGAATTAATTTTGGTAAAGCTCTATCTTTTTCTAGATTTTGAGTCTCTTTTGGCTTTAGGTTCTTATTACGGATTTTCTAGTTTTTAAGAGCCTTCGGGTCCCCGATTCTAGCAAGCAGGAGTGCTGTGGTTTATTCAACGATCTCCAAGTTGTTCGTAGCTCTTAGAGTTTACATGAAACTTTTTTTGAAAGATCCCGAGATTTTTCTGTGCTTTAAGTAACTTCAAAGTTAGAAGTTTCAGTAAGATTGAAGGCCCAAAGGTGTTGAGAGTTTTTGGAATTTTATGACGTTACTTTCTAAACTTCATGTTCTTACAGATCTTCTGGTTCTTTAAAGTTTTTGGACTCCTGATTCTCAGCAAGCTTGATGGTATGGTTTATTTTAAACGTGGCTTACAAAATTTAAATTTATTTGGTATTGAAATGCATTTTTCTTATTTTCTTCCTTTTTTGCTTTTTGTAGAGACTTTACATTTACCGTAAAACTGAATTCTTGCAAAGTCCATGCAAAACTTTTTACAAAATCCTAGGTACTTGAAAGCTTTGGAATTCTTATTGATCTGATCTTTACTTTTTTTTTGAACTTTCAACTTCTTTTGGTTTATAGCTTGCAGGTTAGGTTACAGATTCTTTAGTACTTAAGTGCGTTTGAGCTTCTAATCGTTAGCACAGTTTATTTGAAATGTGGCTTAGTATATTAGATATCACCATTATTCTTCAATTCCTTTCCTTCTTGGTTTTTGTAGAGAATTTACACTAATCAATATCAATGAACCAACACACTTTCTATGACTTAATTGCCTTGTATTTGTATTTAAGAGAAATAGTTGCTTTGCCAAAATAAACTTTGAAAAATGTTTTTGAAAGCCATTGAGTTAGAAATTCTTAAGCCTTTATCGTCTCTTTCTTTTAGTTCTTAGAGGAGCATTTCTAAACATTTCTGTGAAATTCCAGATAGTTTTATGTATTTTCTTTGACATTTAAATCCGTGTTTACAGTCAAACTTGAGTGAATTTATGTCTAACTTTAAAAAACACGCTTGGCTTTAGAGATAACTGTAAAAAGACTAAAGAGATTGTAAAGTAACAACATATCTTGTCCACCAGAACAAGATTCCTATAAAATTCTCTCGAGCCAGAAAGACCCAAAACCAATAATGTAACTATGTTTACTAAAAAATGTCCAGATGGAGCGACACAGTAGTGGGATACAACTTACAGTCCAATAGAAATTGAAATCTTGGGGATAAATTAGCCTAAACTAAAATCCTAAACCAGATGTTTTGCGCAGTTTTGAAAAACTCTGAAAAATCCATAACAGATAAATTCATTTCTATGCCAAGAAGCAAAGATAAAACGAGTTGGCAACACAATACTGAAGAAAGCCAGCTTCAAATCTTGGTGAACAAACTTACAAAAATTAAAGACAGAAAGAGTCAGATCATAATGTAACCTATGAATTTTGAAGGTCAACTCAAGCTCGGGTAGGTAATAACAATAAGTCTGTCACACACGAAAATGTCGAGAAATAAAAAACTCTTTTACAAAAAAAAAGTAATGATAACCATAAAAAAAGCTTAAATCTAAAAGCTCTACGTTGAGCGCCAAGTTTGCTCTAATGCCCATCACAGAAAATCTAAAAACACGGAAAGTACTAAAAATGAAAAACTCTTCACGTTAATATCGTGCAAAGATAGTGTTAAATAAATAAAACTGAAATAATGCTAGACATAAAACCGAAGGTCCAAAGGGTCAAAGGCCCGTTAAAGAAAGGCTGAAAACACAGAAGTGTAAACATGAAGGAAAAACTCATAAATACTAAAACACTGAGAACACTAAAAAGTCAAAAATAATAATTTTAGAAAGACGCTTGGCAACATAATATTGAAATAATGATAAACCAAAAAATTCAAGATCCAAAGGCTCCACGTTGGGCGCCAGATTTTTTGTAACGCCGGTTACAGAAAGTATAAAAAGCAAGACAGTCCTAAAAGTGAAAAGAACATTTTTTGAAGACGTCCTACAGAATAAAACTAAATTAATTATAGAAAACCTAAAATTTAAAGGTTTTTAGAAACGAATCTTTCTATAATGCTCGTCACAAAAAACACGAAAATGTCTAAAAATAAAAATCTTTCTTGAAAACAAAGTAAAACTGATTTTATACTAAAGACATCCTACAAAATAAAGCTGAACTAATAATAAACAGAAAACGCTTTAAAAGTCAAAGAATTAAGTTGGGCGCCAGATTTTCTACAATGCGTGTTACAAAAAGTATGAAAACACAAAAAGGCTTAAGATTGAAGACACAACTTACAAAAATGTCCCGCAAGATAATAGTAGACAGAAAACCTAAAACCCAAAGGCTTCACGTTGGGCGCCAGATTTTCCGTTAGGATAATTTTGAATTTTATGATAAAATTCAAGTTTAACTCGAGTTCATTCTTAGTAAGATAGAACATCAAAGTAATATTAATTTGATACTGTCTAATATGGTGGTTGTAATTGGTTGTAATACGTACAGTCGTACACGTCCTTTTGAGTTTTTTTAATTTGCTAAAATGGCTTTTCCAAGGTGCTACCTTCACTTTTGTTTTTGAATCTTAAAATATAAAATTGATCGATCACTTTGTAAAGACACTGAATTGCATTTAATAAAATAATAATAATAAAACATAACGTTTTGTTTACCATTGAGAACAAATAACGTGTGATAAACGAGCTATTCACTGACGCTAGTTTTCATTTTATGCATTGTTGGCTAAATTATTTAAAAATCATCCAGTATAAATAGCAAAGAAAAGATCAAAGAACGGTAAATGCATAAAAAAGCTCTTGAAAATTCTTCTATTTGTATTTTCAGGAAACGCATTTAAAAATCCAACAATCGTATCCTCCGAAACCTCTCTTCAGTTGTTATATAGATTGTCAAGAGCAACATTTTCGTAAAATCCGGTCTCTTTGTATATGATTTCTGAATATTTCTTTCGGCTCAATGCATTTTTGCCGGTCGAAAACCCTTATATAAACGAATTCTATCGGAGAAGTAGATCAAGTGATCTGCAACAAACAACCCGGAGTCCGTGCGTGATCGGGAGGCTTCTCAAGTGGTCATCCTACAGGACATTGGCCCTTATTGAAGGAAGTCTGAAGGCATAGTGAAACGAACGGGTCGCAATATCAATTTGCCTTGTCTCCTGCAATCAGTCCTTTGTGACTGCGCATAAAGGCTTGTTCACTACGTGTTCGATTAATGCTATCCTTTAGGGATCATAAAGAAACAAAAACACTTTTATAGGTCATCTGAACAAGCCTGAAATGGATTATCATTACCCTCTTATAAAAATTGAATTGTATTTTATTGTGCAGTAGCTTAAATTAATCTTTTAATTGCCACCATCTCAAACAAATAATTATTGCATTGTAGAATGCTACCAACGAAAATAGAAACAAAAAATAAATCTAGTCCATTAGTGTAAATGCATGTTAAAAGTAGCTTTTGTCTTTTAAGAGGATTTGCATTTCCGTTTTTATCATTATTAATACAAGCATTTGAAACATTTAAATCCGGTTCTGCATTAACACAATTTTAGTAATCCAAAACCATTATAATATTAGGTTATAAAACTATACATGGAAACAAGAGGAAAAAAATGTGAAAATACTCAGTATTACCATCATTTTTCAATGAAATTAGCTAACAAATGATATACTTACTTTAATGTAGTTGGCGTTGGATGTGCTACTACATCACTTTAATAAATAATAATGTGGATTTTGCTATGTGTGCGTGTGTATACATATACGAATGCGTACCTGCAACTACCCTGGCCTTTACGTATAACTATATTGAACTTTATACATTCATGAGCAAGTGTCTCAATACCAAGATTTCTTACTTTTAATTTATCTCCTTATTCTTGCCTGTCATAGCAATTACCAAAATTGAAAAAGAACTGATTCTGATATTCAATCTAATTTTGATAAAACAAACAACTTAATGGATTTCAATGTTTCTAAACGACTTTTACACCACCACAGGACTGAAATGTGCCATGTCTGCATTGGGTATTCCATTTTCACCATTAAGCTAATTTTACAATTCTATAAACATTAACCCTAATGTAATAATGTATAGTTTATCCTCTTACCAGAAAATCCACGATTGAAAAGGAAACAACACAAAACTCATTACCTAACCACGTAATTCAAATGCGTAATGTAGAATTAGAACAATATAAAGAAACGAATTTTCTCACACCAAGACAGTTCTTTCTAAGTAAATCAATATTAGTAAGTAATACAAAAAAAATAAGACCATTTTATTACAATTTAGCAAATTAAAAATTTTTATTTCACATCGGAAAACTACCGAAGCGTTTCCTAAAGTATTTTAAATGCCTATGGATTTTGCCTATTGGACTTATCAGGCGTGGCAACATTATGTAAATAATATTGAAGAAAATGACTAGGAAGAAAAAAGACCTGGTGAATATCAATTTATATTTTGCCAATAGGCTTTTCAGATCAACCCTGACACAGACCCAAGCAATTCTTCTAGCGAAATGTGACTAATACATTATTGTCTCCATGGTAGTTCTTACAAATTACAAATACATACAAAAAGATTAAAATAGTTTTGGCCAAAAACTCCAATTTTTCCCACTGTGCGCTGCTTGCAACCCGTTCATTTGGATTCCTTAAAAACATCTTTAAATGCAAACATTGTTGCCTAGGTCATAGTTATGGTATAATCCATTGAGTTTCATGCGAACATGAAAAAAATAGCCTTGGTTTAAGATACTGGAATGTGAGTAGAAAAATGTTCGAGTAAAGAAATTACATCAAGATTCCAACAAGAGGCTTCTTTCTGAGATGTTGACGTTCAAGGTGTCAATACAGCCAATTCTCACAATCTAATATTAATTCGTAAAGGGGCGAAACCAATTTAGGTGAAACATCCTTCTGCGATTCTATCTTCTTTTTGGTAAGTCCAAGTTTGCAATTTGGCTTGAACCATAAGAGTCAATAGTCAATAACGAGATGGACAAGTTTTTATATAGTGTGCTGTGATGAATCGCAGAGAGAACGGTGACGCAATACTGAATTGTGTAGAGACGTTTGCCTAGTTTTGCGATCTTCAAATACGTAGGGTTCGTATGAGAACTTTCTTCACGTATAAGATTCCCTGTTTTACGGTGATGCCGAAACAGTCAGAGTGGCAGGTTTTGTCGCTATAGAACGAATCTTATAGCTGCCAGGTTGGGAGAGATAGATGTGACCTAATAGTTGATGTCGTTTGCAAACTGAGTGATGAGTTTTAAAAGTATATCGTAGCAGTAGAATATGAAGAGAATTCCTTCTTGCGGTAGAGGTGCATGAAATTTCGGCATGTTGGCCAAGCAATAAGTAACTGAATTCAAAGGTATTTTCTGTCACCTAAGGTGACAGGAGTGGATATTAAGTGTGTCTGCCCAAACGCAGTCAAGTTGTGATTTTAATATAATTAGCTACAGCTTAAACGAGGCAGGCAGAGCACAAACCTTAAAACTCTGTTGTATAACATTGAGTGGTGGCGAGACGCGTTCATGAATTTATCGAAGTGTTAATATCCAGCAGCTAAGAGCGTCATAGGTTAAGTACTTCGATCAGTTGAATGATTTCTATGTGTTTTCTTTGCAGAAGCATCCCGCACAGCATGAAAAACTGACATCATTTGTTGTCGTGCGTTTGCATTGCTAGGGTGTTCTCTAGACGAGTCTGAGGTCTAAAACCCAGGTTGGGAGGCACCAAAACTCCAGTCGCAATCCAGTGGCAAAGAAATGATGACCAATGTAGATGCAATGCGATTTTGAGCAGCTTGCAGAAACATGCAGCTAATTCTCAACAGCTGATGGCAAGTCACTAAAACCAAGTAACGGGTCTGCTAGAAGAACTAACCTACAACAAACAGCAGCAGCAAACGACCACTGACTATAGCGAAGATCAATATGACCCATAGATTAATGTCATTCATAACTAACTAAGGGCGCTGCATGTCTGAATATGACTAGTATCTGAAATAAAATCGCTTCTTGCGGTACGTCACCTACGTGAAAGTATTCTGGAAAAAAGAGAATTATTTAAAGTTATTTTCTGTCACCGAAGGGGACTTAAGAGTAATCTTCTCTTTGGCCAGTTTATGTAATTTTAGAAAAGAATAGACATCTAAGTGTATTTGCTCAAAGGCAATCAATGGAATTCCAATGCGGGACACAATCTCCGGAACTGTTGTTTGATGCTGTTTGTTTCTTTTCGGTTGTAAGCAACAAGATCCGGTATAGATGTAAAGTACATTGGGTAAGGGTGTGATGCAATAATTGCAATTGGTGCTGAAAGTTTGATTTTCAATTTTTGATATTAGCAGGGCTTTAGGGGATGTCAGGTCAACCTTCTCGGTTGGATGGAAATACCAACCCTGAAGGGATTTGATTTACAGTGGAGCACGCGAGCCACATTGCACACTTCCTCTAAGGTATCTAGATAATCCAGGAGAAATAGTAAAGCAAAAGGAAGTTGTGTGACTTTATCAAATCCTCATTTGTGGAAAGAACATTCGATGTTGAATGGATTGTCAGCATTGATGGACTTGGTTACGCCAGTGTGTTTTAGTTTCAGTAAGGAATCCATGAGAGATTTGCACGCTTGGAAACTAAACTGGAAAGCGATAAACATATTGGAATTTTAGAAAAGTCCTCTCAGTTTTTTGGAAAAGCAAAGGAAAATAATTGTCAATGTTTTAGCCACCGAAGGTGGTCCCAATGGTAAAGGTTGTTTAAATTTTTTCTTCCTTTTAGCTAAGGAATTTAAAACAGCAGATAGTCTGCCATCTACGTCACTTCTGGATAGCTGCGCGGATATAATGCGGTTGAAAGTAGCTTGCAAAAAGCAAATAGTTTACTATCCGCAACAGCTGATGGTTAAAGTCGCTTTTTACAAAGAAATTATAAATATTTACAAGGCCTTGTAATTTAACCATACCGGATGTCAACGACAGTAGAGGCATGGTATCTATCTTTCTTATTATTTAGTAAAACGGAAAGATTAAACTTAGCAAGTTTAACATGGTCATTCAATGCAATTATTTGACATACTTTAAATGTCTTCATTGTTTCTGGTTTATTCGAAAATTATGACAATTATGAAAGCTTAAATTGAACACCCTGTATATCTTTGCATATTTAAAATTAAAACTTAGTTCTGTGTGATGTAATAGTGATATTACTTTAGTTTTATTGTTTTCTTCTTTTATCGTCATAGGTTATAGATCTCTTTTAGTTGATTATTTGTTGACGTTTTTATTTAATTTTGATACATAAAAGATTTGCAAAGGTCGTTGACTTCTTAGCTATTTACACATATATGTTTAAATACAATCTTCTTGGCAAAACGATTGCAATATTAATATTTAAGATAGTAATGTAACAAATGCAACAGTTTCTTTCTATAAAAAATGCAGAGTTTATTTATAATTGTTTATTCATTGTTCTCTTGACAACATACTACTTATTTCATAAAATATAATTATCTCTTAAGTAAACAATAAAATGTATTTGTTTTGTCATAATGAAATGTTAAATTATAAAACCATATAATTTTATTATTTTGTTACGAACCTCAACATAAATTCACGCGAGATTATTTTGGCAGTAATATCATTTTTAGTGTTACTGTCTGTTTTTTAATCAAAGTCAGTAAACGTGACCAAGTAAATAATATTTACGTCAAACTTATTCGACAGGTATGATACATTGTTATTAGTTTAGTCTTGATATCTTTGTTTTTGTTTTGTTAGATTTTGATATTTGATGAATGTGCTAGCTTGATGAAACGCCCGCTTGAGATTTTAGTTTGGTTTTGTTTTTGTTTATCATCTTAAACTCTGCCAATCTAAATACTTAGTCAGTTATCAATATGCAAATGTTTTCTACTTGTTTCTATTTTAGAAAATGTCTTTTAGTCTGGACAACATCTGCTACACTTGGATTACCATTCCAATTCTACTAATTACAACATTTGTAATTTATTTTAAATGGAAATACACATATTGGGAAAAACACAATGTTCCTTTTATACAACCACAAATTCCATTTGGAAATCTAGAAAATTCTTTTAAGAGAAAAACACCGCCTTGTATTGAAGCAAAAAATTTCTATCACGAATTTAAATCTAAAGGAGCCAAACATGGCGGCATCTATTCATTTGGTACTCCTGTTTATATTCCAATCGATCTAGACTATATTAAAAATATTTTATCGACTGACTTCCAATATTTTACCGAGAGAGGTCGTTATTACAATGAAAAAGACGACCCTTTGAGTGCTCATTTATTTAATATTGGCGGTAAACGATGGAGAAGTCTACGAACTAAATTGACTCCTACATTCACATCTGGGAAAATGAAGACCATGTTTCTAACTTTATTGGAATGTGGGAAAATATTGCAAAATGCTGTTGAGGAAAGTTATGCAAAAACTAAACCAGTGGAGATTCGTAATTTTGCATGGAAGTTTACAACAGATGTTATTGGATCATGCGTGTTTGGAATTGAATGCAATAGTTTTGCTAATCAATATGCAGATTTTCCAAAGTATGGAAAAATGTTATTGAAAGGTTCACCGTGGGAAGCAGCAAGAATGGCTTTTATATTTTCATTTCCAAATTTAGCTAAGTCTTTGGGCATAAGAAGATTTGACAAGAGAGCAACTGATTTTTTTACGAATATAGTTAAAGATACCGTAGAATACAGAGAGTCTAATAACGTGAGAAGGAACGATTTTATGCAAATTCTAATCGATCTTAAGAATACCCCAACTGTAGATGTAGAAGGAGATGGTGAAGCTCTTACAATGGAACAGTTAACAGCGCAATGTGCTATATTTTTTATTGGTGGATTTGATACGTCTGCTGCAGCAATTTCATTCTCCATGTATGAAATGGCTAGAAATCATGAAATCCAACAGAAAGTAAGAGACGAAATTAATGAGATCATGGTTAGATATGATGGTAAACTCACTTATGATGGACTTACCGAGCTGAAATATATGCAGCAAGTAATCGATGGTAAAAATATACTTTTGGAAAACTGGTACATACTTATAAATATAACTAATTTTGTTTTTGTTTTCAGAAACGTTACGAAAATATCCTTCGTTAACCATTCTGAATAGACAATGTGTTGAGACTTATAAAATCCCAAATAGTGATGTTACAATAGAAAAGGGAACTCAAATTCTAATTCCTTTAATGGGTCTTCATTCTGATCCCGATTATTATCCTGATCCAGACAGGTTTGATCCAGAAAGATTTTCTCCAGAAAATAAGAAAGCTAGAAATTCGTTCTCATATTTGCCATTTGGTAATGGCCCGAGGAATTGTATAGGTAGAAGTTTAGCAAAATTTAATATTTCTACTGTTCTCAGCTAAATATGTTTTTAGCAATGCGTTTTGGTATTATGCAAGTCAAAACGGGATTGTGCATGTTACTGAAAAACTACAAATATTCTATAAATCCTAATACAAAAGAACCATTAGAACTTGATATGGGGGTGATGTGTTGTGCTAAAGATGGTATTTGGCTGGATGTAGCTAAAATATAACAGAAAGATGTAAACTATTATGACAAGTTATGATTTTACTCAAGCTTACGTATAATGTAAAAGGTTGAGGTATGTTTTTGCAATACAATGTTTATAATAGTAGTTACTATTTAGAAAATACAAACTTGCTACCACATAGAATTTTTTGCATGGCTATTATTACAGAACTACCTTTTTAGGAGTTTTTACATTTATTGAAGGAGATGTAGGAAAGGGTAAGTAATTTGGTAAAAAAAGCTACTTCTGCATTTTTCTTATAAAATGTGCCTTTTTTGAGTAAAGATTCTGTTGCCATGATCAATATAAATAAGCCTCTATCACTTCCCACTACTACTTCAGACATTATCTTCGAAATTGATGGTTTACCATTGCTACAATCTCCAACTTTACAATCACAATTGGGTCCACCCCGAGTAAAATATTCTTGATTGATTCATTGCACTTATTTTCCTATGTTCAATCACCTTCCAAAGTTATCAAGATTAAAACTAAAACATCATGTATAATTTATTCCAGTCAATTTAATAACAAGCGATAAAATTTTTGAAGTCTGCATTGTCAAGCTTTGCTTCATTTGGAAACTGA
This sequence comes from Ignelater luminosus, assembly GCA_011009095.1. NCBI lineage: Eukaryota > Metazoa > Arthropoda > Insecta > Coleoptera > Elateridae > Ignelater > Ignelater luminosus. The sequence continues at coordinate 226,970 of VTPC01090913.1, forward strand.
TCAGGTTACTTCCTGTACTGAGTCACTTGCAGCAGCAGCGGCAAGATTCTAGACTTTGCTTTCCTATGACCATTTTTAAAGCTAAATACCGCCACGAGTCAAGCTTTGCCTTCCATGGCGTTTCTCAAACTGAGCTAAATACAAACATGAATAGAGCACTGTCCCTTAACGACACACCTAAGGTAGCCCAAAGTCGAATCTTGCCCTTAATTAATTTTTAAAAGAGCTGAGTACCAACAGGGATCTCGTTTCGTCTCCCATGAGTCTTTTTAAGTGAGCTAAATCTGAGCCGAGTCAGGTTCTGTCTAACATGGGGCGACCTGTGGTGACAAAGGCAGCCTCGCTCTCATTTTATCTGCACACATGTCGGATTTTCGTCTTTTATTAACCTTTTTAGACCTTTTCGCCCTTTATTAACTTTCTTAAAAAAATTAAATTAGTTATTAATAAAACTAGAATGTTTTAAAAGTAAAAATTTTGTTAGAAAGAGCAAAAAACTGGAATAGCAGTAATTTAACTAATTCCATTTGGTACCCTTAGGCTTGTGTCTTTATAATCCTATGTACTGTTAGGTGCTAAAGAAATATTATAATCTATTCTAGTTAATGTTAAAAATTGGTAAATTATTATTGTAAAGACATGCTAGAGCTTCTCAGCTCTGCTCCACTCAATTACGGTAGCTTTAGGACCTTACTGCGTTGGTACGCCAACTCAATCGCTAAAGGGCTCTTCTTTTTCTAACCTTTTTAAGGTAGGTTTTTGTGCAGACGTTTGCTACCACTACTCGTCAGGTTTTACTTTGTCTGGAAACTACTTTCACAACAAGCTACCTAGTTTGGTCTAACTCCAAGGTCTAGTCTTACCCTCAACAACCTTCTTAATAGATCTAAATACAAGTTTAGCTTTGTGTTAATTTTCTTAAAGGGGTTAGATTAGTTTGACAGTTTCTTCGGATTTTAAATTTTACAGAAGAAAATAAAATAAAACAGAATACGTGAGGAAAGCATTGCACTATCAAACACCCAACTAAATAATAAAATCTCCTCAAGACCTATGAATAATACTAGAAAAATACATAAAAAGTTAACAATACAATACAGAAAACATTAACATGTTCCTCTACGCAAGAACATGGAACATAACCTCACAATTGTATAAGAATAATTTCCCTTTTCCTCTATGTTTCTTACATGTGAGTTATTGTTTCTTAGAATTATTTCTGATACTAGAATAGCAATAATTAAGCTAGTTCCAGTCAGTTGCCTTAGTCGCGTGGTTTGATTATCTCTTAAATACTTTGATCCAGTTAATTTAGTAACAAATGAGAAAAGCCGCAAGAATCGGCAAACTTGAGGAATATATGGGAGCAGCTTCAGCTCTAGGCCATCCCTGCACGGATACGTAAGCTAAGTCGGATGTTCCTCTTTTTGTAAACATCATCATTCTTGAGTCAGGTTTTGCTTTGTTTTACCCTCCACGGGTCATCTGCGGTGATCCAAAGTTAGACTCCAAAAACATTTTTAAGATACCTAAATACGAACCCTGTTTGGGCATAGACCCTCATCAACCTTCTTAAAACAGTTAAATACAAACATGAGTAGGTTTTACCTTTCATTAATTTTCTTAAAAAAGACAAATACATACAGCGTGCCTCAAATAGAGTAGAATAGTATGAGTAACTTTTTTATTATTATAGTAAGAGCTTTGGTTAAATTCTATTTAATCATGTAAAAATCCATTTAAAAAAGAAATAATTGCTAATCGGTTATGAATTTTAAACTTTTTTAACCTAAATCTGAATCAGCGTACAAAATTACACAAAATTGTCAATTTAATCAAAGCTCTAACTATAAGAATAAGAAAGTTACTCATACTATCCTACTTAATTTGAGACACCCTATATATACATGCTGGTTGGACTCCACCTTTCAACGTACTCCTTTATCCTCCACAAGCCTTTTGCTTTCCATTAATCTAATTAAAAGTGGGTCAGGGGTCTTCCTCTAACGTGCTACGTGTGGCCCAAATTTTTAAAAAACCAAGTATGAACACGGGTAGGAGTCCGTTCACCAGCAGTCACCTACAGTGACCCAAAGTAAAGTTTTGCTCTACATTAACCTAGTTAATACGTATATTTAGTTCCGCTCTCTGTTAACTTCTTTAAAAATAAATAAATACGTACATCACCTGTGTGGTCTGGTTTCAGCTTGAGAAACCTTAAAATAACTGAATACGAACATGGATAAGTCTCTGTCTACCTACGATGGTTAGAATCAAGCTTTGTCCTCTAACGAACCATCTACGGTAGCTCATGGTGTATCTTCTGTTAACCTTCTTAAAAAAGTAAATATAATTACAGATCAAGCGCCCAATACGTGTCTGCCACAGAAGATGGCCCTGAAAAATCCAAACTGTATTTGGACAGTCCTGAATAACAGACAATCTCAAAGGCATCTGCACAGCTGGAACAAAATAAGGGTGATATATTTCAAACAAAATCAGTCAAATCTTGAAGAAACGTAAAAAGGAAAAAAAAGTTAAACCTGAAAGAAAAAACCTTAGGCAAATGCAATTTAAGTAGTGGTCTGCGCCTTTTAAGGTCAAGATATTCAAACAAAAAACTTATATTTGGTCTTCGATTCAAAGCCAAAACAGATATCAAAAGCTAGTAGTTGTGAGGAAATCAAACCAAAACTAATGTTGGTATTGGTTCTTCTTGGTTTCACAAAATACTTATAATTGTAGATACATAGCACATTGTTAGTTCCAAACCTATGATGAATTAACACATTAAGAGCTATTAATGGAACTAAATCTAGACGCAAGGTAGCAAAATCAATAGTTCGGAGCGGTAGTTGAGTGCAATGTCGGACAGTAAGGACAAAATGTTAGGCAGTTTGGTAGTGTTTTCAGAAGTTGGTAACAGTCTCTTCCTGTCTAAGGTTATTGGCATAGTTGTTCAAGCTTGGCAAACTTGTGCAAACAAATTGCTCCGAAGTTGCCAACAGTTTTCAAAGTGATAACTGTATTCAAATGAAGGAACACAAAATTACAAGCAAGTTATAAAAACACAATTTGAAAGACAGTTAGCTTCAATAAATTTTGGTTCAAATGCAGGGTGGTGGTCAGTCGAACAGCCGTGTAATGGGCAGGAGAAACAGGCCGGAGGGAGAAGTTTGACTATCTGGTATAGAAGCGAATCGAAATGTCAAGCCAGAGAAAATGCTGATGAGGCCTGGCTTGAACTATGGTTTGTTCGTTCCTTTGTTCATGATGTTGCTGTTTTCAATTGTGGTGAGCGTAAAAATATTAATAGCTTGATTGTCGATTTTTCAATGTAGATTTGCATTGAGTAATTCACCTTTCAACGGGCCACCGTAGGTGGCCCTGTTATTCTTCTTAAAGAACATAAATAGGAATACGGTTAAGACTCGATTATTCACTAGGGTGGCTGATGATTTCTTAAGCGGTTCTTAAAACTGAATTACCAGGAATTTGTGAATCTACAGCGTGTTAATTTAATTATGTCAGTAGTCACATTTAAGCAACAATTTTTTTTAAACAGTAAATGACTTTATTTAAATTACTGTTGCCAAATTCTCATTTATCTGTGTTGCAATAAATTACAGTTTCTACTTAACTAATTATTTTTGGCAAACTAAAGTGTTTTACAATATTTGGTGTAATTTCGACTTTTTGCAAAATTAAATTATTTATAGAAAGCTCTTTTTATAAATAGAATTAAAAAATCAGAAGAGCACTAATAAAACCTAAAAATTAAGAAGGAAGTTGGAAACAAGCGGCTGCCGTATTGCCAAAGGTAATTAAAAATTCTGTTAATGTATAAGACCACCCATTCGGTCTCTAAATATTTAGAGGTTAAATTAATTTTAAACCTAATTATTTCAACAATTCTACAAAAATATATTCCTTCCTATGCTATTAATTTCCACTGGTTGATTTGATTTTTAATTTAGTTTTTATTCATTCAGAAGAATATGACAAAAAATATAATTACTATCTTATTATGACATTAGCTGATCCGCCATTAATAAATTTCTACAATTCTATTTTACATCTTGTTGCTAACAACCAATTAAAAACAAGATATTACAACTTCTTCACCCTGTTAAAGATTATAACTTGCAACAAAAAAATTAGACACGTGATTCTTCTTGTTCGTCATTGTTTTTTTGCTATTTGATAAAAATTTACCTACCCATTATAACATTCCAACGAAGGTAAACACTACTTAGCTTGTCTCTTTAAAAGAGCAAGTAACCACTTCTACGGTTTTCTATGACACCAAGTAAGTATATTTGTTTTATTTAAGTCATTAGCAGTGATTCTAGTATTTCCAGTTGAGTTCTTGAATGCGCCTGTTGTCGCTTCTTACTGGTCAACTAACGCCAGTTTTGTAGTGTCATCGGCCTGTCATTGCGCTAAGGTCGTTCACCACAATTATTATTATAATCAAAGGCCTGAGGACTCGATTACTGTTGATTTTATTGTTGTTTGTTGTCTTCTATTGAGTGTAAAAAAGTAGTGGCTGACACTTGTTGTGGTTGTTACAATGAGTGACACAGAATTAGAAATTTTTTTTCACAATTGGAAGTAACTTCTTAAAATTAGTAATTCCAAAAATAAAAGAAAATGAACGCAATAAAATAAATCTGTATGAATGTGGAAGAGAATTGCCAACTAATAAAGTCCTTAAAATCGTTGTTCTCCAGGAAATCTCTCGAAAAGTAAGTGAACTGTTATGCTGCCAATTCTGCAAGAGGTCTGTGCAACTTCTCTCTGTGGTTGATTTTCAATGTTCGCAGGACTACAAAAGGGAAATGTTCCAATTTAATTAAGCAAGTTAGTTCTCTTCTACCGTTAAGAATTTCAAAGAGTCAAGTTTGTGTAGCTTAACTTTATAAACGGTTACGTTTTACAAACTTGATTAAAACAACAGTAGGCTTTGTTTCGTTCGATTAGTTTTGCCTCTTCCCTCTCTTAAATAATCGTGTCTAACAAATTGGCGAGTAATTCGATTTTGTAAAATTACATTTTTCGCTCTAATTAGCCAAACTTCTTGATTAAAACAAAAGAAGAAAGTAAATTAAAAAAGAAACAAATTTGTTTATTTTTTTCCCTACACGCATTAATAAAATCAATTGAGGTTAACAAAACACCAGCAGAGGAACAATTTCCGGACACAAATCCCCCTAGAAAAGTAATGCCAACCTAACGGCTCGTACACTGGACAATTCCTTCCCAAGAACAGTCACAGAATCAGACATAAAATCAATCGAGATAATCTTTGATTCCTTTAATGGTTTCTGGGGTTTAACTTGTTTTATGGGACGGATTATTTCCGGTTGTGCATGGCGGACATTGTTGCAGTTCTATCTGCTTGAAGTATTCGCAATATAACATAGCCACTGACCGGAATGAAGAGGAGAAACATTGAAATCATAAAACTGGTCAATAACAAATTGAAAGCGGACATTTTTCCTCTAAAATTAGAATCGGAATTCGGTGTGTACATTTTTTTTTGATGTTGCGCTTCCTTTATGTACAATCGATCCCTTTTTACATTCACGAATAGCTAAGTAATTGAAATGAATGTTACCAAACACTGAGTGAACTCATCAATCTTTTTGTGAAAGGTTTTGAAATGTACTAAAAATGTCAATAGATGAAAAATTATTCTGTTTTTGTGCGCTTTATTCAACATTCATTGAAGGGAAAATCCGGGCTAAGTCGTACAATCTACATTGCGGACGGTAAAATTTGTTTGTTTCTTATTCCCTTTTTATAAAAATGCGTTTTTCTTTGATTAATTTTCTGTTGGTTTTGTATTCGACAAGGAAAAAAATAGTAGAAAATTCGTGATTACATTTGAGTAATCTCAATGTTCATTTAAATAAGTGCGTGAGAATATCATGTTAGTTACCTACATAGTAAGTTGTCACGTTTACGTCAAATCTATTTTTATTATTTGCTACACGTAGAATGATGAGCCTGAATATTTTATACTACAATATATAACAATATTCTCAAATAGCTTCTGATACTTGATAAACATGTTAACAAAACCATGTAATACATAAAGTATACAGAAAACGTTGGAAATACTGACACAGACCTGACGTCTAAAAAATAAACAAAACATTCCTTGTGTAATATCTAAATAAAAGGCAACATAAAAGATCACATCAAAACAATAAATCCACAGACGGACGAAAATGTTTTCCACCATAATAAACGAGCAAAATAAAAAACCATGAGGTAGTAACGGCTGGTGACATCTTATCATTGTAGGGAAACATGTAGAAAAATAGGTACAACTAAACTAAAATAACAAGAAACTACAGCTCTATCAATATTACTAACTTCTCAAAAATGTCAGCAAAACTAGAAAATAAAATTTAAATCACTACACCGATGAACATCTGTAGCAGTAAATGATGAAAATGTAACCTACTTGATTCCAAAGAACTTTGATTTACTGTATCTACGAATCAATTTTGGATTTTGACTAGTCGTTTTGAAACTGGCGCTCAATCTGTCTTATCAACTTCTCAAACATGTCACGTAGTTTTTGCGAAAAAATTAAAAAATAAATTCAAACCGCTGAACTACTCAATATCTCCAGCAGTTAATCCTGAAAGTATAACGTATTTGATAATAAGCAAATCTAAGCAATTTTGACTGAAATGAACTGTCTTTCTGAACAAATTTTGGATTCTGACAGGTGTTTTTGGGACTGTGGTGCTTAAACATTTTGAATGTCGCGGAATCGTTTCAAACCACATCAACGGAAACTGTTTGATGCACTTGTATATTTAGTTTTGACGTTTGAACTGTAAAGTAGTATGTGAACAATGAACATATCTTACCGTCATGCAAGTCAACTCGGCCCTGAGGGTTAATTTTGCTTGCCTATACCACTAGCAGGAGTAAAACGGTTTTTGGAGTTGAAAAATTCCTGAAACAGTCTGACAAGGATCGTACTGACACACTATCCGGGATTAACTATTCTCAGGTTTAGCACAATGAGACACTTTTATCACGGTGGTAGATTTTGTACTGTACTCGGGCGTCAGATTTTGAAGAGTTTACTCTCTTTGGTACCAGCGATTCCTCCTGTAGATCGCTAGGTCTAAGTGATTGAAGCATAGAAACTGTGCTCTAGAGGTCTTTTTATTTTGATAAGTAAGTAAGGTAAATACTATACATCCTTAGATTATTTAATTGTATTTTCCACATCCTGTATAGAACCAGGCCTTTTCTTTCCTGGTGCTTGTAAAAATCGAGACGCGGCTATCTAAAATTGGTATACAGAGCATCTGCAAGTCAAACTCATCAATGACCATGAAAACTAGTCAGAGTAAAAGAAACTTAAAAAAAACGTGACAGCATGAGAACTGTTGAGAGTATCAAAGAGGATGGGGGTTTAGGAGACGTGCAAGACCATACTTGCAAAATCTGGCAAGGCTGTTAAGAAAACTAGAATAAAACCTTAAAGGCAATACTGCCAAAAAGTCTAAGATCAACTGGTGAAGAAAGGCTGATAAGTCTGTTACTACCGTTCCTTCTTAAATACTGAAGAAAGTGACACAAAGACATATTTAAAACTAGCCACCAGGCACCAATTCATTTAGCTCAGAAATTTGCAGGCTAATCAGTAAAAAAGCTGACATGGCAGGCAAAAGAACACCGTAAGTTTCTCTCATACCACTGACATAACATGGCCATGATCATCATAACAGGCAAGTCTGACGACGATCTATCAGGAACAATGCAAGGTACTCCAAGATTTATAGCAAGATAGTGCAACAGAAAGGAATGTTTTAAATAAGAATTAAGTCCTGGCAAAAACACATTGGACATTTTTATCTTTTGCCCTTATCACCAAAACTATTTCTAATAAAACTCATCTAATGTTCATTATCGGTTGAATTTTTCTTTGAAAGAACTAAAAAATATTTATTGGGCCAATTTGATAATCAGTGGTTTGAAATAATTGTTTGATTTAAAGGCTACAAGCAGGTTTATTTGAAGAGTTTTAAGAAGATTGGTTCACATATCAGCAGAAAAAGAAATCGACCGAAAGAGGGTAAGCCCAAAACATCGTTTGAGTTGCTGGTGCAATATTAAAAGATGCCAAAAGAAAGATTTTAGTTAAAACTGCAAGAAAAAGGCTCATAGGAGATGGTTTTACAGATTCCAAGGTCAGGAGAAAAAGTCATGGTTTTCAGAGAAAGATGAGAGTTTATCAGACATTGAGATTGGTCGAATTTTTCATCTTTCTGATGTGTGATTAAACTATTCGAAATGAGTGTTGTCAAATAGAAAAAACTGGGAGAAAAAAACAATAATAATCTTTGAAAAAATGCTTGAACACCATATCGTAGGTATGACTGCAGATAAAAACAAGAGAAGCTTACTTTCTCATTGAAATCGTTTGAGATCATTATCCAGACACAAGAAGAATGGAAAGGAAGAAACTGAGACTTACAAATGTAAGTATCCTGGTACAAGAATTTTAGTACAGAATCTTAATAGCTGCGAACAAACAGGCTGTATTAAAGTCGTACAAGTTGTACAGAATTTAGGGAAATATTGATAATTTTTGTTATTAGTGTCAATGATGAGTAAATTATGGCCCGCGGGCCAAGTAATATACTTCTGTAATGGCAACAAAGGTAGAAAGGAGACTCAATTTATTTTGGTTAGTAGGCAATGTTTAAAATAATAAATGTTACTCTCTAAACTCTTTTAAGATGGCCCTTCTACCAATAGAACTAAATAACTGATATGATTGTGCAGGTAGATTTTAGAATACTGACAGAACTTATTACAAAATCATTTTGTGCTATTTGGACAATAACAGTGGAATTATGGCAAAAATAACAATTGAAAACAATTTTCGAAGATTAATTAATTATTTTTTTCCCTACCAAATCCTATAGAAACCTAGACAAGACAAACAATACATTTTATTTCTTAGAAAACTTTTTTGGAGTAGGCGTTGAATTTGCGCAGTTTATTAGCTAAATTCCAGCTCCAATTTTATCGTTTTTGTCGGTTTTTGTTTTAAAACAGAAAACCGAAAACAATACTAGAATATTTAGCGTCGAACACTATTGTGGAAATTTTCCATGTAGACCTTAAAACAAATTTATTTACCCGAACCTTTTTGATAGAAATTGCGAGTGTTAATTTAACACCAACGTTTAGTTTCGTAAACAATTAAACTGTAAACTAAGTTTAGTATTATATTCGTAAACTAAATTCATGTTATCCAACCAAAATGATCTAATAATGATGATTTGCAGTATCCTTAAACTAAAACATAGAACAGCGCAAAATCAACTTGTCCAACCCTTCTCGGTTCGATAGCATTTGGAGGATCTCGCAAGACAGATAAAATCTAATGAATCAATTGTACGGTTTGGACAAGACAAAGAAATTTACTTTCATTTTATGAAGCGTCTTAGTTAATTATTTTCAATTTCCCCAAATTATCTGTCGTTGACAGAAAGATAATTTCAGGTTGGAATTTTTAAAACGCGACTATTTTTCCCAACTAATAATTACAGTTATGACGGGTAATTTGAAGGACTGTTAGAAGATGATGATGATGATGTCGACGACTCCCGAAACGAAATTATTAAAACACGCACTAACTTATTAGCCTAGCTAGCCGATTAGGAATTCATTAGCGGCAATTAAACAAATGTTTCTTTTCCCAACCGTTTAAGATTAAGATAGGGGACCCCCCTGTTAGGGTTTACAATTCGTGTTGATCTGTAAATGTCATTTGTAATATTGAAAATTAATTTTTTAAACGTGTCGATTTTTTCCTGAAGAGTTAATTTCGTTTTGATATATGATGCACACGGGCAATAAACGTATTGAAATTAAATTTTAAACCACGCGCTGCCTTTATCTCCAATTATCGTACACATGTAGTATAAGAATGTTTAACTTCACGTTGAGAGCCTTTGTTGTATTAATATTAACACGAACGAGAAGGTAAACTTTGGGAGCAGACCTAGATTATTTATTAATGGCCCGTTGAAAATAACATGGCAAACCAATTTAAAAAACCATGAGGTGTCAACAGATCGTAGGTAGTAAATTGTGTGATTACACCAAGTTATTTAAATAATAGTTAACACTAAATCATGACCGATAGAATCTTTTACAAGTGTATCGGTTCCTCGGGCTATGTTTAAGAGGTTTTGATTAAGATAAGCGACCAAGATCCATTTCTACTGGGAACCCACGGCGCCTTTAAACTATGACACGGCAATGGGATAGTGTGGTGAACTCGAACCCTCTCATATAAGGGAATCTTGTATAACCTTATGTTGTCTCCTTTAGGCCACCTGATTTCCTCTGTTTAATGAACACCTTCATAAATCATGGAAAATAAGGCCGTAATGGCAGCTCCTGAATTGTAAATTCTGTTCAATGCATTATAACCTCGGGCAATACTCTATAAAATATGTTTTGGATGATTTGTAGGTTATTGCAGAATTCTTCTTTTTATTTGTCCTATCTCACAGATTTTATCTTTCAAACTATCTTGCAACATGCAGAGCTTTTAATTTTGTACAATCTATTCAAGCTATAGATGTGTGTGGGTTTTTCAAAACCATTTGACCTTTTAAAACTGAAATGTGATTGCCACTAGTGTAAGTTGTTTATCACTAACTGACAAAAACATATTATACAAAGTGTCTCTGAAAAGACGGAACATACACGTTCCATCATGTAAAAATTTTTATCTTTACATATTCTTTCAACACGTCGTTAGAACTATTCGTGGGTAAGAAAATAAATAAAGAAAGAAAACCTGGATGTTCTGCTTTTACTAAGATTCCCCATATTGAATTTCTAATCTGAATGAAATTCAGATTGATCGAGAATGTAAAGGGTTTTCCAATAAGAGGTGTTATTTTGATATTCAAAGAAAAGTGCCATTTTTTAATATAAATGATCGGATGTTTATTTCATTATAAAGAGGAAGGTATGCCGTTAATAGTGGAAAATAACATCAGGCAAATGACCACCACGACCACGCTTACAGGACAATATCCTTTTCATGAAATTTTCCATAACCAAATCGCAAAGTGGCTGCCCTATGTCCTCGATAGCCTCACGAATTCCATCTTTGAGGTCTTGAATCGACGCTGGGCTGTTGGCGTAGACCTTCTCTTTCACGTGGCCCCAAAGAAAGAAGTCGCAAGGTGTTAAATCACAAGATCTCGGTGGCCAATTGTGATCACCTCTTCGAGAGATAACACGGTCCGGAAACTTTTTCCGTAAAAGATCAATGGTTTCGTTGCTTGTGTGGCACGTAGCGCCGTCTTGTTGAAAGTAAACGTTGTCCAGATCAATACCATCCAATTCCGGCCATAAAAAATCGTTAATCATCTCTCGATAGCGCAATCCAGTCACCGTAACTGTTGCTCCAGCCTCATTTTCGAAAACGTAAGGTCCAATGACTCCGCCGGACCATAAACCGCACCAAACAGTCACACGTTCAGGATAGAGAGACTTTTCAACAGTAACTCTTGGATTTTCTGAGCCCCAGATCCGACAATTTTGCTTGTTGACGAAGCCACCGAGGTGGAAATGGGCCTCATCACTCAAGATGATTTTTCGATGGAATTCTGGATCATTTTCATGCATTTCAACGACCCAATCAGCAAAGGCACGACGTTGTTGATGATCGGCCGGCTTGAGTTCTTGTGTTAACTGGACTTTATAAGCCTTAAGACCCAAATCTTTATGCAAAATACGGTGTAATGACGTTTGTGGAATGGCTAATTCCAAAGAACGACGAGGAATGGACAAACCTGGGTTTTCTTTAACACTTTCGGCTACAACAGCAATATTCTCGGCTGTTCTTGAGCGACGTGCACGGGTTTTATTCTTCACATCACTAACTTGTCCCAAGAGCTCGAATTTTTTCACCAATTTCTGTATTGCGGTCCGACAAGGTGCTTCACGGTGACCCAAAAATGTTCGAGTTTTACGAACCGTCTCTGCCAAATTTTCACCATTTTTATAGTGAATTTTAATAATTTCAATGCGTTGTTGAAGCGTGTATCGTTCCATATTTATTAATGGCGTAGTTTCTACTTGTCAAATGTCAAAAAATGATAGCTTCAAAAGTGACATCTACCGAAATAGCGGGCTATTCAAAATAACACCTCTTATTGGAAAACCCTTTACTATTGCAATTGAAAGTGGAGATACGTCCTGAAAGCCATTCGGTAAGCAAAACTCCAGAAGAACAAAAAAAGTATACATTCGATTACAGTAGTTAATCAGAAAGTTGGAGGCCTACAGACGGAGAGAAAAACAGATACGGGGAAAAACCACAACTAACATCTGAACACTATAGGGCATTACGCAAAACTATTTCCTTGCACTGTCTATTCAATGCATTTTTGACAAAGCAGACTCTAACTAAAAATACTAGATCGTTTTTTAACAAGCTTTAACTACAAAGATATCAAAGCATTCTGTGTTAGCATAACTAAATCATCTTATATCTGTTTTATCAGATTTTCGTTTAGCTTTTTCTTCAGACTTTGCCCATCTGTGTACAATAGATTCCCATGTTATAGAGTCATCCTTCTCTATAATAAAAGGCACGATTAGTTTCTGGATCAAGTACTAACTACAGCCGTTCACTGCATTGATAGACTTTGATTCAACTGCCCAGGTTAACTATCAAATGCGATCCCAGACTGTCAGCAGTGTATTTGGTATAGTAACTGCTCATTCCGATAACCGGAAGCTCCCTCCAAGTCTTGGATTTTCTGACATGCGTTTTAACGGGCTTGCTATGACTACAGTTCTCACCACATGAAAATTTCCTATTCATGCTTCTTGCTTACACTCATCATCACCACAAGGGAACGTTCGCGTAAGCGAATGCTGCATGCTGATCAGTATCTTGTGTTATGCGGACCAAGGCGTTTCATCACTACTACTCCAGCCAGTCTCCGTTCTGCGAGCTATCTCACTACCATATGGGAAGAAATGTCGTCTTTGAATGAGACCAGTACTGTTTCAGTCTTCAAGATCTGCTGCGTCTTTTTGCGATTGTGATTTTCGGCCATTTTTCCTTTAAAATCTCACTATCTGATGGCTGAGAAGGAACTTAACTCCTAAACAGTCGGCCGCCTTCAGTGACATTTTGAGCTTCCAGTGACCTAGTTGAACGACGACACCATGAAGGGGAAAACTGTTTATAGCCTCTTTAGGTGATCTGTCTGCGAAGCTGTCGAAGCCATTGCCACGCCTCGTCTAACCGTCTAAATTGCATTCTGACATTGCCTTTATCATTTCTTCTGATCTTTTGATCTTTTCTCTTTTGAATTATGATCGCGGATTGAAGAAAAGAATAATTCTTACGATAGACAGCTGTCTTTGGCGTCTACTCAACGGTATCTAGGATAGACAAAACATTAACAAAATAGAAAAAGAAATTTTAACAAATAAATTTCAAAGCAAAAAAATGCTGCTGTTGTTATTCAACTTTTAATTCCCGCCATTCTAAAGGAAGGCCGTTTAGGCTCCTTCTCAACTTTCTTGGTTAAAATGATGGTGAGTCTTGATGGGCAGACGTACCATATGAACATCATTGCTTTGGTTCCATAGTCCTGTAACTAGTGGCAATCACCCTTTTCAGCCAGTAGGTAAGGGCTGATGGTACCAATGGGAAACGCGGCGTAGTGATACCATGCAGTGCAACCAAGCAAAAATGAAAAGATTCATAAATCTTAGTTGTTGTGAATTAAAAGGATGCATTTACCACAGACAATGGGATGTTTTTTTTTAGTATCCCAATATACCGTAAAGTTTTCCTCTGTCGTTAAATTTGGAACCTTGTAGAAATAAAGTTTCAATGGATATTCAGGTCACTTTAATTATCCAATTTAATTACTGAAAAAAACTATTTACGTTATGACAATACTGCCGAACAGAAAAACTGATTAATAAAAAGTAAATACCATAATTAATTATAATGTAAACTCATGATTAAATTCAAATTACTGTATTTGCTTTTATTTTATGTAAAACATCAAAAGCATAAAAATTAAATAAACTATGTCTCAAAGAAAAAAAATTTATGACATTTTGCTAAGCGTATTTACCAAGAGTTTGTCAAGGACGAAACATTTCTGTTTTAATTCATTTAAGCATTAATGTTATATTTGAAAAATATTTTTTTCTTAATTAAAGGAAAATCTCAAGCCCCTTAATTTCTAGCAAAAGTACCCACAAAAAATATCTTATTAATACCAAAAAGTAAATTTTACGAGAAGGATTAGGGGTTATAAGGATATGAAAAGAGCAAAGTAGAGAGGGTGCGCGCACACATACATGTATACGTACACCCACGCATAGGGGCAATTAAAGGGACCGGAGCCGCTTTCAGTAGCAGCGGTGCGATATAAATTGGTGCGGATATTTTAAGATTTATCCGGTCACATTTCAGGAAAACTACGGTCATGGCCTATAATATGTAACTTTTTTTTATTAACGAACTTTATAGGGGGCACCCTTTCTTATGTGTTTCCATTTTTATATATTTTTCTATAGTATAACCGAAACTTTTCGGTTCTGAACATTTCCAGATTAATATCTACTTATGAGAAAAATTTTATTTTTATTGTTTACCCAAAATTGTTCATAGAAATGCGGTTATAAAAGCCGAAGTAAAACAGTTTTTCTCTCGGATTTTTAATATTATTAGCTTATAGTATACCACCGAAGGTAGAATGCTTTCTGGAAATTTTAGATTATATGGGATTTTTTTATCTTTCCTCTTATGTTTCTGATGTTTCATTGGATGTAATAAAAAAAGTTATTTGAAGTTAATACAATGGCATTTTGCGACCTGAGAAGTTGCAATCTTAAGAAAGAGTATGAAAGGTTGGAATGTGGTAATGAAACATAAAACGCGGAAAAGCGCTTCCTTCTTGTTTATTTTGTCTATTCATGTTGATTGTTAGGATAAAAATAAAGACGACTAGGACCGTTTTATTTTCAACTTACAAATGTCACAATTATTATTCTCATAAAAATACAAAACTCCCTCTCCCCTCCACGTATGGGTCTGACATGGTAGCAGTCATCAAACTCGTTAACTGTCCATTAAAGAATTGATTGAGAAAGAAATTTAAATTTTAAAAAGTGTGACAGTTTAAACATTGGTAAGTGTACGAATGATAGTTGCGCAAGAACAGAATCTTAGAAATTAATTTGAAATACCTCAACTAAAATTAAGAAGTCATTTATTTTGAGAGCTACACTTTAACGGAATTATCGGTGTTCACGCACTGGGCACAAGCGGGCCCTTGACAAAATATCTTTTCTCTCACATCGCAAACAACAGAACAACAGGCCTGCCGTGTTTCTCATCATCAACACAGATCAAGTCCTCATGAGAGATCTCGATAAAGCAGGTAGCAGCGTTGGTTGCAAGGATACTGCAACAGTTTTGTTACGATATTCACGGAGGCTTGAATTGCCCAGATGATACTCGGGGTATAGACCACAGATGGTGTAACTCTTTCTGCAGGTTGAAGATTTGCAGATCAGTACAGTTTGTGTAACAAACACTCGCTACCACCAGATCGATCTCCATCAGTTCTGTTTCCGCAATGGATGCTGTTTCTTGGTTTTCATCTATGAAAATTAATTTGGTAGCGGTATAGGACTTAAGGTATTCAGCTTCGTCCCTTCCCTTCCCTTCCCTCTTCCCACTATATTAATCGTTGTCGCTTTCGGAGGCGCCGTGGGCGTAGGGGCGCCGAAAGAACGGCTTTCCTCCCGACCGCACGCCACTGGCGGGCGTACGAGAAAGTCTGTACGGTCTCCGGCGAGGCGAATCGCTAGAGCGAACCTTTATCTACAAACGCTGCAAGTTTCGCGCAAATCGGCCGGTAAATAACAGAGCTGTCGCGGTTTTAGTGTTCGCGTTATATGCCAACGTGCTTTTACATTGGTTGAAAAATTAGAAAAATTTAAATCCTTCGAGTGGAAGCGAGACGGCGATATGCAAATGGTCGCGCGCGAGACAAGGACGGCTACAGCTTTTTTCAATTTCCTGAGGTATGGTATTAATATTTTTAAGCGGTGATTTTGCACGCGTGTCGCGTCTGCGTCGGCGAATACGTCATCCGGCGTCGAGTCTTCTTTTATTTGTTTTGAAATTGTTTTGAAATACAGAGAGATAGAGTGAGAGGAACGCGGCGAAGAGAGAGAGAGAGAGAATAAGAATAAAACATAACGCGTTCTCGAAACCACTTCGGATTTTTTCGTTTCATAATGGCGGAAAGGCAAGGCCCGTTCGAACCGTCCGGAAGCCTCCGATCGTGTTCTGTTTTAGGAAAAATATTTCCTGTTCGGGAACGTCTGGTGCTATCGAGATGGAACTTGGACCTTTCGGTGTGGCGGAAGAGTTGCTTTTAAAAGATGTGCGCGGGGTCGACCGTGTTTTGTTATTTCCAGAGATATTTCGTATCTCCGCAACGGCCGCACCTGTCGAAATGGGACTTTGAACTTTAGGTGTAGTGGCGGCGAAAGGACTTTCCGATGATCCGGCCAAGAACGACCATCTTTTGTTTTTTCCAAAGATATTCCGTATTTCCGGATCGGCCAGTTTTATCGGGATGGGACTTTGGTCGTTAGGAGTGGTGCAGGAATGGCTTCTAAACGGTCCGGGCGCCGGCGATCGTCTTTTGTTTTTTCGACAGATATTACGTATCTCCGGATTGGCCGCGCCTATCGAGATGGGATTTTGGTCGTTAGATGCGGTAAAGGTGTCCCATTGAAGGGCGCAGCCCGAGGTGGAGCCACCGAAAGTGGGCCCTTGGAGGGCGCAACCGGAGGTGAGGCCACCGAAGGTGGCCATTGGAGGGCGCAGCACAGGGTGGGACTTAGACCTTTAGGTGTGAAGGAAGAATGGCTTTTGAAAGATGTGTGCGGTAGCGATCGTCTTTTGTTATTTCCAGAGATATTCTGTACCTCCAAAATGACATCACCTGTCGAGACGGGACTTTGGTCGTTAGGTGCTGTGAAGGGATGACTTTCGAACGGTCGCAACGCCGACGACCGTCTTTTGTTTTTTCGAGCGATGTACTGCATCTAGGCAACGGTAGCCGCTATCGAGACGGGATTTTGGTCGTCGGGAGAGGCGCAAAGAGTGAAGGGAGATGGCGATACGCAGATGGTTGCGCGCGAGACAAGGACGGCTACAGCTTTTTTCAATTTCTTGAGATATGGTATTGATATTTTTAAGCGGTGATTTTGCACGCATGTCGCGTCTGCGTCGGCAAATACGTCATCCGGCGTCGAGTCTTCTTTTATTTGTTTTGAAATTGTTTTGAAATACAGAGAGAGAGAGTGAGAGAGAATAAGAATAAAACAGAACGCGTTCTCGAAACCACTTCGGATTTTTTCGTTTCATAATGGCGGAAAGGAAAGGCTCGTTCGGACCGTCCGGAAGCCTCCGATCGTGTTCTGTTTTAGGAAAAATATTTCCTGCTCGGGAACGGCTGATGCTATCGAGATGGAACTTGGACTTTTAGGTGTGGAGGAAGAATTGCTTTTAAAAGATCTGCGCGGGGTCGACCGTCTTTTGTTATTTCCAGAGATATTTCGTATCTCCGCAACGGCCGCACCTATCGAAATGGGACTTTGAACTTTAGGTGTGGTGGCGGCGAAAGGACTTTCCGATGATCCGGCCAAGAACGACCATCTTTTGTTTTTTCCAAAGATATTTCGTATCTCCGGATCGGCCAGTTTTATCAGGATGGGACTTTGGTCGTTAGGAATGGTGCAGGAATGGCTTCTAAACGGTCCGGGCGCCGGCGATCGTCTTTTATTTTTTCGATAGATATTACGTATCTCCGGATTGGCCGCGCCTATCGAGCTGGGATTTTGGTCGTTAGATGCGGTAAGGGTGTCCCATTGAAGGACGCAGCGCGAGGTGGAGCCACCGAAAGGAAGAATGGCTTTTGAAAGATGTGTGCGGTAGTGATCGTCTTTTGTTATTTCCAGAGATATTCCGTATCTCCAAAATGACATCACATGTCGAGACGGGACTTTGATCGTTAGGTGCTGTGAAGGGATGACTTTCGAACGGTCGCAACGCCGA
>VTPC01090914.1:0-45558 GCA_011009095.1 Ignelater luminosus
TTTTTAAGTATCATGATTTTACTTGCCAAGAGCAGTCTTTATAAGACTTTTGGTTTTGACTAAACTATTTGCAGATCAGCTATAGCTGCTTTTTTGTATCTATGGACCCCCTAGATCCAAAAGACGTCATTACACTACCTTTGCGTTTTGCAATGTCAAAAAAATCTGTCAAGTGTATTGTGTAGAGTATCTCTGAAACATCAGAAAATACATTCTGCCAATAAATGGGCATTTTTGTAACATTAATTCACGACATCTTAACAATCCTAGTTTTTTAATTTGCAAGCTTTGCACTTACAAATCACATGACTTTTCCAACAATACTCAACCTAAACTTCTTCACTTGCTTCCAGCCTATTACTCTCTTCTTATGGATATGTTCCTTCAAACGCTTTTTGTTACCTTGGACTTAATCCGTGTCTATTATTCTTCTTTTTCCCTCTATAGTAGATGTCCTGCTCTAATTTTAGAGCTCATAACTTACAACAGCGACCAGTCAAATACTTCAGCCTCCTAGAACTTTCTAGTTCGTTCATAAAGAATTTTTTATCTTGGGAGCTATGCATTTCTCAACCAAAATTCATTAAACATTTCCATATATCCATAAGAACTAGTTATAAGAAGATTTAATCAAAATCAGCCTTGAGTAATTGAGAACTTTCTTTGTCAGTATTTCATTATTTCGTTAAGATTAAATTACACTTACATGGTAACATTTAGCTGCTACTGGCACCTTAGTCAACTATACGTAGGTAATGCCGCTACTAACTAACCAGCCAGTAATTATCACATTAATATTTGATTTCAAAAGACTATCAGCATGCCTGCTTCTTTTGCTTTTCCTTAACTTGATTTGCGTACATTTCTTATTTTTGCACCGTTCGTCTAAATTTTCTTCAAATTGGTTTTTCAGTTTGTTAAACTTTGTCTGATACCTAGCTCTCTTCTTCTTCTTGTTCGAACTTTAAGCTGTTTGATACCTTTTGTTTTTTCCTTATTTAGCTTGAACTTACGTGATGTCTTGTTTGTCGCCTATGTATAAGTCCATAGGAATTAAATCTGATTGTAGGAATCAAGGAATTGTTAATTATAATAAAAAAAAGTTAATAATGGTAACTCAGGACACTTGACAGAAATGATTAACAGTAACAGTTTTTTGAGATTGAAGTATCAGTTTTGAGAATAATGCATAAAGACTACCTTTCAATATTGGAAGTAATTGAAATTGAAAAATTCAAAATACTAGATACTTGATGTATCTAGATGTGAAATTATATCAAGAAACTTTCCCTTTCTTCTTTTTCTTACATTTTTCGTCGCTTTTAATTTCCTGTATTTTATCTCTTGTGGACTTTTTTTAGCCTTTTCTTCTGTTCTTTTTATATCCTTCTCATCTTTTTTTCCTTCGCTGCAATGTCTATTGTGACTATGTACTTATTTTGTTTTGTTTTTCCTACTTCAAACTTTCTTTCTTTCTACTCTCCTTATGTTTTTGCTTTGATTTTCTTTTCTTTTGATCGTTTTCTTGGCATAATTGTTTTTCGCTGTTTTATATTTTGACTCATTCATGCTTTTCTTTTATTGTGTTATTACCTTTTTGCCTTCTTTTTTCCGTTTTCTTGCTTTTGTCTTGTTTCTTTATCATTCTTTTTTAATTTACCATAATCTTTATTTTCAATGTTTTGTCTTCTGTATCCTTATACGTGACTTCATCTCTTGTTTTATTTTCACTTTCATCTTATTTATTGTCAATATTTCATTTTAGTTAAAGGTGGGCCTATCTAATAATTTTTGTGCAGCTATACTCCCTATTGCACCAAACTTTTCACTTTTCACTTTATCTGCCCTATTATAATGTAATCGTTTGGCTTTTACTGTTGTGTTTTCTTAGTCATTTGTAACTGCTACTATTTGGTTAATTTTTTATTTTCTAAATATATTCAAATAAGTGCGCAAATCAGTATATTTTACAATTACAACACTTTGTTATTTCCAGATCAACGTTGGTGGTCTTGTAGCTTTTTGAGGAATAGGTTAGAAACACTTGTAAGAATCAGGGAATTTAATTTATTGATATTGTGGTTACGTTGGTTATCCAATTATTTATTCTTAATACAGGGAGCTGCGCAAGTGAATTTGTCCTTGTTTCTTGTTATGAACTTTGCGTTATATGTACGTGAATCCTTTATTTAGACGCAAACTTCTATCAAATTCAATTTATTTATTTAACTAAGGCAGCAAAAAATAAACTTCTGAAATTTTAGAAAATCAGAACAAATCAATTTTGAATAAGTCTGGATTATTCAGAAGATCAATAACGACCTGAAAACTTTGTTTCTGCTACTAAATACCCATAATAAAAACTGTCCTACAACATAAATCTTACCTGGTTATTTTTAAAATTATGCAAAGGGTAAACTAAAGAAGGAAGATAGTGTAATTTATAAATTATTGAGTAGACTCTGTTTTATAATAAAATTTGTGGTATGCGAATTCCTTTACCGGTCCTATAATTTAATAGAAGGTCATTTTTGGTGGAGTCTGTGAATATTATGAATTTATGCTTTTTCCTCGGCAGATTGGAGTAGGTAAATCTAATGAGTTGAAATGTGGAATTTACATTCTTATCATTTTACCTGCACTGATTTTATTTAATATTTTAATATCTTTTTAGGTCTGTTTTATTCTAGCATTAACGCCCTTGCATTTATGTAGCTCCATCTAATGTGTTTAAAAATTAACTTATCACGTTATCACATTGCTATAAACGACCATTACTTTTAATGCATCAAAACAAACTCAATAAATATTTTTGTTTTGTTTATTAAATTCTAATAGATTTAACACTACATACTTATCGATGAGTCAACAATAAACTATTATGTAACAGTAATATTGATCATAATTAAATTTGCTTTTTTTGATTTTGTATTAACAAAAATTCCGTTTTAATTATTTTTAGGTTAATTAAAATAACTTTGAAATTAAACTACCAATGTTTGATTTTTCCGTAAGAAGATAATAAAATCCTACTATATAATCATAAAAATTGCAATATGATGTTTTGTTTTCTTTTTATTAAAAGCAATTTAAATTTCAACATTTAAAAAATTTTAATTAGGAAAATCAAAGTCGACATTCAACAGATAGTTGTAGACTTTGATCTTAAAATTCCAATTTTAATACTCGAAGTTATTGAATTAACAAGATTTTGATCTCAATCCTGATAATATAATTGTGACCTTTTCTATAGTTTTTGTTTTTATTTGTTTATATCTTCTCAGAAATATATTATCGTAATCGATAATTTCCCTACATACAAATAACAATTTATCTAGAACAAAAAATCCATATTAACAGTTTCATCCTTTTATACGCATGCAAACAAAAGGGTATGTTGGAAGAATGAATAAAAAGTGTATAAATTTAGGTTTACATAATTGAGAAATCATGCGAAAACAAAAAGGGAATTATTTCATTTTTCAAGACTTTTTTTAAGATAACAGCCGAAAAACAATACTCTTCTAAAACGGGGGAAAACGACTTGACTTCGACACTTTATATTTATAACGCTGTATGATACGTGTCATCTGAGCTGCCAAAAAATTTTTGTAGCAAATCAAGCGTAAGGTGGCGTCTTATCTTTCTACAACGCCAAACAATTCGCAAACTTCAGAGAGAGTTCCGATTCCGGTCCGAACTGAATTAATCTAGATGGGGAAAGATAGAAAATACGGGACATCAAGACGTCTCTTATACATTTTAAGGGATTTGTCTGTCATAATATTTTTACCTAACAAAACTTTTATTAGTACTGTAATCGTTGATGAAATGCAATTTAAAATTATTTCTATGGCATCGATATCTAAATCGAGTTAAAAAGTACAGGATTTATATACATTCACTAAAATAGTAAATTTGTTCAAATTTGTATTAACTGTAGGTAAATAAGCTTTGAAAAAGTAAAAGACAGCAATTATAGATACAGGTACTATGTTGAAATGCTGTTCTGTTTTTGTATTAGGTGTACTATCTGAAATATAAGTAAGATATAAACTCAATCACTCTTATGTTCTAAAATGCATAACTTTCTAGATATACAGGGTGTCAAATTAAGTTTGATAGGAAAAATGAGTTTTCAAGATACTGAAAAACAAAATATTCAAATTTCAATTTTGACATTCCAGATACCATAAGATCCTGTTTCCTGTTTCCAGAGGTCTAACATATTTTCTTTTTTGAGAATATGGGTGTGTTGCAAGTCGTTCCCAAAACAATTTCTCTCTTAACAAATCAAATCTTCAGGCTCAACTAGTTTCTAATCATTTAAGTAGCTTTTACAGTTTTTGCCCATTCTCAATTGCAATTTTTGACCAAAAGCTTTTTCTGTTGCTACTCATATTTTATCTCTTGTATACATAGTATCCAAAACTTTAACCCCAGTTCTGACTGTACAGGTATAGAGTTTTAACATCTACAGTGTATCAATGGTCAGTTATTAAGTAGAGCACTAGATTCCAAGACATCCAATGAGCAACCATTTTAATGGTTTCTGTTATTTTGCTGAACTGCTCTTGAATACACAATGAAGACTGTCTTAGTAGCAGTTGTTCTCACTTTGAAGTGAGTTTAACCTTTAGTATGGTTGTAGCGCACGCTGCTAGATCTAATTAGGATGCGCCTATTTAATAGTTTCTCCTTGCTATAAGTCTTTTTACTGCAAAAACCGATTGTATACTAGATTGCTCCATAGTGGTTGTTCACTTTGATAACTACTTTACTTCTGGTCCCTTTCTAATCGGATTTATCAAAACGG
Organism: Ignelater luminosus; assembly: GCA_011009095.1. NCBI lineage: Eukaryota > Metazoa > Arthropoda > Insecta > Coleoptera > Elateridae > Ignelater > Ignelater luminosus. Next base: position 4,817 of record VTPC01090914.1, read on the forward strand.
TAGACCATTCTTATCCTATTGTCTACGTTAACAGCACATACTCTCAATTAAGCTATTTTATTATTAGTTTCTCCTTTGAAAGTCATTTCTTTAGATTTTCCCACTTTGGTTTTGATTTTATAGAAAGCTGCTAATGTTTCAAACTTAGCTATTGAGTGTAGAGATGGTAGATGTAGAAATGAAAGTTCCTTTAATGACCCTTTTGTACTTAGGCAAACAAGCTCGGTTTTGGACACGACTCAACCTAGTATTTACAGATGGCTCAAAGTATTCAGCTCTTGCTTACCCTATTAAATTTAGGATTTCAGGTTTTCTGTCACCATCTGAAAGAGACTTAGGTTGTTTCGACGGGATTTGCAAGTAAGGCAAGTTAAAGAAGTTTGTCTACGACACATCACCGAAGAATGTTTTATCGCTTGCGTCGACTCTTCGTGATAATTATCCGACTGTAGTTTCTTTAAAAGATGATGAAAATACTGAGTTTCTTGGAGCGTATTCAACCCATCGGGTTTCCTTTGGGCGCACATCATGTATCATGCTCCACACTAGTTTGAGGTTTATTTTGATCTTTCTTATATTTCTGTATAATCGAAGAGACTTTCTAGTGCGTTTGTGTCTTTGCTGTTGTATAACAAGAATGACATTAAAAAGCCAGACGAGGTCAGAAATGTATGGCAAATAATGTGATTATCATTTATTTGCTAGACAAAACAATAAACACTGAATATGGTTAAATTAGAATTATAACTAATAGATTTTGCAACCATCAGCCAAATTTCTTGTCATTCTTAACAAGATTGTATATACTAAGATTCATTATAAATTAAAAGTCTAAATCATCTTTTTTCACTACCTGATGCTAATTTAGACTATTAATTATAAAACTAGAAAACTTTATCTCTATTTTTGGAAACAAAACAATCTCATTTGCTGGACATAAATTTAACATGACTCCGAAAGAATTTAAAAAAGTTTTCAAATAAATTTTTCAGTACACATACTTTATCAGCCACTTATGACATTGGAATTTCATACGCCTTAATGTTCTTCACAATAAAATGAGAGTGGAAAACATGCCTGTGTTTTTGATATTATCTTTTCGAACATGCGATGTTATCGAGGTGGCGACCGCCATCAAAATAAACATGATGAACCAAGATTAATTATTTAAATTTATGTGTCATTATATAGCGATTATATCTATGGAAAATAAAATATTTACACATTCAGATATCATTTCGTGGAATCTAAATTTCAAAGTTTAAAAGAGCACCAGATCTTTAATAAATATAAAAATTTACAATAACATTATTTTGGAGCATATGGTGATATTTCTTTTATACTGTTGCATTCGAAAGTAGTAATAGCTACTGTATGAACTAACATAAAATGGGCATAACAGTTACATTTTTACAAAATACTCTAAAATGGTATAATTAAGATTCCTGAACATATGCAATTACATTTTCTTCATTGTATCTCTTACTTCTAGAACTTATTATACCCCTGCATCTTTGTAATGGTAGCTACAGCTTAAACATAAAACATATTAAGTAAAATTCTAGCCGCTTGGTTTTTATAAAATTATGTGCATGTTCTTGAATTTTGCATATCTATCTTCCTCCAGCTACTTCTTAATACTTAACATAATAGAATTAATAAATCTTTAGGAGATTATAGTAGGAGTTTTATTCAAGGCTACTTCTAAAATGTTTACAATCTGCAGACATCTATTTATTTATTTTTTTATTTTTAAACGAAGCCCTCGGAGTTTTATATTTAACTATTGTTAGTGAGTACTAAAGTTAATTTCAACCAATATCTAGATAATTTTTTAATAAAGTCTACCAGGACATACTTCAATGGTCAACAAGAAAAAAACTCCAGTTTCAATATTTAATTCACGTTTTCGTTTAGTTAAATTCGACACAATCAATGATAATAATCAGTTGCGATTTTATCATTTTTTGGTTAGGCAAATTAGCATTAGACAAAATAGGATTAGTTAGTAGTATAAATGAAATTGCACTAGATACTGTGGGTCATTGGATAATTTGACAGTAGATAGACTACTGAACTCTAGTTCTGGAATTTGAACTATAGATTAAGCTTCTTCAGAAAATCTGGATTTTATGAGTCAAATAGCAATCGAGCCGTCCACCCATGAAAGATATTCTGGTGTCCTCACAACATAATTTGTTTAATTCAAATAAATGTCATTGATCTCGACTTGGGAAGCAATTCATTTTTCCTGATGCTATCCGTCTTAGACATCACATGCTGTAGCTGTCTACAGATTCCATACCAAACATACAATCTTTTCTATGATCAGTTACTGACCCTTTACAACTAGTCAAAAGTCGTAAATCAATCAGAAATCGGTCATGGAGACTGGAGCAGATATTTTTGAAATGGTATACAATCAGTTAGGAGTCGTGAAGAGAGTTTGCACAGAGGTCAGGTGAACAAACAATAAACATTCTTTGTTTTCCTCTAGATTTTTAGCTTAAAGGCATACTAAATTAGGAGTAAATTCCCTTCGGTCAAGAACGGTCTGTAATTGTAGAGATGGTAACTCATTGGCGGTTGGAGCGGTGATGCCGGAGTTTCAAAAAGAATTGAAGTTGGTTTTGTAGTACTGTTCGTAGTACCGTGAGTATGGTTAGCAGCGACAATAGGGTATTTAAGCGACGCGATGGTGTGCTGTGTGAATGGCAAAAACTGAAAAAAAAGCGGTGTGAAGTCGGTTTGCACATGCATGTTTGTAATCTGAAAACTGGTTTTTGTGATCTCCAATGTTTGGTTGGTGGTTTGGCTGTATTCTTACTATCGTGTCTTAGTTGAGTTTTAAGATATTTGCACGACCATCGTGGTATTGCATGTAAACGACAGGGGGTCTTCTAAACTCGAAGGGCAAGTTTTCTACGTTATCGAAGAGTATTTTTTGAGAATTCTTGAGCTCGAATTAAGAGGGTCCCTGGACGATCTCTTTGTTTTGCCGAAAGGTGAAAAGTGAAAACATTGCAATCGAACTATCCCCTTGTAGAACTTTTTTTCTATCAGAGTCAACGTATAAAAAAACTATGAATGTACAGTCGACATGATGAAGCTCTTGGATGACCGTTTGGGTACTAAATCGCTACTAACGCTGTTGGATTAATTTGGCTTGCTCCTTTATCTTTGTATGAGGGAAAAAGTGATGCTTAGATGTTTTAGAGTTTGATTTGATTTTCCACATCCGCAGTTAGAGCTCTAGCTTGGTTAGCAGATCTACAAGACAATACCCATCGAACCGTATTGGTGAATTGGTGCGATTTTCATTTCATTTTCATTGTGATATTCTATATTTTTGGAAAATGAAGCCCAAATGCGGAAACGTCTTCTGTTAGACTTGGTAAAAGTAAATTAAAGCTACCATGACCGGAATTAACGACTGGGTTTGAATTGGATCGAACCTGTGCAGGAAGCAAACATTTTGCCCTTTTATCATAAAAACTCCACCAGGAGGAATTTAAAGAAGTGAGGAAATTGAAAATATCTAGATTTAATCGTACTAGTTACGAGTAAAGTAAAGACCATTCCTAACGATACTATCAAGAAAGCCAGGTGTCAATGAACTTAATTTGTTGCTTTAGTCGGAATTTTATATTTTGAGGATTTTCTACTCTTTTGCTGATTGTACGGATCCAATTTTAGGTTTATTCTTCTATTGTTTCTTTTGTCAGAATGTACAGACGGCTCGCCGAATCATTTTTATATCTTATATTACTTTGAGTCTTGGACTATTTTCTTACAAAAATTTAAATCACTGCTTTGGTTTTGTTTTTTGTTCTCTTTTTGATTTAAAAGCAGCATGTACTGTATGCTATGGTCTATGATTTGATTCGCTTTTGAGTAAAAGCTGTTGTATTTACATAATTGTAAATAATTATTTAGATAAGATTTCATTTGAAATTTAATTGCACTGTTTCTGTCTGACTTAAATAAACACTGAATTTTGAAGGTCGTCTTCGTTCTTTCCTTGTTGCTCTTTTAATTAGGATTTTCACGTTCTTCAAACTTTAATGTTTCCTGTACAAAAAATATTATCTGTACGATGTAGGATGCTGTTACATGTTTTGCTTGTGGATTTAATATCGAGAATGTTTTAAAGCTTACCCGCTTTCATGGATGAAGGCCGAATTTATGCAAAACATGTGAACGTAATATTAAAATTTAATGCGAGTCTAGCCATTAAATTGACAGCTCTATAAACTTCTTAATAATAAAATAAATATATTCGTGCTTACAATTAATCTATTTTTTATTCAAAATTATTGTACTAAATGCAGAATTAGTTTTAGAACAATGTCGATTAAGGTTTATAAAAACCAAAGATTTTCAGTACAAGCATTTTGTTAATACGATCAAGATAAGACTTTCAATACAAATTCAGAATTTATTTAGATGTAGACGATAACGTTTTCGGAGTAGTAATTTTCTTATTTAACCAGGTCTAGTCTCTAGTAAAATAGCGTGATCATTTGGTATTATACCAACTAAAGGCAGCAATTTTATTATAAAGTGGAACTTTCACCCTAACACGGCAAGGCGTTTTTTTTTCTATTTTATTTTTCGCAGTCGTTTTCTACGACTTATCCCGTACCTCATTAACAGGAACAAGCATTGTTGATATGCGTGACATTGTATGGATATTACTATGACTAAAACAAGATTGATAACCTGTGATAAAACTCTTTACGCTACCTACACGTTTGACGGTCCATTTCTGGCATTCAAAATTCTATACATACATTTTATGATTAATAATAGAAAATTACGTGAGTAATATGCACTTGACAAAATCACTTTCAAAATCTAGAACAGAAAAGTTAGACATCATCAAACGGGTCATAGAAAAGCGGTGACGGTACCAGCATGCGATAGTCCTGTGTCCCTATCGCTCCATATCGCAGTTTAGCGGGGAGGGAAGAAATTACCCTTCCCCAACGACAGATAAACCCCACAGACTATGCCCGATGAAGTGTCGGATGTCGACAAGGCGCTTGACCAGCCGTTAAACGAACAGCGGTTCCACACATATACACAACCCAAACTACCGTTTTGGGGATACATTATTGTTATTTCGTGTTTGGTAATTGTTATGGCAACGCTAAGTGTCCCAAATTCACAACTTATTATTAACTTTACTACTAAAGTCGGTATTGTAAGTGTTCGATGCAGAGTTTGTTTAGGTTAGGGGTATGCTAAAGTAGTTAACAATTATTATTTCATAAGAAAAATTGAAAGCAACCATCTTCATCACTATAATTAAAAAATATAAAGCTGCAAACAAAATTTGGTATTGGCAAATTAAAAAAACTAAGTATACAGGGTGATAGAAAACGCATTCCTCAAACAACATGATGAAACCTGCAACAGGAGTCAATAACATAATTATATTTTCTTCTATCTTTTAAGTTTATTTTACAGGAATAAAAATGCATTAGTTAAATTCTAATCTCAGACAGACATATTTAGATAAGCGATACACCATAAAATCAGTTTTGAATTATTTTTAAATGTTCTAATGCTATTGTTAACCAGAGGTTAATTACCTTAAAATTATTGTTTTTATCTAACCAGCCACATTCACATCTATCTCTACATTATGTGTGTATCTGTTTAGTTGCTGATTATAAAAGTCTCCAAAATACAATTATGAAATCTACTATAACAAAGTTTCCTGATAAGAAATTATTAACGTAACTTAAAAGGCTTATTTTCTTGAGAATTTCTGAATTTGGGATTTTTATATTTTTTATTTGCTTAAAAATTTCATGATACTATGAAAATTAAAACACAAAAATAATGAATTAAAACTCACTCAAACTCTCAAAATTGACTACATCTAAACTGCAGTTTCTACCTTCTTATAATCTCATCTCTATAAGACCTCCAATACCGCCATGTTCAATGCTTACTGACACATTTCACTCCGTGCGATCTTACGTTAAGGATTATTAATTAGCTGTGATAGCATGAAAAAAGGCATCATCTTAAGGTAATCTGAGAAATCTTTTAAGGACTGCAGGACTGTTAGTTGTAAAAGCAATTCTCTTTTCAAAATGTCTGGAAAGGGTTGTACACATATACTATAGGACTTAAGCTATACTATGCTACAGAGAATCCTTATAATGATTTGATTAAAAGTTAATTTTTTTTGTCATTTGGTTTTTACAAAATGATGGAAAACCCTTCGATCATGACAATATCTTGACAGGCCTCTTCTGTACCTTTTGTTGTTTTCTTAATAATCACAAGTTCCACATAAAACGGTTCTTTGGCTAAATGTGTTACCATCAAGTTGAGAAACAACCGTGTCGTGGTATTAGCACTAGATCATCTAGCAACTACTTCTTCTTCAAAAGTTACAACAGCCTCTTGAAAGGAATAACTTATTCTTTTTAAAATTTATATTTGCAATTCTTCTATGAGCATGAATTTGCTTAGGATACTTTAGTACAAGATTTACGAAAATTGCCACGTCGCGCTGGGTCTTATTGCTTCTAGTTATTAAAGAAAAATCGTACTGGTTTTGATGTACGAAAAATATAAATCTTCCTCTAGGCCTTATCCTTCTAGGATGTTGACATTCTCTTGCTACACTAATGTTGTCCGGGTTCGGTAGACATGGGTATAGGGGTAATCTTCAACTTATGAACTATCCAAAAACACTTCTACTTAGAAAACTTCTCTTGGCAAATTGTACCTGGGCGGTTTTGCCATTCGCTTTCCGCGGAAGAAGCGATCGAGAATCAAATCCAGACCGTTTGGTCACAGTAGACGAAGAGCTACTTCACGCAAGATTACAGAGCAGCACTTCCAAGATACGCTACTGCTTATGCTCAACTACAACAAATTAAGATTTATATATGTGAAACCAAGCTGCTGAAACATCGGCGCCACAACTGTCGACTTCGCTCGTTAATGAAACAACCATCAATTTAGTGGTTCTGAATATCTGCTAGATGCTCTCCTGACGGTGTCACTTTGGTTCTTAATTCCTACTAAAAGTTCTCTGAAAGAGTTTTTTGATATTCTAAAATATGCAAAAAGCTTTTCAACATCTTGTGGTAAATCATCAAATCAACCATAAGGCATGAAAAAGTCTCCTGTTCGAATTTCAAGTATTAATAGATCAACCCAAAATCTTTTTTTCTTTCTTCCCTCTTCTTATCGAAAACAATGCAAGAAGAAGATTACCTTATACGTTCATGATCTGTAAAACACTGCACAGTGTACACTTCGATTTTGTCAGCAATATAGCAGACTGCAGCGTTTTAAACGTGCATTACCAGCGCTACCAACGAACGCTAGTGAGAAATGCTGCTAATTCACGTAAGTAAGTACCTTTTCTATCGAACCACCGACAAGTAGCTCCGTATGAAAGGGTCACGGTCGCTTCTTAGAAATATGTTCAATGGACACCATACCATACGAAAAGAATGAACTTAATCATGGTTTTTATCGAAGTATAGTTCATCGATCAGTTACCTTCTAAAATCTAAACCTTCTTGAAGTTGTTCAAAAAATGTGAATGTAATTCTTAAAACTGCTTTGAAAAGGTTACAGTGTACAAGCTAAAGAACAAACCAAAGATGAGCTTAGTGAACGTGCAAATAAAGTCGAAATAATTAAAACATAAACAACTTTTTCTCTGTTTATGGGGTTTTGACTTTATATTAACACGGATTCTGCAATGTACAAAGTATTGGCATGCCTAACTACATACTTTGTTAGCCCTTCCAAGGAAGAATTTCTCGTCTTGGAGGAAATGATCTTTAGTTGCCAAAGAAATAATCCTGATTTTTACCTAATGAGATTTTTTTGTTGCATTTCCAATTTTTGCAGTTTGTTCTACCATTTAAAAGAATAAGTGATTGTTGCTGCAAGTTAACCAATATTTTATTGAAACTGACATTTAATTTTAACGTTTCAGTCCACTTTTGCATTCAATATCTCAAGCCCAAAAAATTATTCATTTATTTCTCTAATCGGCAAGTATTGTAGCATTGAAGGTCAGAATATCTCGATCGAAATAATCTTGCTCTACATAGATTTGTTTTCTATTGAACTGATGCAAATGTAATGTAAATTTTGCAGATCATTGTTTGTGATATAAAATGGGGTGGCTAGACGAAACGACTTCCTGATGTTGGTGAGACAGTTTACGATCTCTGTCCGGTGTTCTAGAAAGTGTTCACTTTAATGCAAAATTTTTTAACTTGTTCCAAATCGGCTAATATCGAAAAAAAGGGCTTGAGAAAAGTGTACAGGATTGAGGGCACAAGTGACAATAGAGTTATGGTTCTGATTCCTAAATAGTCATGCCGTAATTTTCAGACTGTCCAGTTTGCCATTTTATTTTTATTAATTTCTACAGTCATGTAAGATGATATATTTTGTGATTATATTCTTTGCAGACACATAAGTAATTATCGATTATTAGCCTAAGTAAACCTGCTAATAGATACAAAACAGTCTGAAAATCTATAAAAGTTCTTTTTGAATCTCAGATTCTTCTAAATAGTTATAACATACAAGTGTTTGGACCATGTTCAAATTACACTTAAACATTTTTTTATAATATTTTTCTACAAAGTGTGATTGTAGAAAAATACTTCCAGGTGAACACCAAAGTGTTTAAGTTAAACATTGAAGATCTCTGCATGTATGATTTCGTTGAAATCATTAATGATTTCTTGTATTTGATTTTTTACTTGTAACTTGATTGTCTTTCATTCCCTTAACGTTGATTTTAATATAAAAACTCAAAGTTCATTTTCTTACTTATTGTGAAAATGAAGCTAAAACGAAACAAAACTGCTTAGTTAGATTGAATATAGAATTACTCGGTACATAAAAAGGTTTTTTTCTTCAAGAAAAAAGAAGTAATAAAATCACCAGGTTAATTGTCGACAGTGTGGAGACACGGTTCAGAAAGAACAAACATAAAAATTTGTTTAGTCACTTTAATCCAATTTCAGAAGGCTTCTTTCATGTGTACACTCCAGAAAAGCTTCAAAAAATCCTAGATTTTTTCTTAGAATCCTCAAATACTATCTAAAACAATTGTTTTATAAAACCAAGTTGTTTGTTAAAATTAAAAAGTTCTAATATATCTTTGAGAGTGTATCTTTAGTGATACTTTGCTAGTATCAAAGATCTTTAGAGTCCGCAGATCACGTAGCCTGCTTCAGGCGGCGGATGGGCCATAAAGAGGATATGTGACGCCCGGTTTACATCCTCTATGTTAATGCATACCCCTCACCCTTTCCCAAAGCTCGCATATCGCGCATTTGCACACCATTACCTGTCTGATATTATACCGACTTTGATAACGGATGCTGGTCCATCTCTCGACTTACTTTATCCCACTCGTCACATCCGGAGGATTTCGTTACGATTTACGCGCTCTTCTAGTTTACATAGATGGGTGTGTTTTCTGCGATGTGTTATCTTTGTTGACTCGTTGGGTCGTTACTGTTTCTTAAGAGTTTTTTTCTCGTTCTAAAATGAATACGCGTGTCTATAAATTGTAATCGAGCGTATCAATCCAACAAACATATCGGTATTATAATGTCCATCAGTCTCAATTTGAATGTAATCGGCGATCTCATCTCATCATGTTCTCGTACACGATTGATGCAAAACAGACAACTACGGTCTTGTCTAGAAACAGACCATCCATTAAATTTAATAATAACGACACGATCAATATCGCATCGTTATAGCTTGAATTGCTGCTTTGCATGGCCCAGATGAAGTCAATTCTGTCTATTTTGATTAACAACTAAAACTGTTAGACCAGATGGTCTTGGAATCCCTCCTTTTTTGGTTCTCATCAAATTTTTTTCTACCTTCCACTCATTAACCACGATATTCTGAAAAGTTAACGAACGTAGGAAAACATATAACCGTTTTTGAGAAACAAATAATTTAGGTTTTTCGTTGATACAGGCCCGTTAGATTTATGATGCTCGAAGCTGTCAGGCGATTTTAATGAAATAATTTTTGCTTGAAATGTGTTTGATAATGGTATCGTTTTTGGTTCGGTCGCGATCTCATAATGGCCGTCTCTGGCACTGACTGATAGCGCTGCTAGCCAACTGGAGCTTTATGAAAACATATGAAATATATTCAATCTGCGAATGTGCGATAAGCCGGTCGCCGCTGCCTCTATTACAAGAAATCAATTTTGTCCTCCCGACCGCACCACCCTTTTGCTTGCTTGCTTGCTTGCTTCTGCTTGCGTTTGCTGCAGATCTTTGGAATGCAAACTGTGGGATATTTTTCTACAGTCTTTCAGATTATCTTAGAAAGTTTTAGAAAGGTAAATCTAAACTGTCAAACATCAAAATTATTAAAATTGAGTTTTAATTCTCTGATGTTTTTCATCATCTCAATAAACAAAAAAAATGAAAAACAATTTCTAATTTTTGTTTTTTCTAATTTATTCATGTAAAGAGTATGATATTTTATAAAATGAGAACGAAGTCGGAATTTCAATTACAGGAAGTTTTCTATATTGCTATTTACTAATTTTTTTATCGCGTAGGTATAGAAAAATTGTTCAAGTTTTACCCCCCATTAGATACCTGTTTATGTTTATAATTTGAAGTATAATCTCCATCTCATTTGTGTCGTAATTAAATCTTTTACTGCACATTGTTCTTGCGTAGCACAGTGCAGTATTGCTGATCAAACTAATTTTTAATTGCACAAAAAACCTAAATCTTTCTTGGGAACAAAAATATTCTTCAATTCTTAAAGATAATGAAATTTACTGTGTTATATCAACTGTAAATTATAAAATAATAATTTAATTAAAACAATTAAAGAAAAAAAATAACAATACTGTAACAAACTAAAAACAATCGTTTCTTGTAAGTGATGGCTACTTCGAATAGACAATAGGGCGGTGGCATCTAAATAATGCTTTTTGGAATTTCTATTAAAAGTTAATTTTTGTGTTTTAAATATTTTAATAGGAAAATTGGGTTTCTGAAGCATAATCTTTCTGATATTTCCCTCTCGAAACAGATAATCGCTAGCCGGTACTACTCGTTATATTTAAAAGCGATGCCTTTTAGCTCTCTCTAGTGTTCTTCATGTTTATTTTCTTAGTTCATCTGGTTATTTTTAGATTATAAAACAAGCAACATCTAAATAGTCTTCTATAAACTTCTAAACTCTCTCAATGGAGAGACAATAACTGCGTAAGCTTTTACTGTATTACATCACACCCAGACCTGCTCAAATCTTTCTCTTACAATAGTCGGTTCATCAAAAGTGGCTTCCACAATCTCTAGATGACCAATAAATTGCCAATTTCTGAGCAAGATAATAACCTGTGCAACTTTAAATTTGTGAAGTGTTATATACTAGTCCCTAAGTTGAAGTATAACTGACAGTTACCTGCATTACCGTAAGAAGAACCTGAGCTTGAGATACATCTCCAGTCATGACTAAAGAGCTTAAAGCATTTTTATTTATTCCGAGATTATGCTATCACTTTCTAAGTACTGACCATTCTTTATAAAATACTTTGTATACAGGGTGTATTAAAAATCTGAAATGAGAAAAGTTCAATACACTTTTAGCCACGAGTGCATAGTTTTCTAAATACGCCCAATAAAAAATTTTACTACGGTTGATGGTTGCAAAGTTGGTCTGCTTTTCGCAAATGGAATGAGAAGTGTTTACAGTCAAAACGTTAAGAAACAAAACAAAAATATGACGGAACATCTCTGTTATTACTAAAGCTATAAATAATTGCAAAAAAACAGAAAAATTAGGAGCGTGTCAACTTCGTAATAAGAAATTTTTTCTCGAAACGGTATTAGAATCTTTTCTCAGTTAGTGATGTAGAATAACGTGGTGTACATATTACCAAGCATTCTTAATACAACCTCTATATTGTCAACATTATGAGTGAAGGATTTCCTAAAAAATATAGGACAGTATTTTTAGTCGTGGATTAATTTTTATCAATTACACAGTGCAATACCAAAATTCTGAAATCAAATTTCTCAACGAAATTATTATATCGGGCCAAGATAGTCTATTTCCCAAGCAATTCTGCTAGGCTAAGTAAAATAAGAGTTATTTCTGAGATCAAACTTTGTAATGTGAGTTACATGAATTCTTCACATGGCTTCGAGGCTTTTTTATTTATAATTCGTGAACGATCGATTTTTGATTTTTTCAGCTTCTTGTTCAACGCGTCAGATGTTATTAGTAGACACTATTTCACCACGCTACCTTCAGTTATTTTGAAACGGTCGAGTTTCTCCGATTTTTTAGAAACTTAAAATCAAATTGGCCGTTTTTGGAGTATAGTTAAGAACTTCTTTGTAGCTGATACTTGAAGTCTCCAATAAAAGAATAGATTCATTACAAAAAAGTTCTATCGTGATGAGACGTTTCTTTCAGGAGATATGTCGAAAAACACATCTCTCCCTAAATGTCGAAGTAGGAGTGAAAAAACGAAAGGATCAAACTGCACCTACACCAGTCTTGTTCAGAGGCTTCTAGCTGACACATATTTGAATTTAGCTGCAATTGGTAAATTCTTGGTATTTTTTGCCATTTTTCCAAAATGTGCCCAATTTACAAATCTGCAAACGTAACTTGCTTATCTTTTTTTGCTATCGAGAAAAAAATTTACAATTGAATTTGGGTTAATTTGCCGTGATTTCTAGCGGCTAAATTTTCAGAGATAAAAAAACGTATTTCCAAGTAGAATGAAATCCCTTGGTGTTATTTCAATATCTTTGAAAAGTACAAAGTGGCGAGTTTTTGCTGACGGACATCTATGGATCAGAATTTGATCAAGTGTGAATGAGTAGATATTTTGGTGGTCCCGAAAGACAGTGCCTTCATTTCCGGTCCCTAGATGCTGCGTATGTGATTACAGGAAACTCTTGCCGTTTTCGATGTCATCATAATACACGTTGAGATCATTTCTGAAACCCAACGTATAAAATAAGATATTTTACCGTTTACGAATTATAAACAAAAAACCTGGAAACAATGTGAAGAAATCATGTAACTCATATTACGAACTTTGAGCCCATTTGACCTAACTTAGCTGAGTTCCTTGAAAAGTCAGATATTACCAATCTTCATTAATAAATATTATTTCAAAACTTCCATACTTTATTTTAATGCACTGTGTTATCACTGTGGACTACCGGTATTTCAGTTTTGTCAATTACTATGGGTAGCAGACATTGACTGTTAATCGAGTTATCAGCTATCTTTATCTATCTACTGATTCTGTCTTCATAGTCCAGTTTTCAGTTTCGTTCTGATGAGACAGTTATATGTCTCCTATGGTTTTTGCACAAATAGATTCTTGGCGATAATTGATGCAGTGGCAAAACAAAGAAATATCCCCTTCTTGTGCTTGAATTGTCTGCTTTTCCTTACTGCGTAAGTGTAGATTTTCTTCCTCCTTGTCATCATTGTTTTTCATTTGGCAAAATTAGTTTTGGCTAGAGATCTTGTCAGCTGAAGATGCGTCCAGGAAATTAGCCCTGAAAATTAGTAAACAAATTAAAATAAATTTGAACAAAAATAGTGAAGACTGTATAATACTATATTTTTCTTGCTCCTGCCTTTTCCTCCATTCATTCAACCAATTTTATTTTACCCGGAAAAGGTTTTGGACTTGAAAAAATTCAAATCTTGCCCAAAACACCTGAAAACACAAACCCTAACATTAACTAGAGACCAAAAAAGAACGAGATGCAAATAAAATGTTTAAAACTGTTATAAATATCTGGAACTTTTTGTAAATAATTTGGAAGAACTAAACTTTGGCAATTTCTATTTCTTAGACTGATGAAAATCTTTTCCTCTCTTAGAAACCAAAAAGTAATTGAATTTTTTAAAAGCTAGGGTAGATGAGAAAAAGTGTTTAAGGTGAGTTTTATCTGTTTTCGAACAGCTTCGAGGAACGTAACTATTTGGCTTATGTTTTAATACCAATTTGTCGATAACTGTATAATAGGGATTTATACTAAACCAACTTTGTGTTTATGCCTTCCCACATCTTACTCAGACCCAAACCTTCCAATAGAGTTGGGCTAGTGGTCAAATAATGTATCAAATAACTTTTTTGTAATTTGGGTACAAACTACAAGCAGTCCCAACACATCCTGAAGTGGGGTCACCGGTCGCCGCTTAGTTGTCCGGGTCGCTAACAAATTGTCGAGCGCTATAAAGTAACAATTATTCATCAATTTTCTCTTTTTTATTCTGAATAGTTGATAAACAAAACAACAAAATTTGATTTTTTGTATGTGATGTAATTAACAGCGAGTGTTCATGGTCTCGTTCATAATAAGTTTGATTCGCTTGAGGAGTTCCTATGATGCTACATTTTTCAAACTGTGATTTACATTTAGAAATTATTTTCTAACAATCAACCTTACAAGCATTTAATAATTAACTGACCGTAAATATTGACATATTGGGTTGCCTCTTAACGTAGTTTGTAATATTTTGTGAATCTATTAATAGTAATCTAGGTTGTAAAGGAAATAATAATTTGTGGCTTAGATTGTAGAAGTTTAAATTTAAAATGCGTACGTTTTATATAAATAGAGAAATCCTAAGTTGAAATGTTTAAATAATAATTGACAATTATACAAAATTGTAAACAGTACAAAAAAGATTATAGCTGGCACATATACCTGAATGTTACTGTCTTGCTGCACTTAACGCTTCATCGATTTTGCTGAATAAACAAGTTTTGTTTTAAATGTTGATTAATATTTCAAATTTATTTTAATTCTCGTCATTAAACAAAACGACATTGACAGAGAAAATGAAAAATTTATAGGGAAATTTTTAAATAAGAAAAGGATTATGACCAAAGCCAATTTCAAGGACTAACAACTTATTACCAACCCAACCTATCCAAAAGATAAGACCCAACCAGTCATTCGCTCCCGATATCTGCCGATAACGATACACACAAACAGCACGAATATTCCATTTTGAAATGGTTATCGCAACACGACCGCTCGCCCTCTTATCAACGCAGATTTCTTATCAGTTCGAACACAACAAAGCCATTGTGTTTGCCCGCGGCTACAATCGTTTGCCTTGGTCCCTGCTTACACTTTTATATATTTTTTGTGTGTTATGTACGTTCTATCGTTTTACACCCGTGTTTGTTTAAGTAATTTAGTTAATGTTTCTATGTTATTATTATTATTATATATATAGTAAACACCTGCTTTTCTAATCACTACACAAAGAAAGTTATTTTGTAACAAAAACAATAAGTTTGCGTTTAAATATTTGGAAGGTTTTTCACAAGTATCTAGTCAAGTAGTAAACAAAGTTTTATCAAAAAATTAGTAAAACCCGTTAAAGGAAATTAACTTTATCCAATGAAAATGGATATTATTTCATTGCACAACTAACCAACAGATAGTGCTAATGGTATAATTCACCAATCAGATGCAGATATGTTACATGTTAGTTCAAAGCAAACGTAAATATACATTTAAATAAATGTCGGCGTAATCTATACTGCGGCGTTGCGACACGCTTGCTTAGCATGTGGATTTTAGATTGCCAGGACATGGCCTGAGAGATATTTTACTTACCGACTAAGTAGGCTTTGTCACACTAAGGTCTGTTTTAAATGCAATTGTGTGTCTAACGAACAGTGATAATTATTTTGTTCAGCTTCACCTTCATTATGCATGGAGGCAACGCTGTTTTCTTAATTGCCCTGTAATTGTTTTATATTCTATGCAACATTGTTAAGATTCTTAGTTGATTAGAAAGTGTCACTTTATAGAAAAAGTAATAATAATTCTTAGAAGTGAATGAGCGGTGATAATATTCTCGTATTTTCCAGTTTTAGATTTCTTGAGAAGTGATTAATTTATATTTATTTTTACAAAATAAATGATAGAAATAGAAACGGATTTACAAACAAAAAGGTAAAAGCTCTTAGGTAATTTATTTCAGAATAGTGCAAACATTTTTCATCTTTAATAAGTATAACCTAGCTTTTCGATTTATTATTATTTGTAGTGCCCAGGTGTACTTAGGTTCTTCCGGTCAATCCGAGTTACATGCCTACAACCATCTTTTATCTGTAATCGTAAATCGCAAATCAATAAATAATACTGACGTCGAGAATCAAGTAATACGATCTAGAAGTAAGCTGCTGAATTGTTAAGTTCGACGTTTCAGGATTAAAGAATAATTCAAAACAAAGATTGAAATGGAATGATTTTCTAGAACTATTTTGTATTTTAGATTTTGTGGATCTTGCTAATTTTAAGTAATATAGTAATAATCATCTTAATTTTTGATCTTTTATCAATTTGGTTTTTCAATTGAAATTATATTGAATAATCAGAGTTTTCTTTTCAATATCAAGTGTACCGCCGTGTACCAGCAATGAATGTAATTACCTACAGGATGAATCTTGCTCCACTTTCGAAATTTTATTTTCCCATCCAGTCTTGCAGCTCTAAGTATTTTGTTGTAGGTCTGGGATTATTGGGGTAAAAACCCTCATAGATCTAGAACTTCTTGGTTTTCCGTCTCTTGTCATGTCTGCCTTACACGCCGATTTTCTGTATTTCCCAAAGCGATAACAAGCAACTAAACAATTAAAATACCCAGAAATATTTCAAGAAGAAAATATCTTGAACACCGTAGAAAACTGGAGAGGAGATCTTCAAACCTTGACTATCAAAAGTTATTGTCAAATAATAATAATAAAACAGAACTCTAAAAGGCATCAAAAATGTTTAACAAATGAAATGAAAACTAGCAGTAACCTCACGCCATCTAAAGCACACATCAACTGGAAAAGCAATTAACAGTCTTTCAGTAAGTAAGTGCCACGGTATGAACTTTGTTATAATAAGAATAACGCTAATGTTGAAATCTTGAACATAGGTTACAAACAGGCGCAACAATAGAAAAAAGCAAAATTTTTTTTAAGAAAAGGCTACGTTGGGACAAGTAACAAGTTTTCCAGTGACGGGTCTCTTCTTTTGGGAACCAGAAATTTGTGTTCTTTGGGATCCAATTACTAAGATTTTGGGGCTATAGGCACAATGTCAGTTTCAGGGCCCCTCCTCCTCATTTTAGCATGCTAAAGTTTGTTTCTAGTATACAATAAAAATATAGTATGGAGTAAAGAACCTTTGTATCATAATAGACAATACATTTATGGCAATACTAAGATTGGCCGAAACATGCACAGCACCCAACGAGTACAGTACGTATAAATACAATAAACCTGAAGGTTGCGATGCACTTAGAACCATGTTGGATAGCACAACGCCATCCAGGGAAAAGAAAAGACAAACTTGCAGACACAAATAATTCTTTAAGGCGCATCAAAATCTTGTTCCTACTACAATCGAACCGATTTGGTACGTTTCAAACCATTTCAAGATTTCTACTGTCAGAAATTCGTCTAGGAGAGCTAATACAACAACTGGGCGTTTTCTTTTTTGAAAGCCCAAATCAAAACTGTAAAAAAGATAATTTAAAGTTTAATTGATAACTTTAAACCTTCCATGTTGCTGACTCTCAGCAGATCCCTATTGTGACGGAACCTGGCACGGGAAGTTTCACTGTTTTCATCATGATGGCAAATGTCGAAGTTATCTGAGAACTCTACCACAATCATTAAACCAATAGGTGGACCACTTTGAGAATATAAAAACCAAGTATCTTAAACAGATATGATATGGATGAACACCAGGGGCTTAATGTAAATATAAATAAACCCACCAGAAGAAATTTTAGAAGCTGTACAAAAACTCAAAAATGGAAAAGCGATCGGTATTGACAACGTTCCAAGAGACTTATTTAATATAGGAATTGAGCTAAATGTAGAAATTCTCCGCTGTCTACTTAATAAGATTTGGAATGAAGAACAATTACCAAGCGACTGACAAGGAGGTCGTATCACTACATTACCAAAAAAAAGAAAAATGTGATAAGACCATCTGTGATAACTGGCGAGCAATCACACTTCTGAGTCATGCAAGCAAAATATTAACTAGCATTATATTGAAAAGGGTAAAAAATGTAGTAGATAGTGTACTAAGTGACAATAAAGCGGAGTTTAGAGCGGGTAGACTCTGTATTGACTATTGGGACAATACTTGAATATAATGGTACAGCATCAGAAAAGGTAAACATATAATCTGGTATTAGACCAGGAATGTGTGCTCTCACCAATCCTGTTTCTACTTGTTATCGATTGGATTAGGGGTAAGACAGCTAAAAATAAAACAGGTCTACAGTGAAGGTTTAACCAACATCTTGAAGACCTAAAATTTGCCGATGATATATGCTTGGTCACAGAAAAACTGAAGCACCTACAACAGAAAAGTAGATGAACTGATATTGATTAATAAGTGCTTGAAAAAGATTCTGGGTATATATTGGCCAAATACAATTATAAATGAAGAGTTATGGTGTCGCACTAACCAAAAGTCAGTAGAGAAAATAATAAAAATGAGGAAATGGAAATGGTTGGGACACGCTCTTAGAAAGCCTAATACAGGTATAATAAAGCAGACACTGGACTATAATACGAAAACAAAGAGAAGACGAGGTAGACCTGTGTATAACAGTGAAATGAATTGAAAATAGTTGCATCAAATAAAATTCAGCGGAAAGAGATAGTGTAAAAAGTATCTGAGCAGTAGGACTTACCCTAATAATACGAACATAAGCAATTAACAGTCTACTCACGCTGTGTTAAATGAGACTGTGCAATGTCTAAAGATAGTGTTAAAGATAGCAACATAACAACCATTAAATACTGCTACTCTTTATAGAGTGATAAGGAACTAGTACTACTACTACTACTACTACTACTATATGACAATCAGAACTTCATTGGTTACATCAGACACAACTATGCTAGACAAGTGCAGAAGAAAGGAAACTGAAGATCGATCACTACGAATTCCTGAAGTATCAAAACAAAAACAAACAGTAACTAATATTAGTGAGAGCTATTTCAAAGCTTTGAACATCAAGTGTTGTTCTTGGGTATCATAAAAATGGAGGCCTCAAAGAATATTGAAGTTCTTATTAAGCTTTGAGATGTTTGTTTGGTGTAGCAATGTAGCGGATTCCTTTTCAGACTCGGTAGAGCCATTCTAGAGTGTCACTGCTCTTGCGTATCTGAAACTTGTCTCTGTAATCATTACGCGTTATTACAAACGATTCTGTTTCCAGCAGGAGAGGGTCATATGTAGGATATGTAATTTAAATGGAATTTCTTGAGTAGATGCAGGTCTAGAATTTCTAAAGAGACACTAGTTGACTGCAAAAGTAAATGATAGCAAAGAAATTCCATCAAACTTATCCATATCCGTTGTTTAATATCCATACCAAAACTAAAGAAAGACCACAATACTTCCTGACAGTAGTTTTTTTGTATACTAATAGTTGATGTTGGAGGATATCCTTGTTGATATTATCCTATAAAAATAAATCGTTATAAATCCTTTCCCCCTGCCCAACTTTAGTTAGTTTAGATTTATCCAAATTATATCAGTATCCGTACAATATTTTTGGAAATCATTTCTAATGAAAACCTCAAAACCATACCTTTCTGAATCAGCAATGTCTCGCTCACTTACATCACTAGAGCAAAAAAAGCGTCTTCCATTGTATTTCGATAAAGCAACACACCAAGAGAATAAAAAGAAAGTTTTGCATCATACACAGGTGCTGACCAAGAAATAATTTGCTAAAATTAGCGTAATTTATCTTTCAAACCACCAATTTAGTATAGTGACAGTTTTTCGTTATCTTCGCCAATCCTCCTCGCATCACTGTTTTTGCTACTCCTTTATTGCTTGTATTGGAATTTGGGAGCGCCAGTCGTTTTTGCATGTAGTCCCATGTTGTATTTTTTCCGTAAGAAAAGTTTAACAAATGATTATCGACCTGTTTGCAAAACCAAGAAATTTAAGCAGAGAATAATCTTGTTTTGTTGGTCAACTGTCTCGAAACTTTTAGATTTAGTAAGGCTTAGAAAACTTGAGCTTTGCGCCTGAGTGTTTTATTAATAAAACAACCAATACTACTACTTTTTAGAAAAAATGTTTTGTGAAATAAACCTTTTCGTTTCAGTTAATGATACAAAACGAATACAAAAAAACTGCCAACCGATTAATATTAAGATTGTGAGGCTTTGGTTTCAGAGACACTTTTATCTCCACATCTGTTAATCACAGGGTTGGAATTATAACGTTATCTGTTTGTGAACACAGCATATGCACTTTTATTATTTCTAGAACTGCCTTAAAACTCAAGAATGCTCTTCTTATTTAATTATTTTAAATTCTAACTGTACATACACGACCAACAAGATGTAAGTCAACATTCAACAACAAGAAACTCATTGAAATCACCATAATAAGAAATCTCGAGTTATTCCGTTGCATTTGCAATAAGATGCATGAAGCTTTGTTGGTTAAAACGGCAAGACGAGATGTCCCGCTTGACATTGGACAAATGATGCCTTCAGAAGACGGAGATATGATAGTGGCAATCACGTTAATGAGTAAAAGAATGCCGATAACGACCAGACAGACAAATGCAGCCTTGCACTTGCACGCTATCGAGTAAATTACATCGATAGCTTAAACAAACGGGGAATTGTTTTGTACCGTTAAAATTGTTGTCCAAATTATGTTGCATTTGGATTATGATGTAAAGAGGTGATACGAAGTGTGCACTATATAATTTATTATCATTTAATCTGAAGCTTTTCTATAATCAATTTTGTATTTTTATCATTGTAATATCCGGGATTTTGACCCGACCTAACCTTTAATCGATAACATACCATACAATATCTAGATGATATCGTAATAGACAAAAATAAAATATCGTTAATAAAAGTCTAATCTAATTTAACTATTTTTCCTTCTCTTTTCATAAATCAATATGTAGAAATCGAAAGCTTTAGGAATAATAAAAGTTTATTTATATTGAAAACTGTTTTATAAAAAATATTTTTTCCAAATAAAACGGGGACTGGTTTAACTACTAATTCTACATTCCTATTTCAAATAATTAACATTAAAAAACAAACTAGACAAGTTTATTATTGTCTGATAGTAATGAATTTTTTAAGTAGAGCCATTTACCTATCAAAAAAATCAGATAAGGTTTGTTTTTGAAAACAATATATCAACTGTCTAAATATAAATACCCTGACGAGATACGCCCAGCTAATTATTTTATTTACTAACAACGCTGTCATGAACTGATTAGGAATCAATGTTTTGACCGTAATGTTACGTTTTGTAACAAATTTGTTAATATCCAGTAAAATAACATCTGTCTCATTTGTAAATTTCAATTTCTTGTTTTTATTTAATCCATTTAAATGGCACAAGTGTAACGCATTTATTTTATTGCCAACGATTTTAGGGCATACATAAATTTTATCTTTCACCTCTCCTTAACTGCAGGAACTCCATATATAGCACGATGTAGATTAATTTTAGTGTTAATATGTAAATACCCACACAAATACACAAACTCCCGACCATAAAGAAACGTGACATACGGAAGTGACTGGCAAAACAATGAACAATTTCGGGGGCAGACACCAAGCAGACGTTCAACGCTAAAGCAGAGAGTATTATTATATAAACCTTGGGTCTCCCTTTCGTCAACAATCCACCCGCTGTGTTCTGTGTGTGCAACAGGTGATTTCACCCTCCCCGTGTGCCCTATGTGTAGCCATCGTTTCTGACTGAGGGGTTCATACCCCTCTTCTTTGAAATGATGCCTGTTTTTGACAGATACGGTACCCTCCTGGGGTTATAGGTATTATACGTTAGTTTGCCAAGGGCACAACCAGTTGTATTTTCGCTAAATCTTTTTCAGATTCTTATTATAACTCTCAAGTGCGTGCTAGACAGTTCGCGGAAATTATCATCTCCTAAACATCAAATATATTTACTTATATTTCGCAAGTGTTACTGATACCCGCTTTTTGTGATATCAGTGTAAATGGTAGTTTTTCGTATGAATTCAGGTGAGTAAACTTTAAAGAACCGTTCTATTTTTGTTTTGTGAAGATGTAAAAGATATTTTTTTATCTGAAGCACTTAACGATATAAACAAAAAAATTAGGAACTGCTCAATTTGTTTCATCTTGATAGACCTTGGTTTTGTTAGTCTTAATGAGTATTTTTATCGAAATAAATTTTAGGAAATAAAATTTGAAATTATTCTTGTAAAATCGATAATTCGTTTTGAATGTTCTAATTTTATTTTTGGAAATAAAAATATTCAGTTAAATCTCGTCATTAAAATTTGATAGTATGATACTAAAGATAACGACGTAATCATAACACGAAAATCGTGAAAAGTTAAAATTACCGAAATGAGTATAGCCTTGATTTTTTTATGAAATATTTCTTAAACGTGTATTTATATTTCTGGCTTCATTAAGCGTAAGATTTTTCAACCGTTGACTTATTTGAAACTAAACGATAGGTATACAAATTCTTCTAATTAAATCAAAACTGCAGTTCAAATTATCTTGAAATAATAAATGGGATATTATTATTAAACGTATTTTATTTTGGACTAAACAAAATACCTTGTTACATTGATATTTACTGCAAAATGCAACTATAGATCTCTATAAACTAAAAGTTGTTGTGGTTAAATTAAATAAATTTATAAATTATTAATTAGAGTAATATTTCTCAATACCTATGAATTTTTAGTGGGTCAGAATTAATTTTTTATTTCTCAACCTCATAATGAAATATCCAACAACTTTACCATGTGCATTCTGCATTAACATGAAAACAATAGAGGTAACTTATCTCTTGGTCGCAACAGCATGTCTTCTTGGTAATCTCTGATTGGGATTATTATTCTTTGAAGTCCTGGTAATTATAAAAACAATAATTTTTGAAGCAAAGAAAATATTCAAGTGCTTGTCAAAGAAGACACTAGCTTGATGATTAAACTATCTCTAAATCATTAATATTTGCTCAACGTTCTTGATAAACAAGTTTTAAATTCAACTTGTCTAGAATTTCCAAAGTGTACTATATCACGCACTGAAATAGTCTAAACTCTAAAAAAATAGTTCATTTCTAATCATTTGAAGTTCTATCTATTAATAATTTTTCTAAAACTTTTAGCTTTTCCACTCATCAGTCGTTAAGAACAAAAATTCAGTGCTAGGACATAAATAAAATTATAGTCTTGGAGGTTAATATGCTCCTATTACATATAATGCCAAAAAGGTCAAAAAACTAAAGTTAAGTTTGTCCACTCAAAAGGAATTTTGACAACTGTTGTGTGCGTTTTTTTTAATTAAGTCTTGATTTCTAACACTACGTGGGTTAAGGATTCTCCAATTTGCTTTTTTCATGGACTTTTTCCATGTTCACACATTAGAACTTCTCTGTCTTTGTTGATGAGTTGATCAAAGTACGACTAGAAACTCGGTAAGAAAACTCAAATGCTCAATATCCAAGAATATGCCAAACTACCCGTAGGCAACTATATAAAGCCTATATAGTCAGAGATGGACTTCTATTTATCTATTTACTTCGTGTTGTAACAAATTCTTCTGAAAAACTGCAATAATTATGTTGAAGATTAATTGTTATCAGTCTTTCTTCTTTTGAATAAAACTTTTCCAACTGATAGATAAATCATCATGAAATAAAGCGAGACGACTGTTTTAGGGGGCACATATACATATAGGGGGCGGGGAGTATAAATTGGTAAAGACAGATCTAAACTACATATTTTAAAGACAAAGAAATTGGTAGTTAAGATACGTTAAGCACTCGAAACTTTGCGTTTTTAACTTGACAACAAAAGAAGACCGACTCCAAAGTAAAAACTTTCTCTAACAAAAGTAAATTGAGTAGCTTTTGGTTTTTTTGTAGTTCTAAAATGATCAAAATGCTATATACAAGACTGTGCTTTATTTCTTATGGTATTCTTCTACTCGTAGTTGTGTTTCCAAAAGACCACCTTTCAAAAAAGAATGCTAAATACTGAGGACAATGAAAATATGTATTGGCACGAACTTTAAAGAACAAACTTGCTCAAGACTGTAAATACCCTTTGTTTAGAGCAGTATTTCTTATTTTCTTGTCTTTCGAAGCCTCTCTTGGATCAAAGTTATTTGTCTCAAGTGAAATTTACATAAAATCTGTTCAAAATGGTTTTAGATAGGACCTCTTGCAATGCACACCATAGTATGCATGAAATGAAATAATCAAAATCCAAATTCTCGGTTTGGTGGTTACTGTTGGGAGCGCTTGTCTAGCTAGAGAACGTACCACTAATTTCTCTCAAGTGTCGAAAATTATTTTTTGTCTATTTGTTGTTCAACCCTTTGGAATGGAAGCTCTGTATTGGGTACTTATTTTAGTCTTCTCGATATTCATCATCGTTCGTATTTTGGATAATTCAAATAAAACTGTTGCAAAATCTTTTCAGCTTAGATATCAACAGACGCGCTTCCTTCAGTTTTATTAATATCGACGAGTAACTCTAACAAAAGCTGAAGTATTTGCCTTTATATTTCCCGACTGCTTAAAGAAGTCATATTACAATTTGTACGACAAATGTCTCTCTAGGTATGCTTCCAGGGTGAGTTTTGGACACAAATCCACATATCCAAATGTTTATTTTTTGGACCTGTATAGATCTCTGCGTGAACTGCTCATAAATACTTTTTGAATTGTTTAGGACTTTACTGTTTGTTTCGACTTTCATGAACTGGTTGGACTATAGTTGAATAGGTTAAATTTTTAATGTTGCTGATAAATGCTGAGGTCAATTGTTTTCCTCTATTTCATTGCAGCAACACGTCTTAACAATGCCATATCACTAAATTATGATGAACAATACAACTGCAACTTGAAACCTTTGCTTTCATGATTTTACAGTACTCCCACAACATCTCTTGGTTTACATCAATAATAAACAGAAAGAAATCTAGTCAGATTGTCATCGAATTAGAAAAGGTACATTGATAGAAATTTATGAAGTCATTAAGTTAAATAGTTTTGCAGTATGACAATATTGTTGCTGAGAAACAGAGTCCATATGGCAATATCAAGGACATGAAGCATTCTGAGCATGTTGCTTTCTGACACATCCTATTTTAACTCGATTACTTAAAGATATCCGATGTTTTCAAACGATAAGTACCTTGATTTGGAGGGTTTTGCATTTTTGAGAAGTTTGATTTTCTTAACTGTGTTTCCTACAACAATATCTTATCTGTTCAAGCATAGTTAAAGCGTTAGTTAATTTGGACAATGAATCTTGTTTGCCCCAAGAATTTCTCTGTTTCATAAACGATCTGTAGGATCCTATTGAGTTTTAGTCATGCCAGACAAAGAGAGTATCGAAATTGTGTTTTGTAATTAGTTATATATTTTGCAAGGGATAAAAAATCTATCTTGAAGAACCTTGCACAAATGAACCAATGGATATCTCAATTGTTTGGAAATTTATCGAATATTTAGTAGTCAATGTTTAGCATCCTACAGTGAACCAGGATATATTTTTCGTCTTTCTGTCAAATATCGTAAATTGAGCGATCTTTGACTGTTTGAGTTTCTGACTAGTTAGGTGAGATGAGCCCCATATCGGTCTGGACCACTGATTATATTTGGACAATCTAACTGTTGAATGCATCTTAAGCTTTGAAATCATAGTTTATCATCCTGCTCGCCTTAACGCATGGATAATTGCAGTCACGATAGACTCCAAATAACGTAGAGATAGAACGTTGCGGCCTCTTTATTCTTTCTTTTCTCTATGAGTAGATATTTTTGAACTAGCACTTCCTAAAGAAGCAATGATGGATCGATAGTTTCAGTTCTAGTTTTGTTACATAAATTGATTTGGAAAGCTGAAAACTGTCTTACATTACAAGATTTGGGCAAGAGTAATAAACGGGAGAAATCAGTGAATGAGTCTTGTACATAGAACTGTCTATTGTTGAATTTTGGAATTTTGTCAGAAACCATAAAATGAATGAATACGTTCGGATAATCAAAGGCTCAAACCATGTAGGGGAATTATTTGTGCAGGAAAGTAAAGAGAGAAATAAATGGTGTGGATGTTACATGATGTTTATTTAGCAAATCGAGCAAATTCCAAGATATTGAAGATTTTCACGCAATTTCCTATCACTTCTTAATTTATGCAACGCATATCAAAACATTAAAGTTGACATATACTATTTTATTTTTTGTTCGATCTTCTTAATAAGAAAACAATTGCAACACGATGTCCAGTTTCCAAGATGAATCGGTATCATTTTATACTATCTATTATTAGATTTGCATACCTATCATGAACAAATAATAAAAATATATTTTATGGCGTGAGAAGGTATTTCCTTTATTCTTTCAAATATGATTACTAAATTCAAAACAATATAATCATAAAATAATTTTAATTATTAAAATAATAAATAACATCTGCACGAATCGAATTAGCTTATTAAAGTTCACAGTTATATAAAACACTAAATTATTATTATTTCCTTAATTTTGTTTATAATTCATGCAGATTTAAATGCTTACACGAAAATACTTTAGAAAATAGTAATAACGATTTGTAAAAAAAGTAGTCGGTAGATTGTATAGGTAAGAAAGAGGGAATCTCATTGTAATTCAGCCCGCACTTCTTACACGTCATTTCCCCGTGTTAGTCGCTCTCGCGCCACTAAACATGCCATCAGCCCGCACCAAACACTTATCCTAATTTACATCAACAGGATTAGTTTTCTTGACAAAATACAAACTATGTGGGAGCATTCGAGTAAAAAGATAACCGACTCGTATAAACCGTTTTGTACATGCATACAATTAAATTAGTAACAGTGTCGCTTGCACATATACTCATTTTGTACCATGTACACGTGTTGTGCTCAGATATTATTCTATTGCATTATTCTGCATTTTGCAATTTACAGTTTGTAGTTGATTATCCTTAAATTCCATTAAAATAATTCCTAGAAACTACAACGTAACGGTTTAGATTAATATTAAAATTAGCAAAGCTCGAATAAATACTGTTTTGTGACACCTTTCTCTCTTTATTGAAAAGTAAAAACAATCAAGTACACAACTTAATTTAAGAGCTTGTAATCATTGATAAAAATGCAACATTAATTGGTTTCAGTGAAGTACATATTACAACAAAGAGTTAAAACTGTAATAAATTTAAACTGAAAAAAGATAACCATGATAACATAATAAGGAAAATATAAACTTTTTTTTAATTTACGAAGAAATAAAAAGATAAACATAAAATAGAAATCATGTTCAGTTGATAGCCATAAGTTTTTCCTTAAGTTCGAGGTAGTAATGGAAATATACTTTAACTAAATGTAAATGTAAGAAAATAGTAGGGGAAACAAATACTATTTGATCAAAGAGCCTCTAGCTCTTAACATGTTCTTCGAATCAATCAACAAAATTTGTAATTACTATAGCAGATAGTAGAGCCTTGGAATAATAATACTGTTTTGAGAATATAAATTAGATTAATGAAGAACAAACTGAAAGACATGATGGCACAACTCATCTGAATGACTATCGTTTTAATTCTATTTGATTAATAAGGAATGCTTGGCAAGTTAATCCTTCCAATACAAATATTGCTCAGCGTTTGAAGGGAGATCGATCTACTGTGTTACGAAGTTGAATAATTCTTCAAATACCAGTGGAACAGTTAAAACCATCGTGATCGATTAAAAAAAACGAAACTTAGACAAACCTCGACTAATACTGTTGTCACAATCTTTCCAAGGAACCAAAGATTTCATTAAAGTCTCAGATGGGTTATTTTAATATTGACTGTGGTTATGTTTGCTTGAAACTGAAGATTGGCTTGACGAATTTATTTGGTTGCAAGATTATTCCAAAGCAAACAAATAAAACTTGCCTTGTCCAAAGACCCAATAGCTAAAAAGTCTACGGAAGGGTTATATCCATCAAGAAGACTTGTATTTGGTCAATTCAATTCAGTAATTAAGCTGGAAACCAAAATCTTCTCAAGTGGTTGAATAAAATCTTAAGCTTGGTTAAACTATTTTTGTAAGCAAACTTCCAATTATGACAATTATTGCTTTGATGGACAGTATATCTTATCTTTCAAAGATTATTAATCAGTTGATCTTCAAAATTCATGCCAAATGTGAACTAAAAGTTGGAAGCTTTAGTTAATTTTACACTTGCCAGGAAGAGTAAGCATTGATTATAAAGAGATTGTGTTTAACATGAGGTCCAAGTACGTAAGACAGTCTTATGAAAGTTGTAGAGATCATGAGAGGACAAGCCAATGACAGTTGAAAAACGCACACATACCTTGAATCAGAAGATCTGGAGAAAGCATTTGCTGTAATAGCCTAGATACAGTCCAAGTGTCCAAGATCTCATATTTCTACTTCTTGCCAAAATTTGGAGTATTAAGCTCCTAACGTTCTCTATAAACAATTTTCTAGCCAAATTAGCTTCTGTTCTAGGTTTTCTTTCGGTGTGGGATATCAAACCTTAGATCTTCCAAAAACGAATCTAATAGTTAGTTTATTACTTGGTTTGTATGTAATGCTGAAAAATAAGTTTTCAAACTCAAAATTATTTATAATTGGAACACAAATATGTTTGAGCTTCTTTTAGACTCCCACATTATTGAGACTTGGATGGGGTTCGATAAAAGTGTTTTGGAATGATAAGAAATTATATAAGAAAGAAAGAAATGAGGCACTGCAATCAAAGCTTAATGTGCCCTATTGTGCCTTCTCATTTCATACTTAGTAATACAATGGTGGCAAAATATAATCTTTGAACTGATTTTTACTAGTTCAACGCCTGAAGCTGGCCCTGACTTGACCGTGAAGGAAACAGACTTAAGGATAGTCTATGGAAGTTGTAATTGAAAGAGTCAAATGGTACCCTTAGGCGATATAGTCCACTGTGCATCCTACATTAGCTATTTTCCAAGCAGTAGGAATTTATTATGTTGAGGATCTTATATGTTGGACAGTCGACTTAATTATGGAATCACTATAAGATAATTAGAAAAAGAAAACGAGGATGTTCTAGAAGAACTTGGAAAATGATGATTTAGGAAGCAATGTAAACACCTTTAGCTTAGCTTAACTGTGATATACCGTAATTACATAGTTTGTAGACTGCATCGTACTAATGATATATGTGATGATATATGAAGAATTTATTTGAATTTTGGTTCATTAGATAAAATTTTGACTTTTACATATTTTGTATTGCCATGTTTATGCAATTGTCTGTCCATTATTTTTTAATGTTAAGCAATAGCATTTCATTTAGATCATTTTCTTATTGTGGGGCCTGTGTCCATTACATTTGTAACCTCCAAGGTGTAAAGATACTGACGTAATTGATTTAATAAGTCTAAATAGGTAAATGTTAGTGCATTGGAATAATCAAGAAGCATCAGTCAAGTCAAAAACCATCTTTATGATTTGAATAGATAAATGCTACTGCAATTTGTAGGAACCAAAACCATTACACTAAAAACTGCAAACTTTTATTTTGAAAAATAATCAAATTTGAAACTTTTCACTGTTAGAGGTATGAATTCCATGAATGACCGTCATAACTCTAACTACAGGATTTAGATTTAATTTGACTTATGAAGGCTTTTCTTGTTGTGGGTTTGCATTCAGGAGATTCGTGGTGGTTTTCATAAGGTTTTCCTTATTGATGTAGGCTAATAATTACTGGAACAGTAATTTCTACTGAATTTGTCCTATCCTTACCTTTACCATTCCTAAGATTTCTATTCTTGACTTGCAATGTTGTCACATTTATTATTATTAGATTTATAGGTCATTAACTAGTGGTAACTATCGAGGTCTTGTAAGTTATAAAATTTAAATAAGGATGTTGTAAACAGTGAGACATCAAAGTGAATGAAATTCTTAAGGAATGCTCATAATGGTTGGTGCAATTTTATCTTTCAAACCCTGTAGCTAGTATTACTTGACAAAAATAGAAAAATTAAGTACAAGAAAACCTTGTAACGTTTAAGTTTAACTTTACAAGTTGTTAAAAAGTAAATGTTAATATGGCATATAAACTATAAGAACTAAGGTGTGTTTAAACTCTTCTAAGCTCTCATCTTGTAGTGTGCATATATGCAAGTAGGCAACTTAAATTTAGACGGTAAGAGACTTTGATAGATTATTAATAATAATTTTTTGTTGAATTAATTTCCTTTCATTTGTCACAAGAAACAAACATTATCTTATTTGGCAGATTAGTTTTTAATTGTTCGTTTTATTAAATTACATTTAAAAGTTAAGAAAAGAATTTAAAGATTTAGTTTAATATTAATGAAATGAGCTTTATTGATCATAAATAACAAATGTACTCTTGTGATTTATAATAATTGAAATCATTTCTTCTTTTATATTCAGCCTGATTAAAAACAAATATTAATAATTCCTTTTACTGTAATCATTAAGAAACATTTTATCTGCGGGGGATTATTAATAATAAATGCCTTAAATTAATTTAATCCAAATGACAGTTTGCCCTGGAGGTTTAATTATAAAATTACCATCCCACCAGTTCCACAACGAAATTTGTTCACATTTGGTTAGCATGTTTTTTAACTTTCTGATTAATGGTTGTTTCGATTAGGAATTAAAAGGCAAATTTAGGAAATGCAAGAAATTAAAATTCTTTATTTGTAGCAACATTTTTTTAAAAAGTGTTCCACGAGTATCGCATTATCTGTAGGACATTAAGATGCTTATCAGCGAGGAAAGCACTAAAGAAAACAGCTATTGTAACAAAAATAAAACGGGCAAAAAATAAATTAAACCCAGGCACACGTAAACAGTAGAGTTCTTTCATTTGAAGATCGGATCCAACAACAGAAGAACGCAATTTCCAACCGAGCCAGACTTTATAGATTGAAACCGTCGGGTCTGATAAGCGGTCCCCCAGCGTTCAAGCGGAGTTTGTTTATCAGTTACTGACTGATTGATGAGCAGTGATAACGCCTGGCCCGACTCTTATCAGTAGCATGCATCGCTCAACCTTCCCCGCGCCTCCCAGCGCACGCCCCTTATCGCTTTTCAGATCGAGCTATTTGGCCTGTATGGAACTGATGTTATCACTTTAACTAGCTTGGCTGGGCCCAGCGCAGCGATTCTTATCTTGCCCGCGGGAACTAATATTTCTCATAAAATGTTATACATAAATCATTGTTGCACCTAACATCATTTGTCATAATACTGAACAGGCTAACTGCTAACTAACGTCACCGTCACACCATCGGAAAAAGAATAATCTATTTACCTTTACACGCTATCAAAATTGAAATTCTTGAACGGAAATCCTGAAAAATTTGCATAATTTCTATACGGAATAATTTTATGTTGACCGCAATTGAAACTTCTAAAGAATTTTATTACTATTGTAAGTTCTACTTTTTAAAATGTGAATTATATTATAAAACACCTTCTTTTGTTTAGTTTACTACTAAAAGAATTATTTTAAAAACTTAGATTAGTGAATCAAATCTTAAAATCAGCCCAAACAAAAAATAAAACGTTATTTTGATAAGGTTTTCCATTTTTCGCACAATCCTCAAGGTGAAAACAAAAAACGGTGAGAAAAATTTTTGCAGTAATCATACACAGACACTACACAGTATACGATAACAAAATTCTCATCACAATGAGGCCAAGACAGACAATACTCCTGCAGATGTTAGATTACGACGGTACCGGCTGCATGGTAATGTAAGACGTAGAATAAGATGCGCCTGATAAGATGGTAGCGTTGATAAAAACTACGATGGAAGATAATACCAAAATGGAGAATGATTTTATCAAATTGACGAAGGATTTAAAGGGATGATTTCTTGGGGAGTGGTAGTATGAAGCATTGTGCAAGACTGCATACGTCCTCGTTCAATGTATGTATAACCTAAATTTATTTTATTTTGTTTTTTGTTGTAACGTAAAAGAAAAATTCTTTCTGAGATTCTTTACAGAGCATAAGAAGCATTCATGTGCAGTTCTACCAATCCATGTGAAACTAATTAGTAATTATCTTTTCTTCTTAAAATATTAAAAAAAATGTGTATGTACGAAATTGCGATTTACCTTGCTATTTGATAGAAATAAATTATTCTAGTTTTTGAGAAATCATCAAATATAACGAACTTATGAGTATAGCTCTTCAACAATAATACGGAAATTTTAGGATGAAATTTTTAAATTTTTGTTTTGTTTGGTCTTCTTTCACGGATTGTGACTGTTCTGCTCACATTCATATTTGCTATCAATTCCAGAAGTGGAGTTTTTTTATCCTTTTGTATCTTGCTTAATATGAAATCTTGCAGTAGTTATTAATTTGAAACACCGTGTGTAGTCTATTTCTGGTCTTCCGTCTGCGGGGTTGATGATTGATACTCTAAATGAAGGAGACCCACAGTCTCTTAAGTGGGTTACGCACCAGCGTGATGGAGATTATCCTCTAGAAATGAATCCAGATAATACAGAAGGCTCAGTTGAATACTTGCACATGTGGTCAATATTTGACGGGTTTCGCATCATAATTTTTTTTTAAATCTTAGCTCGAACTCAATGTTGTACTCAGAGAAGAGGAAATTCGACAATTTCCTCTTTTTGGCCATGAAGCAATTTTCACCAAACGAGGAATTTAAATGATTGTGTATTCGACTACGAATAACTAACGTGCCTATTGACCAATAGAAATAATTCAATGAATGCAATAGTCAGAAAATGGATTTTTGGGTGGTATTTTGACCCACATGACCAAGTTTAGAACAAGCATTTTGCTGAAGCACGGAGAAACCTAAGCAATAAGAAAGAAAGACACGAGAACCTGCCAAAAAAGTCCATGAATATTTTCAATGGGAAATTCGCATTTTAAAAATTATTCCCCAGAAAATCTATTATTTCCAGAAGTAGTTAGGAAGTTTAAAAGCTTTTTTTATGAATCTACGGAGTTGATTTTGTCCCTCTTCCATTTACGAATTTTGCTAACAGTTTTTTCTAATGAGCAGATTTTCACGAATAACAGGCCCTTATTCATTATATGAGGGTAGGATAAAACATAATGCTTTTTGTCGAATTATCCAAAGGGTAGGAGCAGGGTAAGGTTTAATCAAAACGATTTCTTTGCCATTTTGAGTTCTAATGTAGCTTAAGTACTGACATGCTTTTTTATATTATTTCTAATAATTTTCTAAATCAATTTAAAATATTTAAATGTTTTATTTTGATTTTGAAGGGTTTTGGTCCTCAAACAAGTGATACAGTCTAAGGCACATGAGCATGATTTTGTAAGTCTTCGCCTTAAAGTGTTTTACATATACTTCAAACCTGTTGGTGATGGCCCACTCCAAGAGAGCTTCAAGTCGGTTTTAGTTCAAGGCTACTTATTGATAACTTTTTTGTTTTGTTGTTTTTTTTTTGGTAGGAATTTGCTTTTTATCTAACCCTTTTATTCTTTTCGAAAACTGCAGAATTCTTTGGCTCTTTAAATTCTAATCATATATGTTATAAGATCAATTTGTCTTATTCAGCAGATTATATTTTTATAAAGAAACATAGGGCAAGATCCAACTGAAAGCCACCTACTGTGAGTAGCTTCTGTAGAGTAATCATGAAATAATTGAGAAAAGTCTTAAAGAGTCGACTATGACCTTTGATGTATTTTAAAAAATAATTTTTGTTCCTTCTTGCTTAGATGCAGAAAATGATGTTTTCAAGATCATCACAGATGTTCTGTATCTGATATTTGAGGTGTGGGAAGAGCTTAAGGAACTAGTCAATAAATATCAACAGTAACTACTATGGTTGCGTGCATTAGCACAATCGTCTTGAATACTGCACTCTATCGAAGAGCCATTTTGTATATTGTAACAAAAATTGGCTTGTAGCGTCGAAATGCCAGTGCTAATGTTTGGCGGTCTAAAATTTCTTTTATTTGAGAGAACCAGCTCTGACTCTGACTTAATGATGTCTGGTTCTTGTAGAGACTTAGTCGCAGTTTTCTCTCTGTCTATTTTTAGAACTGTTATAATTCTCCCTACTGGAGTTTTAATAACCTACGTTTGAAGATTGAGTTCTTTGGTCAAATATCTTATCATACCTCAATTCAGTGTCTTGCATTATGGGTCGATTATTCTTAAGCCAACCTGCTGCTAGTGTTGATCCAATAGCTCTAAAGCAATTCCTTTGGGAATCTTCCTGAATTTCGTCGAGTTCCCTTTCCCTGAGATTTGATGTTGCAGAAATGTATAGTTTTATTTAAAAAAATCAATTGTTGGTGGTTTGTAATTCTCGCTACTAATGTCTGTTTACTACCACATTTCGATGTTTTGCACAGTATGGAGATTCGTTCATCAGGCGGCGACGACAACTTTAGTATATTAATAATTGAAAATTCTTTATCATAAGCAGATTGTAGGCGATGTTTTTCTCCATGATTTCTTTTTCGTTGACATCTTTGCCCTGTTTAAGTGGTTATCATCTACCGTTAAATCTTCATTGGCATTTCAATTACCCATTATTGAGATGTGACCTAATGCATTTTTGATGTTCTGGTAGGTATTTGGTTATTATTTAATTACTTGAAACTTTTGCAATGAGTATATGTTTGTTCTTGAAACGTATCAGACTTTGATGGTACTACATTAAAAGAGTACAAAGAACACGTGGCTGTTTATTGTACGATACTCTTGTACGCATTTTATTGTTTCTTCTAAACCTGTTTATTCGCATTCCAAGTAGAGATGGGTAACTCCTGACCGATCCAACTCAATGAGTTGACTCACTTTAACTCACCACGTGAATGATGCATGTGATCCAACGGTTGCAAGTACGAGGGCGGTTCAATAAGTGCCCGTGTTAGAAATGAAGACACAATTTTTTTCAAAAATTTTTTTTTTATTTTTCAACATAGTCTCCTTTTAGAAATATACACTTCTCCCAACGTTCCTGCCATTTCTTAACCCCTCCAAAAAATAGGATTTGTCGAACTCTCCAAAATACGCCTCTATCTCGGCGATGACTTCCTCGTTTGAGCTAAATTGTTTTCCCGCGAGCCATTTCTTCATGTTAGGAAACAAGAAAAAGTCGCAGGGAGCCAGATCGGGTGAATACGAAGGATGCGGCAGCAATTCATGCAGTTTGGCGGCGACAACTCCGGATGAATGTGCTGGTGCGTTATCGTGGTGAAACAGCACCTTCTTTTTCGCCAAATGCGGCCGTGTATCCTTCAATTTTTTGTCGAAGCTGTCTAATAACTCACTGTAGTATTGTCCAGTGATCGTTCTTCCTTTTTCTAAAAAATCCATGAGGATGGCCGTTCGCATCCCAAAAAATCGTCGCCATGACCTTTCCGGCCGATGGAACCATCTTCGCCTTCTTTGAAGCAGATTCACCGGGAGAAATCCATTGTTTTGATTGTTGCTTGGTTTCTGGTGTGTAATGATGAATCCAGGTTTCATCAACGGTGACAACTCGACGCAAAAACTCCTTCGGATTTCGCTTAAATTGCTCCAAACACTGCTTCGAAGTTAACAGCCGCATCCGCTAGTTGTCCACCGTTAGCAATCGCGGCACCCATCGCGCCGACAATTTTTTCATCGCCAACTTATCATGTAAAATATTAATTGCCGTTCCGGTCGACACACCTACGGCCTCTGCTACTTCACGCACTTTCGTTCGTCGATCAGCGAGAATCATGTCGTGGACTTTTTGAATGATTTCCTGGGTAACCACGTCTGCCGGGCGTCCTGGTCGCTCCTCATCAAAAACGGATGTTCGCCCACGTTTAAATTCGTTGAACCAATATCTAACTGTGGTCATAGATGGCGAAGTGTCCCCATAAACAGCATCCAACTTTGCTTTTATCTCCTCGCATTTTTTCCCATCCAAAAACAGAAAGCGAATTACCGAACGATACTGCTCTTTTTCCATCTTAACTAAAATCACGAAACACGTCTTACTTAAATGGCTGTCAAATCCAAACTAACCTATCAATCAGTCTGCAATTTGTTATACCGTCGTTTGATAGATGGCAGCACACGATGATAACACCAACTTCCCTCAGGAACGCCTTCTGTCGTCAAACACGGGTACTTACTGAACCGCTATCGTAATTTAAGCAAGATTCTTATTTTTCTTTGTCTTCTTCTGTAAAAAGAGGAAATAGGGGTGGCGGAAGTAATTTTTGATGGTTCGATGGCTGATGCCGATAAACGAGTTATCGGAGATCAGTGTTATTTATTAATCTGTTATCTGTTTTAAATTCAAAGCACTCTTTTCTATTGTTCAGTTGTTTATTTTATTAGTTTTTCGTTTTAAATATTCGATTCGAAGTTTAACAGTAGAGAACGGAATCACATAGAAAAAAACCTCTCCCAACCCAGTCAGACTTGTTCGATTTAATTGAAACGTTAAAACTCAGAACAGCTCGAAACGAATCATCTTTCGTATTTATTAAAAAAGAACATACTGCTAATGAGCCTCAAACAAGCCTCAATGTCGAAATCCCTTAGAAATCACCAACAGTTGGTATATAGCTGTCAGTGTTTTATGGTTTTTGTCATTATCATTTGTTGTTTTGTTCGGTATGTATGCAGGATATTCTGTATTAGCAGTACAGTTTTGTCCATTTCTACTTCCAAGGAGTCTAGAAATCTGCTAGATTAAAGTATTTTGATTACTATCTGTCTTTCTATTAAGTGCAACTGATTTATTTGCTACAGTGTGTCGATATCATTAAACCGAACTTCTTAATCGTGATGATATGGTTACCTACAGTTATTTAATTAGCATTTCTAATTTGGATCAGATTTGGCGAATGACCAAAATAATATCATGATATTCTTTGAGAAAGTTTATCTGATCTAATGTGATTGATTGAATATTCTCTGATTTTTATTGTCCTGTCTTGTGAATTTTCAGTGGTGGATAGATCTAGGGTTGTTTTATATTTCTGACTTTTAGAATGAGAGCAGCACATTATGACATGTAGTGCTAAAAATAATTTTTCTACACTCCAGAAAGTGTTACAGCAATGTCTTAAAAGTTTTTTGAGTTAAGTTTGAAACTATTTTGTCTGTTTCAAGTTACATATCTATAACTTGCTAATTTGCACTGTAAAGATATTTTGAAAGTTACTTGAAACTAACAGTCTTAACGTATCCGTCACGTATTTGATCTTCAGATAGGTATTTAACTTTTGAAGTTGATCTTTTGAACGTTTATTACCATAAATGTCTGTAATTTAAAGCGCTTTAAAATGTGTTACAATAATTTATCAATACCACTAACAGAACAGTCAAAGTAGTCTAAATGATCTAAGTAAGAGGTAGAAATAAGGCAACTATAGATATTACAATAAAAACTTTTAATACATAGGTGAAGAGTAAGTTTAACTTTACATAACAATAAAAATAAAGTTGTAAAACCGTCGTAATTTTCTAGTAGATATAAATCTTGCTGACTTATAACTGCAATATCCATCTTAAAAAACAGTAACATCTGCAATTTGTAGTGAGAGATTTCTTTTGTTATTTTGTAGAAGTTCTGGTAGAAGTTATCACTTTTATATAAATAATCTCAATTATAAAGAGAATCTTATATTAAGCTATAGACAAAAACAAACCACTTATCAAGTTATAAAAACAAAATTAGTTTTTTTTTATCAATTCCATTAAACTTATAACGTGTAAATATAATAACAAGTTGTATTTTAAAATAACTATTCAACGGTTTATACTGTTTGCTTGTACCATTTAAAAGACCATCCTACGTATAATACCTTAACGATACCCTATGAGTAAGGTTTTATCTGTGATTGAAATCTCGTGCTGTTCTCCGGTAACATGATATCTTGATATTGTAAGACATGTAATCAAGTTATGCCTATATCGGTTCTATAAATACGCGTTTTTATGAGATTTCATGTGATTTCCTCATGCATATACGTCCTTTATTGCCGATAAGGAGATTAAATTTAGATTGAGATAACGGGGACATTTCAACGCGTTTTAACATACTTCTAGTCTGATGTGCAGTAAATGTTTTTTCGTCAATTAAATAGATAGATACTAAAGTGTAATTTGTTTATTTTACTTTAAATGTAAACAAAAGATAAAAGTAAATAACAGAGCTTCAGTTATGAAAATCTCAAGTGGGAACGATTAGAGTTTTTAGAATTTTTTATGTCTACGTTTTTATCAAAAATGTAATCAAAGAGATTTATAGTTTTCATAAATTGAACTATTATCCTTGAAGTTTGAAAATTTCTAGATTTTATCCTCTATTTTATTGTTCTACACAATAGATACAGATGTGTCAACTTTTACATTAGAGTAAAGGTTGCAATTAGTATGTTATCCGAGGGTAATTAAAATAGCTTATTATATTTATAATTTTAATATAAATAGGCTGTGATAATAAGACAGCATAACATAAAAGTATTATTAGTGTTCAGTTGATGTGGTTACACGTTCCTATTTTCTACGTTCTGGTTGTAAATATATCCATTTATAGATGCAGAAAGAAAGGTTGCGGTGACTGAAAATGGTGTTGCCATTTTCACACCTAGTTATTTTAGTTATTTGTATTAAAGACGCATTTACAATTCATTGTATTTATTGCCTGTGATTTACATATTACATACAGGGTGGATCTAGAAAGTGAGAAAGCTTCAATTTTAATAAAAGATATTTATTTATCCTTATTATTTCTTGTTCTGCCCTTTTATCGTAGTAATACGTTATACACTTGGTATGTAACAGTATACTAAAAATCAACAGACTTACAATTAGATTTAAACTTAATTAATTATATAAATGTTTTATTGTAGACTGTACGTTACATACTACATACAACATGTAAGTAAAAGGAATTTTCAATGTGATCGTATCAAAATGACGATGACATGTGAGAGGTGTTGCGGAGCGTAGAAACCTTGGTATATAATCGTTAATTTGCAATTAAATCTTATCCAAAAGAAGAAATAATCCATAAATGTAATTGTAAGACGATATATCGAGTTTACAATCGGCATTTCTGGTTAATGGGCACATTAACTCCGTACATTTATGCCAAACTACGAAAAGATTGCCACAATTTTAATTTTAGAAATTTAAAAGAAACTTACATTCTTAAAAAACAAAAATAAGTGTTTATGCAGAATTTATTAAAACAAATTCGGTAAGGAATGTAATCATGTTAAAGGCCTAAAATTTGTTAATCCTTTCCTTTTCTGTTATACGTTTCCTCTTCTCTTCCTCATTAATTCAAATTAATTGTGCAGCTTCAATTAGCTTTTTTTTCCAAACATGATGAAGTTATAAATCATGGGTTTATGGTATTTTTATTGAGATTTTAACTGTTCCTCTAAGTTTTATACTCACACAGTTCCCATGCATTAATAAAGACGTTTCGGTAATAATACTAAATTTAAATTTATTCAAATTAATCAGAATAAAAATACTCCACATTCAATGGGTTTTTTGTTTATAGTTTATTTGTTCTTTTTTATATTTATATTTGGTCATAAAAACCAACAAGCTTAGTCAATATAAAATTAGAATGGAGATAGTAAAGATAAGAATATTTCAAGGATTAATTGGGCGTTTTGTTTTAAATTTAATACAATTTCCTTTGTTATCCATAATTGCAATTATTATTTAAGTATAATTTAAAGCGACTTATTTGCAAAAAATACGGAAACATAAATACTCGACGAACTTATAAAGAAATATTATAACCAGTAATAGCCTTCTCAGTCTAACCCAGAAATTAACATTTAATACATTTATTATCTTGGGATATAAAATCATCACATTAGTAATGAGAGAGTTATACTAATACTGTTGTTTCTCCACTTACCTGTAAGTAGCTCTTCCTATCTCTTAACCAGCGTTGTTAAATTCGTGTTACATACCTACCCGTATTGGCTTTCTGAACGTTACAACTTTTTGCTGATTATTGTTATTGATCTTGAACATTAAACGAATTGTACTACGGTTTTTCCTAAACTAACGCTATGCTTTTGCTTTTTTATCTGTTTTTCTATAAACCTGTCTTCTATGCTGGACCTACTTGTACTACGTGGAAATTTCATTTGT
The DNA here is from genome assembly GCA_011009095.1 of Ignelater luminosus. NCBI lineage: Eukaryota > Metazoa > Arthropoda > Insecta > Coleoptera > Elateridae > Ignelater > Ignelater luminosus. The sequence goes on from VTPC01090914.1 coordinate 45,086, forward strand.
TGATCTTCAATTTAAAAAGATAAATATTTACCTTTAAGCGAGTAATGTAGTCATATTGCAGGCTTTCGAACTACCATACCGTTGCCATTTTCCAACCGTTCATGTGATACCGCTATACGCCTTGATGATTCTGGGTGTCATTTTAAATGAAAATTCTAGAAGACATGTATCTTCAAATGCACCGTCTTTGAGATATCGAGTGTTAAAGTGTCTTTGGACATCCACGCTCATTTCATCAAAAAAAGCCACGCTTGCATCTATTCGTAAAATGTATTGTCTTCGAGTAAAATCGAAATTCCTGAAATCTTCTAAGCTTATTGTTTAAACTTAGGACCTTTCTGTTATTCAGAAGTGACACAGAAAAAAAATTTTTCGTGTGATTGCCATTTTCAATATTGTCTGTTTTTTCCTTATTCCCAAAAGGAACTGGAGGTCATTTTAGGCGCCATTCGCCTTTTCAGATAATGAGTTTC
>VTPC01090914.1:45958-86313 GCA_011009095.1 Ignelater luminosus
AATTGCTTGCTGATTTGTTTTTGATTTTTGGCATGTAGCAATATATTTGTTTTCATCAGAAGGAGAAAACTAACAGAGTCCAAATATAAAATTTTTCAGGAACTCAATTTCAAATTTTAGAGACGGTTTACTAATTTCCACTTTTTGGTTTGCGATAAACTGACTTGGTTCTTCCCCTAGATCCACTTCCGTTTTTTGCTGTATAATTGAGGTTGTAAGCAGTAATGTAATGACAAACAACAGCATCTTTTTTGATTTTTTTTAATACCGTGTTGATTTTCCCTTGTGCCCTTCAATATGTTCTAAAGAATGTTAATTTTTCTTATGCAAACGTAGTAAGATTTCAAACTTTTGATTCTGCCTACTTTCTTCCTTCTCTGTTTGTAAACTGTTTGAACATTCCTCTCTGTCTTTTATTGTGATTATGCTTTTCTGTCGGTTGTTACTGCAGTCTACACTTGTGACCTTTTGGCTACGAGCTAAGTTTGCTCTTTATCTTGCAACCTCTGACGTTTTCTGTAAGGCAGCACGAGAACCGTTTTGTCTTTGATTATATTTATTTGATTCTCCTTGATTCTCTTGATTCCTTTGTCTTCCATTGATTATCCCTGATATTTCTTGATTTTCTTCGACTTTTCTCGCCGAGTTTCTGTAAGTATCTAACGGGCGCACAGCTGATTCTTTATCTACACAAACGAGTTTTGCGTTACCAAGGGTATGGCTAGTGTAGTTCAGATTTTTCCAATACGGTTATCTCTGGAATCAAGTAAAGGTATTATGTAATATTTATAGACTGCTCGTTAATTTATGTACCATTTTGAGCAAATTCTTTATTTATTACTGATGGTTTCTGAAAATCAATGAAATGAGTGGATAATACTCTTCTCCCATCAGAGGAGTTGTTTTCGTTTTCGTTACTAACGTACCTTAAGCAGATTATTTAGTTTCAATTCACTGCGTATTCGTGTCTTGCAGTAGAAGAAATCTGACTGTAGGTTTATGGTTTAGACATAAAGTTATAATCACCAAAAAAGAACCGTTATTAAGAGATCTATATGCTCAGCCTAACTAACTGTAAGAGGTAATCCTTTGACCTTTCTAACGAATGAAAGCACAGCTTCTACTTCAATTTCCATGTCAATGCGATACTAAAATGAGAAATAATTTATTGAATTAATACGATTGAGTGCTGTGCTTGCAAAGCAAGTTTGTGTTACACAATTGTATTTAAAGTTAGCTTTTTACTACTTCTACTTGGAATTCAGCAAATTTTCATACAGGAAACCAGTGAGTGTGGTATTATACAAAAATTCTGAGTATGATCTTGTGTTGATGTTATCTATTCAATTTCAATCTTATATTTCCAAAGGTTCCTTTCTACAAATAAGATTATATTATTCAATTCTCATGCAGCGATAAAAAATATTAATAAAAGCAATTAAAAAATGCTAATTAAACTCATTTAAATTACATAGACTAAAGGCGTGAATTAATCTTGCTGTTTGTATTTTTTTGTTTTTAGTTTATTTGCACGGCTTGGCTGTAAAAGCAAGCGCACTGAACGAATATGTCATCGGGCAATTCAAAATTCAGAAAAAACGTCTTTCTACCATGTAAGATTACATTTTCTTCTTTTTGAATGAATATTTAGTTTGTGTCGTCTTTGAGTTGAATTACGTATTAAAGAGTTTTGTTGTTTAATCCATTAATAAGCTTTGCAAAAGATTAATTTTAAAACATTCAATCAGTACGTTCTAGATGGTGAGAGTGATCGCGATTGGCCATTTCTGTTGTTCGACCTCGGGTTTGGTATTGCACGATTGCTGATCAGGCTACATAATAAGAGCGATATATACCCCGTAATCTGATTACTGGTGATAAATTACCCGGCCCGTTGTTAATAGATATCTCTGCAAACTCACGACGAGTCTCACCGCCTACGCTGCTGGCCCGGCTCTCTATCTCTTATATACTTTACCTATAATATCAAATTTGAAAATCTTCCTTTTAAAGTACCCACACAGTAATAAGAAAATCTATTGTTTGTGTGAGATTTTACAAAAAATACAAAAAAAATGAAAAGTGTTTACCTAATCCTTAGGATTTTAAGAAATGTAGGGTTTCAGAAACCTTTTGGTAAGGAAATATATTTTATGTCGGAGATGACGAAATAAAATTTCAATTTTGTGTGTCAAATAGAGAATCAATAAATGGGTACTCAAAATAATTTAGTGGTATCGCCGAATCCGACGAACATAAGCATCATCGAAAGGGCGAACAAAAGGCGGCCATAATACTCATAAGCTTTTTGCGGTGCAGATTTCGAAGGCATTGAAGCTGAATCCAGCAGATGAACGGCTGTAGATTACATTATATTCTCGATTTATCTTTTATTTCTAGCGCGAGTGCATTCTCAGCTTCAGGCATTGTTAGTCTTTCTCACCCACTATTGTTTTCGAGTAAATCATATTTTAATTTTCTGATATTTGCAGGCAATTGTGCGCTTTCAACATTTTGTATCGTAACGTTTCTATTTTAATGTACTCGTTTAATATTTAAAAAGAAAACGACATTCGAATAGTTTAATGTGAAAAGATCTTTAATGAGATTACGAAGATTTTATTTGGTTAGTTATAATTTGTAAATCCCCATGCACGAATAGAATTCTTGGGTAGAACTACCTATGTATGTATGGTGCTCACCATGGAGTTTCAAAACTTACAATTCTGAAGAAACAACAAAGACAATCGTTCATACCTAATTTTCTTAACACTGTAAGCTACACTGTTAACAGCAGAAAAAGCTCAATTTCCATACGACTTTTAATTCCCGAGATGTAAAACATTCCTTTAACAGAAACAAATGACGATCGATATTACTACTCGCAATTCATGTCTTGTGTTATGCCAAGTCAACCTAGAAAGTTCCATCTCCGTACGACCAATTGTCGAGATGTTAAAAACGCGCCAAAAGAAACAAAAGAAGATCGAATCAAACCTTCACCAATCTCTTCTCTAGGTTTCGTTCTGCCACACTCTCGAATCTCGCAGCTATCGGTGAACGTTTGATAATTTTTTGCAATCCTTCGTGGCTTATCAAATCTGACCAATGCTCGTTTTTTGTTTTTCACTATGATTTTATGAAAGGACAAATTGTGTAGTGGTATCCACTGGACGAATTTGCAAACACAACTCTCTTTTCTCTTTCTGTTCTTGAGCAAAAAATTACTCCTGTCCGTTTTTGCACGTCTTCTGATAAGAAACTGAATTTAGTGAGTTCGTACACAAGTATCCAAGGGAAGCAATATCTTTTAGTTCAATTTCGATAGCTTCCAAAAATTGAAATTGCGAATTCTACAAACGAACGCCCTGCTTCTAGCTCTTCAATACAACGCCCTAGGCTTCCGAAAGCTTTTTCCTGTTTTGCCACCAGGTGGAGTTTCTATTGCTGATTGGAGGTCTAAACTGAGTATCATGAAATATTAATCAGACTTTTAATGAAATGAATTTAATGAAACAAATAAGGTTAAAAACCATAAATGTTTAAATTCAATTGTAAACATGAGTATGATGATGCTGGAAGTCTTAGAACTGCTACCAGACTAGCAAGTGAAAAACTTGAAAGTGCAATAGGTGGCAGAAATAAGTAAAAATTCAACTTTTCTACACTAAAGACTTTTAGATAAATAATAGAACTCTAACAAAAGTTGCCAGAGATGTCACTTTGATATCAGGAGATAACTGTTACCAGTTTTTCTAAAACGGAAGAGTATGCAATAGTACCATATATCGAAATAATCTTGGGCGAACGCAAAAGATTTAGAAAAGATGTTCATAATATTGGTCACTTACTTCCTCTAGTTTTTGTCCTTTTGGAATCACTTGAACAGATGCGTATAGTAAGCGATAGAATTCAAATATAATGAGTGAAGGGGTCATAATATTAAACACCTACAGTAATTATATTAACATGTTAGTTTTTCTAGAACTCAATGTATGGGATGTCTAGAAATTAGAAATGCTATTAAATAATGGAATTTTGCTGGAAGTCTGTTTTGGGTTTGTATCTTAAGAAATCTTAGATTGCTTAGAAAGTTTTATAAAATTACAGTTTTCTAGTATAAACCGATGCTTTGCCCAGATCTACTGAAACCCCTATTTTAGGTAAGAGTAAACTTGGTTCTTGAAGCCGAATTGGCTTTACGATTTATGATGTTCTCATCTTCAAATTTCAAAGAGTTCCCACAGTGGTTTCCGCAGAATTGGTGGTCTGCAAAATCATGTAAATACAGAATTTATTAAGACAGCATGTCTTCGTGGCGCATACTGTTCAGAAGTGAAAGTCTCTTAGGTTATCTAGATTTTTCGGATCTGGCAAGCTTTATGCAAAAATTGGGCTTTTGAATTATGGCTTGAGATACACCCAGCAACTTTCGACAAATCTAAAAACATCGTCTTGTAGTACCATTAATGTGCTTATCATAGCTCTAGTCGATCACCAAGGGCCTTTATAATTTTAGTATAATAACATCCAAACTACTACCCTAGTTTCAGGGTGATTAAATTGTTCTCAATGAAAAAAAGACGTAAATTCAAATGAACTGCCTTCGATTACATAAATTGCAACCATCTATAACATTGCCTGTATAAACATATCGGTACCTAAGTACCTTAGAATCTTTCTATAACGACAATACTTATTTTATGTTAGAACTTCAGATAAAAAACAGACATGAAACATCTGGGAATGCACAGCATAACCACAACGAACTCCGTTTTGTTACTTTTTTCAAACTCCGGCGGCCATTTTGACCAAGTTCCCGAGGTGATATCAAAAAACTAAAACTATATGTTTCTCTTATTTTTTTGATGTAGAATACGATTCTAAAGTAAAAAATTTTTGAAAATTTTCCAATTTTTGGCGGCCATGTTCCCGAAGAGTTATCAAAAAACGAAGACACCGCGTTATCTTTAGTTTTTGATGTAGAATCCAAATCTGGAGTCAAAATTTCAAAATTTGGCAAAAAATGCGGACAGATCGACTTCGCAAATTTAGTAACGACTCCTCCGGAGTTCGTTGAAAACAGCCAAATATATATGTAAAGTCATTTAATTGAAATAGTGACTTTGCAAAAACCCAAACAATTATTTGTCCCGAAAACATCAAGCACAGAACTCGAAAACCGGGACATCTGGTCATTCTATAGTTGAGACGATCTTCCTCACTAATGTAGCAAAAATGTATAAAAACTCCAATAACTCGAAATCTTGATAAAACAAACTTTTCTGTGACATATTGAATTTTGAGTTGTCGAGGTTCCACTGTATATTGCAGAGTACATAAGGAAGTACTTAAACCTATATTTTATTTTACATTTTTCTTTATTCAAATTCTAACTTCTGTATACCATCACCAATAACTGTATCTGCAACACTTTAAATAAACTAAATAAGATACTGAGAAAATTAAAGACAAACACCTTGTGTCACTTTAGTATGTAGTTGGTGATTTAACTAACAGTTAAAGAAAAAACTGCTGAAAACCTGCTGCTATGAAAATCCAAAGGCCCAAAGGTCTTCTCATTTCTTGACTGCCATTAGCAGACTATGCTGGAAGCCTGTTTTGGATTTGTATCTTAAGAAATCTTAAATTGCTTAGAAAGTATTCTAAACGTTAACTTCGTGTTCTTATTCGACTTGTTCCGAATAACTGAGCATTTTTCTAAGATGTTCGATATTTTTCTTAACCATTTTGGCCAATGCTAGGAGATTAAAAAATATCACTTGGAATTATTTGCATTTGATGAAATGTATGCAGATATATTCGTGGTGGGATTCTTCCAAAGCCAAAAGCAGTACGTCATAGTAAAAGACCAAGAGGAATTCAGTTCCTTTAGACAACATAAAATTAAATTAACTTTCAGAAAGAAAAAGTCAGATCTTGCGTATGACAGCTTAATAAAAATTGCACTCAGTATTAAATACTAAAGAAAGAGCAAAACTAAAGCAACCGCTAGAAAAATTATGAGACTATAAATAAGACAATCTAAGTAGAGAAATGAAATTTGCTACCATAACATTTTTACAAATCTGCAACCTAACATTGTACTAAGTATTATAAATTGATACAAATTTTAAAAGCGGACTTCAACCGTTTTAACTTAACGCATAGAAGACGAAGCGTTATTTTGTGCACATAAATCCGTGTTGTAACTATTGTTTATTTCAAGAATAATAAAGCATTTAATACGTTGTAAGTATAGGTCGGAAGATCTACCAACAAAATATTTTATATTCTTCGTTTAAAATTCTATGGGGAAAAACTTTTTTAGCCTGTCACTTCAGTGTATGTCGCCTTTTCATATCTACCCCCGCTTCTAATAATTTAATATTATTCCTGTCGCTCCTTTTGGTATCTCGATCAGAATCACAATTTCCTGTCCTGTATGGGGACGGGACCCGTACACGTGACTTTAATGTTAACAGTTAACATTTCAAAATTAAACTAGGATGTTTCCCCGACTCATGCCTATTTTTATCATCATCATCTTCATTATTATTACCGCCATTTTCATTGTTTTTAGATCGTTGACTGAACCCTATTAACCTGAACATGTTTACTGCTCTTGTTTTTAGAATTTTTGTACATTCTTTATCAGATATCAGCTTGATTTAGATTAACTTACACGGACCACCCATTAACTAACTTTTTTTTAATTTTATTTATTTCCATTTAATTAAAACTAATCTGGTTAATCGCGAAATAAAACATGCTTCAACTGTTGAAATTTGGAAGAAACTGGTAAAATAAGTAGGAGGTCCTCGTATTTTTGTTGAAAACCAACGAATTCGATCTGTATGTTTAATACGGCGTAAAAAATTGGTCCCGCGCGATCGGCAAAATCAAATCAAATAAAGTTGAGAATTGACGTTTCCGAGCAGTCGGTAGGTTTGTCATCGACGGCTCACTTACCCATCTGTGTGAATAACTTATCATGGAATCGCAGCGAAGGATACTTCTCATAGATCTAATGAGAAGTAGAAAGCCTTATGATTTTTCATTTTCTTTCTGTTTTAACCTACAAAAGATTTAAGATTTGTATTACTATACAAGGTGTCTTTTCAGGGTAACAAGTGGTAAACATGTACTTTAAGAGAAAGATAAAATTTTATTTTTGTTAGTAAATTATATTTACCAAACAAAAGCTCAAATGAGATTTATTGTTGGTTAACTTAAGAACAAAAAATCTATAACTTTTAGTATATAATAAATTCTGAGGTTCTCTCTAAAAGAATCCAAAAAGTGTCAAACAAGAACGGAATTGTGCGTTATCATCTTCATTAAAGACTAGGTTAACAAAAAGATTGTAAATGACGCGTTAAAAATGCCACTAGTCAATTCTGATTCTCATAGAGAGAAAGACTCATCGATGGGACTAACACTTATCAGCTCAATCAAGCGAACAGTCAATGTGAACTTTTTCAGTGTTCGACACTTTTGTCTCTAATAAAAGTCGGTCACGTGTGATCGAGTGAGTGACATATCATGCGTTAGCAGCCATTCTGCATTCACAGTAATAGGGGATGATGACGATGACGTGTCAGAGGGTATATAGTATTGGGAGGGTGAGGTGAAGGTGTGGGTGTCACGTGGAAACCGCATTTCCCTGCGCGCGCGTTATCAATGGGACGCAAGGCGACTGCGGGGTTGCACTTATCAGAGTTCGGCAGGCGCTAGCCAGTCAACCAGCCGTGTGGAAAAATGATAGGACCCCTGTCTAGCAAGGCTAGAAACATAAAAGGGAATGGTAGATCGCTTTTGGAAAATTGGACAACATTTACATTTTCATCGACAGATTAATATAGAACCTACAGATTATTTTTATTTTAAAAAAAGTCAAAATTCCGATTTTATAACATCTGGTTAGATCTTCAATTTTTTTATGCAATAGAAAATTTCAAATCGGATTTTCTTATTATATGTAATACTTGAGCTTTATCGACTGATTTTCTTTGTAACGACTGGACGATTTTTATACCAACATGCACTGATTTTCCTACGAAACATATTTTTGTGCATCACATAAAATCAAATTTTGAATATGAACTTAATTTAGAAAAGCTTGATTGAGCTTTAATAAAAAAAAATTATTGTTTGCTAAGGTTTAAGTTAATCTTTTCTTTGGGAATTTCACATGATTATCCCACATTTTATTTTTTCGTTTCACCTTAATTGTCTCGAAGCAATAATTTGAGTATACTTCTCTGCATAAAAGGAAATTTCTCAAATTTCGTTTTACAAAAACTAATTTGACAAATAACTCATTTCAAGCACACGTGTTTTACTTTAAAAAGAAACTTCAGAGCAGCTAACCTAACCCAAATCTCGATTTTATATCCTTTGTATTTGCTAAAAATAACTTTCAAGGTAAAAACATTCAAACATTAAGAAAGATTTTATTAAATGTGCCTTGATAGGCACCCAACTTTTGTTTCATGTTCACTAACTCTTTTCTTAAATCATATTGAGAAAAGACGTAAGTCAGTGTTCTACTATGCGTTAATCCAAGGCTTCATTTAAGCATGAGGCTTTACAATCTTGTCACTCTAATATTTAATCTTTGAATTAGAAGATCTAGAAAAAATAATTAGATGAAATGATACGTTATATAAATCGAGACCATCCAGTGTTTGTGCTGAAGTGTGAAAATGTCAGGCGATAGTTCCTTAAATACAAAAAAGCTTTACCATCTCTATTTATCAATAGCCAAAATTATTCGTTTCAAACCAACCAGAACCTAACCAACCACAAAGGCGTAATCTAAGAAACAATATGGACCAATTTAATTCTCTGACTAGAAAGATTAGCTTTTCCGTTTTCATTCTTGTTCTTGATATCAAAACAAACAACATCGTTTTATTCCCAGTCGATGTACGAATAAGTAGTTTTGGCTTCGTGTGTCACACAGCCCATAAAGCACTCAATTATTTCCCAATTGCCTGCTGAAAGATCCAGTTCCATTATTACAAATTGATCAAAACTAAATTGGAAGCACGTTTTAAATTGATACTTCGTTTCCTATCATTCTGCATTCTAATTTCTAAGTTATAAAATCTACACTTCTTCCGAAGTATCAACATTAGCAGAAATTGCACAAATAATCTGAACAACTAGACGCTTATCTGGATTGAAAATGGCATGGCTCAAAGACATTATCAATACAGTTGCTGTTTGATAAGGAGTCAGTCTAATTGAGCAAATAATGACAAACAAACCTTAACTCGAAAGACACATTCGTGCAATTTTGCCCCACAAAACAATCAAACGAGCTTGTCAAAAGCTTGCTTACTAAAAGCCTGTTCTGATTACATATAACTTCAGACTTTACCTGGTTTTGTCAAGGATGTACACGAACAAAGTGTGTGGCAAACACCCGGTCTCTGCGCAAGAATATTAGCATATTCGAAAACTTTTGGAAACGTGTTCTTGCAAATTTTTGCGGTGTCTTTCTTTTCCTTACTTTAGAACGGATTGCTGTAGGAGCTTGAAGCCAAAAACAGGAATTTAGAAAGCGTTAAGGTAAGAATGAATTAAATCGCTGGAAATTACCATTTAGCTTGCTAAGAGCAAAATGAGCCAGCCATACTGGAGAATAAACAGGCTAAGTGTGCTGCCTTCAAGACAAAATTGGGAAATACTGTACTAGAGGTTATGCTAAAGCTGAACTTAAGATCTTCAGAGAAGATACAGTTGAGATACAGTTTCTTTACACTTTAGAACTATCTGTGAGTACGAATGCATTCAGCCTATAATCTGCAACTGCATCCATTAGTAAACTGTATGTTGATTAAACGATTACCTGTTACTACAGCGCTTTGCATATCAAAGACCTACCTATGTAACTGCAGTACTTCTTTCAGTGTAAGTTCCTCTACAAAATACCTAAAGGAGAAAATCCAAAAACAAGTTTCTTGATCTCAGTGGTTTTTGAATATATTGAGCTTGCAACACAAGTCTTTTAAAATTGATCTTTTAGCAAGCACCATAGCGTAACATAAGTTTTGCAACGGAAAATGCAATGATTTTGTTACACCTAGGAAGAAGCTTTGTAATTATCCAATAACACAACGCACGCTTTTTCTGGCGTGTATGTTCACGTGATTTTCCTAATTCAGTTTTTTGTTTAGTATCTAGAGGTTCGGGGAATATATTGAATAAAATAAGGACATTGCCTATTTTCCGTTTTATAGAAGCGAACAGGTGATCGTTCTCGGAATCAACTTTTCTTGTCAGGAATGAAAATATGTTGTTACATTTTTGCAGAAGTGAATGCGGAACGTTGATTGCGAATTTGAAATAAGATACTTGAATGACAGGACACCGAAGCATCAGCATGCAAAGATATAAAAGCTGCAGTTTTTGGATGGACTGGGGAAAGCATAGATCACAGATCTAGGGTCGGAGTCGCAACAAATTTAAGTTGGGTACGCGTGGTTAAAGTGAACGGCAGTGAGTTGTTGGAATGCTCTGGATACGGACCTTTGAAAATTATTGTTCCGGTACTCACTTTCGCCAATAAGGAAAAACACGGAAAAACTTAACTATGCCGCTCGATAATTCAGAGGGAGTGGGATGGGTTTTGGCATAGGTGACAGTCTTCGTACTGCAGAAGTTGTTGAAGTGTGGAGGTAGTTTAGATTTAAGTTTGCTTGGTTGCTTATGTTGAGTAAGCATAGGTGTCACAGTGCACTTAAATCTGCAGCGAGGCATCTTTATTATAGAAGAATGCAAAATGAAGCGATTATTCGAGATTAAAGTCGATTGTTTGTTTAATCAGATGATAGTTTCAGGTTTTGGGAGTAGGTCAAACTGAGATAAGGTGGAATTTTTTTAAAATGGAAAACTACGAAAAGTACCAGATGTGAACGTTCATTTCTGAAATTCTATATTGTACAGGTCTTTATTCTCTAATTAAATAGAATTTGAATGCTTTAGATTGTTTTTTAATTTATGTTAGTTTTCTATAATTTAATATAAACAATTAAACATACAGCGTTTTTGTAAGTCCCTCTTTTGTTAAAAGGCTTTTCTCTAGTTGCAGAACATTTGAATTTAAAAATAATAAAATCGATATTCTGAAAACAAAACACAGTATAGTGCATACGTCTTAATCTAAAAAGATGGTCCATCTAACACATAAGTACAAATCCGGTTTGTTTTGCATTGTCTTCTGTAGAAAGTCTAGACAAATCCTTATGTACGCTGCGTTTCTTACAAAATTGATTAATGCAACGCTTATTTCCCACTCTGATCACTGGTTATAGCCACCTGACTTCTGTACATCATACATTATCTACACTAACTAAGAGTGTGTAGTTAAATTAAGTTGTTTGACATACTAATGCTGGGTTGTGTTAGCTAAAGGTGTGGCACCACCTCCGTAGTACTTAATTATACAATGGAAAACAAGTTGCAACATCGTGGCTAGTAATTTATCGTTTGAACTATTATACGATGCTATATAACAAAGTAACAATCAAGGGTGACTCTGGTTGTATTTTACAAGTAGGAAGTTCCGGTCGTGCAGAAAAAAGAAAGACAAAAACCACCACGTGTGCCGTTGTTAAATCATGTGGGTGGTCTGATATATGTAATACGTATGGAAGAAGGATGCTTAACTCTTTCCCTCGATTTCCTACTTGACTCTTTTGTTAACATCGACGGTGTATCTTTTCCTCTTCTTATTTTTGCACCAATCGATGACGCAAAGAATTAATGAAGAAGAACTCTAACGTTCAATCATTTCGATAAACTCCCGTCTTTGATAGAGATCGCATTTCCAGAAATTCGGGTGGTCATTTATTCTCAGAACTGCAAGAAAAGATAAGCGGCTCTCGCATTGCTATTTGGTATAAACCATCTGTCTGACGGATCGCGATCCGGGATGGGCGGAAACGGGCCCATAGCATCAGCTAAGGGGTTTTTGTTTGTTTTCGCGGCGTGGCGAGAAGTGATACTGATCGCATTCTGCTCGCCTGCATCCGCTACTAATGCACTTGCTTTGTGCGTTATTCGTAGAAAACTTAGAGAAAATAATTATATGTACATATATGCAAGTTTTAGTAAATTGCTAAATTTTTTAAGTTTATTATAATAATTAATTAATTCTTATTTTTATATTAATATTCTGTATATCACTAGTAAGCGTGTTCTTCTTTGATTAAAAATATTCCGCTTGTAGAACACGATTCTCAAAGCATCCTGTCTATCGTTAGTTAGTTAGTTGTGATCCAATATATGTTTGGTCGTTTTTTTTCTCACACTTAGAAAAACGCCTCGTCGTTCATCACGGTCAGATTAAAAACCCGGTACTTATATTTAATATCACGATTTGGGAAATGCTTATCTGCTCGAATAATCGGTTGTACCTGTTTATTTTAATGTTTACGGGTTCATAATTTGGTTGGACCAGTTCAGAGATCCTATCTTTTCATGTAGGTGGCGTGTTCTTGTTTCTCGAAAGTCTGTTTAGCGACTTAAATATTTGTGCTTTTAGTACCTCTCGAACAAATTGAAAATTGCCTTTCGGACTGCTATAAATTTTACAAACAGGAGGCTGCGCGTCTCTCCAATAAAGACTTGTAATTCTTTTAAATTTTTAATTATTAGGCAGATGTTTTTTGCGACATGTCGGTTTTTCTGTTTTGAAGTCAGAGGTGTAAAGGTATCAATGTTTTTATTAGCATAATCATTTAGGATTGTATGCTGATGTTTGAATCATAATAAAAAAACATAATTTATGGGATGAATCAGTATTAATTAATTTTGTTTTTTAATTTTCAGGTGAGAATAAATTAAAGGCAAGCTGCTTTGTACTATTGAGTAAGTAGTTTTAAGCTACATTATTTTAGAGAGGACACTATTACATTACAAAGGGGGAAACGGTATTGCCCTTAGACCATCTTTTATCAAGTTAAAGCACTCTGTGTTTGTATCGTACCCCTACATCTATAATATTATTTAGTATTTGAAGGGTGGTGTTAAATATTACTGATAAGGGATGGTCATTTTAGCCTAAGGAAGTCCCTAAATGGATGCATAGAGAAACCACTCTTATCGGTGGTCAGTTGAAAGAGACAGGCTCTGGTTAATTTGAGCGATTGTCCTAGGGATAGTAATTTATAAAGTATAATAGGGTGTAGGCGGTGATTATTTTGTTGCGAATAGAAATTATGTAGATAAAAATCCCATTTGAAATTTATGATAATCTGATCTTAAGCTTTCGCATTATTTTATTTAAAATTAGAAAGTCTTACAAATATCAACTATTTTTCGTTACACATATCTTCATAATAGTTATTGTTATTCGAAGCTGCAAGATTACAATTAAGGAAATTACTAGATTTCAGAACTAGGAGTCTGTCAGCAATCACATTAGTTCATTCGATTTATTTATTAAATTTATTTAAGAGCTAGAGAGACTCACGTTGTGTAATTATTCTAATTCTAGGGCAATTTTTTGTTGCGATTCAAGAAGATTAACTTTAATAAAAACAGATTTATTGCTTTTGTTTGTTTGTTTAGAAATGGAAAATCAATTCTGAAAAGTATTATATTAGCAGTCGTAGAAAAACTCATTTATATCATCAGCTACTCTGATTATTTATAATCACAGGTGACACTATCATTTGTAAACACAGCAATGTGCTCTCTCTCGCTTTTATATTTTTTAATTCGTTACTCTCATTTTAGCAAACATGCCAGCAAATCAGAATCATTACTGGAAAGTTTGTATCTATGAACTGTCGGATTTCCGATATGCATGCTAGGTTACGTTAGATTAAAGTCAAAATACACAGTAATTTATAAAATAGCACACATACTATTTTTAGACATGTATATTCCATATTTGGCAGGCACATTTTTAAAATCTAACTGAAACTAACGCAACGTAATTTTATAGTCTTGTGATAATTTAGATTCGAAATATTTTTTTAATAGATGACTTCAAGATAAGTATGTCATGAATAGTTTTTATTAGTCTGAAATTACCTCTTTTAACTAACATCGCATTGTAATATGCTCTAGAATCTTGATTACTACCCAGCTGTCTTCCATCGTGTATTGCAAAAAAAGGCAAGCAGCTAGATATTGGACACGTCATCAGCTATGTTTCTTTTGTTTGCTATTGCAAACTTCTCATCACTAAGTTCAAATTTCATCGTCGTCATCATCACCATCATCATCATTACAGTTGTTTTAGCCATGTGGATGATTAACACGTGGGGACTTTCAGGCTGATCAGTTTGCTACTACTTTTAGTGTTTTTCATGGGTATGGTGTGGATGCGAAACAACGGCGTTGGGGGAGAAGTACGTTTTATAGCTTACTTGCATAGTTTTCCTGTGTCCCGGACGGGTTTGATAAGCGGAACTCTAGGAGAGCACGTAGACTAAAACTCGACACCAATAGTTCGTCCTTTCCGCCAAGGAATGAAAGATGACCTGGTCTGCACTGCAGGAAACTGAAGATTTGAATATATCCAAAGTGTCTAGTACATTGAAAAGCTTTTGTTCCTTTAGAAAGATTTCTTTCCAGGAAGATTTTTAACCATTTTGTCTCAACTAACAACGTAGTTGTAAAATTTCCTTTCTTTTCTTCCATTTCAATTTTGGCTGTTCAGATTTCCCTTATGTACTAGGAAATTAGCTGTCTCATTATTATATATTGTTTTATGTCTAGGTCCTCCTATGTATCAAGTTTATTCTGTTCCATTTTACTAAACTGCAAAATTGTTTTTTTTTTTGGAATTCTAACGGTTCGTTATTGTGTTGGATCTGGAACACTATTTTCTTCCAGTCCTGTCTGTTTAGCACTTTTTTCTTCCAGTCTTTTACTTTAATACACTTTAGGTCTTCCCCCGCCTTGTCCCGCCATCTTTTTCTCAGTCTTCCTCTCCTCCTTGGACCTATTAACCTTCCGTGGAGAACCAGTTTGGGCATCCTCCAGCTTGGTATTCTCACGACATACCCTAACGATCTAATCCTTTGCGATTTGGAGAACCTTGTGATGATGGGTTCGTTATACAACGACATTAGCTCTTTATTATCTCTTCTTTCCCAACCTTCTCTGCTTTTCTTCCCACCAAAGATACCTTTCAGGATTTTCCTTTCCCATCCCTTTAGCATTTCCTTCTCCTTCCTATTTAAAACCCACGCCTAATTACCGTTATATAAACTCTTAGTTTAGACTTTATTTGGGACTTTAAGCTGCCTAACTTCTTATTTCCTTTCTCTATCCTTGCTTCCAGCTCATACTTTTCCTTTCCTTCATCATCAATCACCCCCAGGTATACAAACTTATCCACCCTTTCAAATTTGTATTCTTTACCATCAGCTAGGTTCACACTCATCTCGTTTTCTTTGATTGTTTCTATTGCTCCCATGACCATATACATATACTTCAAGTTTGTATCTAAACCGTATTTGTTCGCCTCTTCGTCAATCCTTCTCAACACTCTCTTTAGCTTTTTGTTATTTTAGCTAATATTGTCAGGTCATTTGCGTATGTTATACACTGGTGCTCATTCTTAAAGATTGTTTCATTTGTTTTGAGTCCGCTGTTCCTGACCACCATTTCCAGAACCAGGTTGAACAATGTTGTGGATATGGGTCACCCTGTCTTATTCCCTTTCTCACTGGAAATGTTTCCACGCAATTTTATATGTCAAGTTAACTAGGTCAGCTTTTTCGGCACTCCCAACTGCTCCATCGCTAGGTACATCTTTTCTCTGTCAACTCTTCATATGCTTGACTGAAATCTATAAACAGTACGAATAGCGTGACTTAATTTTCGTAGCACGTGGCCTGAATTTCTTTTAATCAGTTGTAAATCTGTTACACCTAAATCCAGCTTGGTATTCCTGCAAGACTCTTTCCGCATGTTCATTTAAATGATCTTGCCATTATCTTGTTTGTGGTGTCCAATAAAGCAATGCTCCTAAAATTGACACATTTTAATCTCCCTTTTTATGGAATGGGTGCATGCGCGCCTTGGCCCAATCTTCTGGCATTTTTTCGCCGAAAATTATTATTTTTTTAATTCTAACAGTTCATTAAGCTAATATCTACTTTATTCAAATTTTCTTATTATGATGATCTTTCTTAGACTCATAAAAGTTTTGCTAGATTTGTTAGGTCAAAGCGACACTTGTGAGTAATCTGGACATAGCAGGGTCTTGTTTTTTTATGAGAACTACCTGGTTGCTCACAGAACTAAATGTCTAAATCTGTTGTTATGGTTTTAGAGCAATGTACCTTGTACAATGTACCAATTAATGCAAAATAATGCTTCAATTTTGAAAACTCAAGATAAGCTGGTCTTGGTGCTGATCTTATTTGTTACTATTCAGAAATATGGGCTAAAACACTAATCAGACTATCAATCCCAGAGGAAATAAACAAAATTCTATTAGCTTACAGCAACATAAGCATATACAAAGACAATGTCGTTTTCTGCTTTAACAGAAAGTTTTTGGCAGAAAGATAAATCTCCAGTTAAAAATTGCTTGATGTGGATTTAACTCATCTCATGTGTTCATGGATCTTTAAAGATTTGTAGTAATGCTTTGTATTAATTTTCTTTTCTAATGTTCAACTGATATAAGTAGTAATTGAAGACTGACTGCATGACGCAACAATTACGAAAGTTTACAGAGATGTGGCAACTGAGATATTTTTGACAATGTAATAAAGTTCAAAAATTCTATAAAGTAACAAATCAAAAGTGAAACCGTGCTAGATTCATAGGCGGCCTTGGCCATCATATTTTTAAAAAATAAAAATCAGGAACATCTCGGTTTGACGCTGTTCAAACGGATATCAAATGACCTACATGTTTGTAGACATATTCTATCCCAGAATGGTCTCAATTACGTCGTGGTCTGAAATTTCAAATTTCACTAATCTCGCATGATGGTAGACTCCTTACTAAGGGTTACTTGGTACTATTAATTAAAATTCAAATACCCAAATTCCTTTTTTTTCCTCACTAGATTCAAGCTATAAGACACACAACCTGTGCTTAAGCTCAGTTAAGTTTTGGTCTATTCATGTTTGTCAAACCATTCAAGCTTTTCGAGCTAAAAACATTGTTATTGATATTAGCACTTCTTTTTTCTGAGAAGTCTACTACTATCAGACACAATGCGGCCCTTTATTTCCGTTTTAAATTCTAGCGCCTTTAGAATATTAACCAAAGAAGTAGTAGCTCGAATAAAAGAAAACTACACAGAGATATTGCTACAAAAGTTGGAGTTTAGACCTTATTTTCATGCGTCACAATCTCCAAACATAGTTCGGAGCATTTCGGGTGTTACTGTCAAGAGGATGCTAAACATCTAAGGATCTATGAAAAAGTTTGAGTAGGCAAAACGGATGAGATCTGATGCTAAGCAAAGCAAAACTCTTACTTTTTACCAATATTCATTGGTCAGAAAACAATTCAAAATACTTCAATTATTTCTGTTTTACTTTTTACATAATTGTTTCGTGCGCTTTACAAACACCTAAATTCTTTGACTTGTTTTATGTATCTGTAATAATTGGTCACATGCTTATATTTTTGTTTTGCTTTGCTATCATTAGTGTAGTTTGTATCTACTTTTATTTTTTTTTAACTCTTGGTCTCTATTCTATTCTTGATTGCTTTTTTATATGTGAAACCATGTTAATCCTCAACTCAATTGAAGATTATTTTGTATACCTTAGCGCCCTCGCGTAAATCTTTTGACATAGCTATGTTTTATTATTTTTGGACTGATGTTATTGTAGGTTGCCACTTTTCCACTTCTAGGATTTTTGTTGCCTTCTATTTTATTCTTGTGCATTTGTTGAATCTTCCTAATTCTTCTTCATGCAGATCCATCTTCCAAAATGCTTACTTGCACTTTTATTGGAAGATTGGGACAAATGGATGTTTAGTACATACAGTAGAACCTGTTATTACCTAATAACACGAAGACTAGATGTGTTTTGACTAAACAGTTATTTAAAACCTTGTTGCTACGTTTTATATATTTACGTAATTCTGTGTTAGATTTAAAGATTTCCAATGCTTAGAAACATCAGCTCAGCGTGTTTCAGTTTTTGAGTTTCTGTCAATTTATAGTTTTTTTTTTGCTTTTTCACCTTAACTAGACAGATTGTTTTTCATTTCGGTTTGTGTGTAAATATTTTTTTTCCAGTTTTGATATTAAGATGACTAGAATCATATTATTCTTCATTTCTTTTAAAGATTTGCTTATGGCTTTCTTAATTTGAAGCAAAAATCTAAAAAGATAATTAATTGATACTTTTCATAAGCTAATAAAATAATAGAAATCTATTCATTCAGTATTATTGTACTGAAGTGAGTGTACTTTATGAAAAATTCAGTTCGTTGTCTGCAATTACAGTAATAAAAATGAATTTTAGTTATGAAACCCCAAGAACGTATTTAATAACAAGGAAAACTAAAGCTGTAGATGTATGATAACATTTGTCAAAGGAAAATTACAGGAAGTCATGTACGTACCTAGTTACAATTTCTGAAGAATAAAGGTAATTTGTGAGGACAAGTACTACTAATTAAAAGGCTAGAATATGAATATATAGGAAACGACATGTTAACATTAGGATTAAAAATGTTTATTATGTATGTGTATTACGAACATATAAAATAGAAAAATTACAAGTTGTAGTTCAGATTAGGACATAATGCATAAATATTGCCGGTAACATCGACGACGCGACATCTATGATAATTCTATCTAATTTTTAAAAACTATTTAAAAAGAGATATTTATAATTAATTAAGAGATACGATTTCTGGACGCGATCAAGTTTTTTTTGTAGTTAATTTAATGATTTTGAATGAAAGCATCCGGTTTTCTTCAAAGAATAGAAAGTTAGAATTCTTGTTCAAAAATATTTTTAAATTTCAAAAACTTTTTCCCATATTTTACGATTAGATTCAACATTAAAACATACAAATACACAAAAAAATTCGAATGTAAGTTTGTCCTTCATATTCTGGAATTGATACGAAATAATCAGATTTCAACTAGTTCATGTTTTCCATTATTATTTTTTAAATCGAAATAAAGGAACAGAGATGGAATCAGAAGCACTGATTAATTAATCCAGATAACCCGATAGTAATCATAATGGTTTATTTTTGCCAGTTTCCGTAGCAACACTATCATGAAAATACAAGTCGTTATCTGAGTTCGCTACTAAAAATAGGACGCATTAAACAAGAAGCATAGACAATATTATGATAATGAAGTTTGAAATAAATGAGCAGATTCCAGATAAAATATTCTCTTGGAGCCTTTGTTATTTAACTTTATCTGATTGAACTGGCGTGCGGCTTATCTACTTTTGTGAATCTTATCGTGACTTGATCTATCTGCAGGATAAAAAATATTCACCCTTTTTAGTATTCTTTTTGTGTTGAATAAACAAAATAAATGTAGATAGACATTTTTTTATTGAAAACTGTTATTAAATAATAACAAAAATATCAAAGTTAATATAATTAAAATTAAACAAGGAAACATCTAAAAGATAAAATTTCTAACGACGAACGTCACTGGTTGATGGTAAGCAAGCAAAAGGTACAAGCGTGGTCAGAATCTGTCGCGCATTTTTGTTTTTGATGCTTTGGAGTGCTTATCAGTGACGTTAGGGGATGGCAGGAGCTACACCACGGTAATTAGGAGATAGTGATAAGACCCGACGTGGACTCCACAGTTTTTGTTATTTCTGTAAGTCAGATCTGACGTGAGACATTAATTATCCACTGGAGTTGATTTGGCTTCCGAGATAATATAATATTATTCAACACAATGTGCCTTACCTACATCACACTCTCGTCTATAGAAAAGGCGCGCAGGGGTCGCTTCCTCATCCCTTACATTACAGCCTTTTGTTACTTAGTCGTTTATTTTATGCTTAATTTGATTAGTCCTTTTCAAGCGCAATTGAATAATCGTTTTTGTTTGTATTAAATTTTATTATTCTTTCAGTTAAAAGAGATGATAATTTGGTTTTTATAACTTTATAGGATTAAATTTTAAAGAATATTTAATGTTTGGTATTTTATAGTAAATTAGTAATCAAATCATTATTTGAAATTTATCAGTGTAGATGATAAATTTTTCTTAATGATGGAAAAATAGCAGTTTATGTCATATTGTATATGATTTTTTAAACTATCATTAAGCATTATCTTATAATGTGAAACCAATTAAAATTGATGTGCCTGTGACGTACTCGTATTACATTATTATTACCTACGTTATTTTTGCTTGAATGTAAAAATATAAAAAAACAGAAAACTGGAAATATTTATAATTATTCAAATATTTTAAATACTAAGTAAGAAAGATAATATGTCGACTAAAAGTAATTATATTTGAAAAATAAAAAAATGAACGAGTAAGATAAGATCTAAAGCAATCTCAAAAGTGTTAATAAAAACGTTTAATAGATCAAGAATCAAATGAACTAATGAACAATCAACTAAATTTTCTTTTATATTATTTACCATTATTTAACAGTAACGACCGGCGATATTTTACGGCAGCAAGGCAGCATAGAAAAATATTTAATCAACAAATCTGTTTATGTATGTGAATCCAATCTATTCAAGTACGACACATATGATTGTATGATAGATAAGTTTTCTGAATGGAGTGTTGAAGCCTTCTTTGTTATTAATTTTCTGCAACATTCTTTATAGATTTGAAGTTGTCTTTAGTTTCTTCTTGGGTTTGACTGTTATTTTTATTTTGAATATGGAAATGAAAAAATGTTAGTAGCACAGAAGACGGTTTGACAAAATAGTTTACGTCCTGTTGTTCATTTCTTGTGATGGGAAAGGCTTTTTTCTGTAATGATTGTAGTAATCCAGTACAATATTGATATTATTACATTTGTCCTTTCAGAGATTCTTTGGTTAGCTCTCCTTCAGTGTGTGATAATTGGGTACATTATTGATAAACCTTTGCGATTTTTTGCTTTTTGATTTTTCACTTTATTTAGCAAACTCATCCATGGCCTCTTTTTCCTGCCACTTCTATTTACATGCAGTTCTTTTTTATCTTTTCAAATTGGTGCTTTGCAAAACCAGGAAAAGTTTGGTTGTGATTCCAAAATTTGTGAGCATTGACTAAACCGCTTGATAACAGTGTATCTTAGATTGACTACATGGTAGAATTGGAAAGAAATGAAAATGCGTTTCTCTGGACTTTCTAAGTATATCGAAGAGTTTAATATTTTTCATTAACTACTTTTTAGTAATCTGAATCATAGCTAAGGTATATTGATCTACCTTTTTATTGTTTCGTTTTGTGTTAGCAGGCAACACTAACATTAAATATCTGCGTAGCTATGGGAATCAAAAGGCGTGATCTTGGCATAACTATCTTCGTCTTGTTCTATTATTTTTGAGAAAAGACTAAGACTCATTCGTTTGCAAAACCAAAAATCGGTTTCCAAACAAATTTCTTTCTTTAGCAAAGCTAAGAAGTTTGATTGATTCCTTTAACTGGTAACACAGAATTCTAAAGTATTTGTGCTATTTTTAATGAGTTTTTATTAAACGCAGTGTCACCTTTCTGGAATACCAAGATCGACTAGACTAAAAAAAGCTTGATATGTTTGAAATCATGTAGAGTAAGAAAAGAAAATAAAAAGAATATTTAGAAGTATGTCTGAATAAATTATAAATATCATCCAAACCCCATTTTAATTCTAGGATATTACCCAAAATGATATTAATAACAATAGAAATAATAATTGGGTTTTCGGAGAGTAACCCAACCAATACATAAGTCATAAATACATAATACACTGGGTGTCTCAAGGAAGACAGACAGAAGATGTAGCCCTTTCCCAGAGTAAAACTTTGATTAAGACCAAAATTTTTTTGGATATTCTACCACCGATCTGGTTAATTTTCTGGGTATCTTGTAGAACACCAAAAAGTAAGAGACACGTTTTTTATCTGCGAAAAAGCAAAATGGGTAAATCATTCCTCAAGTAGTTGCAGGAAAATTGTCTTGAAATAGGGACTACAAGGTCATTTGCAAAGTCCTGTTTAAACAAGTTGTCCTTATTAAGTCTTTGGAGAAGCCTGTTGATCACCACGAGAGGAGAAAGAGAACTTTCCTTCAGGGCAACCTTGGCCTACGGACGCTCTGACAGTTGTCCCGTTGAGACTTACAGTTAATAGTACCTGACGAGATTGCAGGGAAAATATTTTGCTTTTCCAAAGGTACATGTAGAGTCGAACATTGTGTTGTGCATCCAAAAATGCCCCAATAGCTTTTCTTGGTATAACGCCTTGTCGATCCTGAATATAGACAATGGAGCTCTGTTGCAGTAGATATTCCAGTTTGATAATCATGCTAAAGAATGCAAAGGGAGAGATACAATGGGCGGCAATGCTGATCCGCTTTGGAAATAAATACCACTTTGACACTTTTCCAGGAAATAGAAATATAACCAAGGGCCAGCATGATTTGGAAGATGTGGTTCCGTAAGCAATAAGGTGCAATCTGTCCCCCCTGCATTCAGAAATTATAAAAGCATGAGAAACAATTAACATTAACATGTTGAAATTGTACTTCTTACAGTCACATCTCGATTTTATCTTTAGTAACAAACATGGCAAACGTTGAACAGTGCTGTTAACATGACAATTAGGACTGAAATTGATTTAATAAGACATTAATACCAAATACTGGTCCATAGACCTGTAGTCTATAATTTGTTTGGTCTAGGTACACTTTGAAAGCTCGATCAAACAGTAAGGCAAATTCAAGATTCGTAAAATCATAGTGGGTGTATACAAAATGTTTTTAAAATCGATACATAGTCAGTTAGATTGGAAACAAGTTGTCTAATTTGGAAGTCCTCACTTGAAATATGAAACACCAAAGCAGCAGCATACTGTAAGGTGAGTGAAAGGGTAACTGAAAAGAGGTCGAATCGCAACGAATTTACATGGTGATTCAATCGACGCAGTGCTGGATGAAATCATGAATGGTTGGAGTAAGCGGAAAGATGGAACTAAGAACAAATCTCATAATGTTTTGTTTTAGTTTTATTGGCCGTATGTAATTAGCAAGAAAATTTGTTTAACAGCAGTAAAAATCAAGGACAGTCGTTGGCCAATGTGGCTGGTTTGATGAAAGGCAAACTCGTTTGTTAACCACCGCAGGTGGCTTGATGGAGGGCAAAGCCCGAAGTTATCACCGAATTAGCTTTCTTTGAGCAATTTAGCTGAACTCAACCAATTTTGTATCTCTTCTGTATTTTGACATTCTAACGCATTTGGGGCTTAACTTTTAGAGGACCATACCGTCTGCGTTCAAAACTAGGACCGGCTAGAATTTATATTAATATAAGAGACCTTGAGTTTATATTAGTAATTGTGGTCACTACCTCTCTATAAGTAATTAGTGTTAATAGTATAAAGGATATTAATCAATCATTATTTATGTTTCCTGATTTTATTTTTTATATTCTTGTATTTTTCTTGGCGCAATACCAGATAGTTTCCTATTTATTAAGTACAGTTTGTACCTGTAATCCTAATCAATATTGAAAATTTTGATAGCAATTATATTATGGATGTAACGGATCCCTCTGAATATATTACGATTGATATGTAATTTAAATGGATAAACTCTTTAAATACTGATTAAGTTGCCTTATGTTTTGTTACATTAATTGTTATGTAGTATTTTTAGTAAAGAAAGTAAGAACAACCCATATTTTAAAAATCAAAAGAACTATTGAAATCAGAACATAATAACAGGATAAAAAGAAACTTGTAGATTAAAAAAACAATCATAAATAACTCTTAACGACATTTGGGGGAAATCAACAAGTGACTAAAGCTTATTACAGATCTTTAATAAAATTCCCAATAAGGAAAAAGAAAGATTTTCTCTTCAGATATGGTATAAAGTCATATTAAAATCAAAAATTAAAATTTTCTTCCTATTACATAAGATTATTTTATTGCCGTAAAATAATCGTTTTAGGCAGGTTTCTCCCATATATAAAAAAAAAGAAAAATATCTTTTAATTATCATGAAAAACATTAAAATAATGTAAAAACCAGAACTTCGCTTTTTTTTATTTCATTTTCTGTTGCTGAATAATATTTTTGTAACACCTTTTTAACTTTGAAGCGTTACATAAAAAAGAAATATGTGTCAGTTAGGGGTGTAAACAGGGTGGGTCCAGTGATAAGCGAGATAGGAATGTTATTCAGGGAGATTACGGGAACCTTGGGAACGACTGATATTACCGTTTGATAAGCACAAAAACACGGAATGACAGAAAATATGCCATATATAGACCAGCGCACCCCTAGCATTTCAGATTGCGAAGCGAAATAAGAATAATTATTAAAATGCATTATCACACCGGTAATATTTTCAAATTTTTATCTTTTTAGTGGCGTTTTCGTGCTGGTCAGGAATTTCATTATAAATAAGTTTTATATGTTTACATAACAACAAGGAAAACTTTCAATACAAACTGTTTTATAAACATAACTTAGAACATTATGTGATGGGAGTTATTACTTTGTTTATGAAAGATGATATATTTCCACATATCGTTATAGCTTGCCGGTAAAAAATTATATGATATTTTTCCAATGAGCTTTTTCACAATTTCGGCATATATAAAAGCAAGTTTAGTTATATTTAATTTTATAATTACTTTGTCGTACAGTGGCGATATGTATGACTTCATCAAAATTCGCTCCTCTTTTACAGGTCACGTTCTTATCAAAGCCGCTATAGTACTCTAATTGCAATCTTTAAAGGAAAAACAACGTTGGCAAAATGTTCAAAGCGTCACTAACAATGAATCTTTATATTGTGATATTTGTTATTACCACATTATCAAATGTTATCAAAACTAAAACTAGGATTATTGTAATAAAACTAGAAAATTCATTAATTAACCATTAATTTTGATTACATACAGCTTTGCGCAACAATTAGCCATTAATCATTTAACGATTACGCTGCATGAGAAACAAACAAAAAGTACATTTTTCTGCTTTTTTTAAGGCATGATACTCAAAAAGACGTTGTTTGTATATCAAGGCACTAAAGTTCACTTTCATCACATTTCTCAGTTTTGAGATGATTGTCTTGCTTCCCATTGTTTCTGCCATTGCATAGTAGAGGAAGTACTGTGTATAATTTGCAAAACCTGTTTAAGTTGAATGAAAATGTTTCTTGTAGTGATTTGTAACCCTTTTGAATCAAGAAATGGTGTATTCAGTTAACATACCTACAGTTCGAGAGATTTACTGAGCTATTCTGCAAATCGTAGCTGATGAAAAATATTGTAATAGATAAGAAAGAGATACCCCCCAAGGTAACCTCAAACTCGTCAAATGTACGTTCTCTATTTGTAAAATTCAGATATGTAGCAACGGCCAAGATCTATAACCAACATTATATTCATAAGCAGTTTTTAGGAAGTCATGTGGAAAGCAACAATGCTTGCGAAAATGGAAGGAATTAAATCACTGATTAACGCTAAGCTGCATCCAGTGAGCAATGATATAAAAATTCAAAGATAGCAAAAGTAATGGGTGATATTACAAAATTAAAAGAAGAAGATCATCCGATGAATTACAGTGTTAAAGAACAAGAAAACCACTGAAACAGAATTGAAGGAGAGAAGTTTGATACTGTATGGTATAAAGCATGAGGAGGAAGAGAAATCTGAATAATCGAAAGTAAAAATCTCAGAAATTATGAACTGATGAGATCTAGATATGACAAGAAGACTGGAAGCTTACAAAGAAAAGGCCAACAGACTAACCTTAATATCTTTCATAGCATACAGAAAAAAGCAAGAAATAAAAGAACAGTTAATAAATTGCAGAATACAGACTACTGATTACACTTCCAAACAAATGCAAGAAAGAACAAGATTGGTACATCATTTGAAGGCAGCAAGAAATAGGAAAGAAAGAAAAACAATCTTACAGTAACCGGTAAACGGTAAGCAGCAGAAGACTTAAGGATTTAAAAACTAATAAAAACGCTCTCATGAAACTACCAATGATACATCTGAGTACCAAGCAAGCACGCAGAATACTATAGAAAAAGCAAAGCCTTTAACATAAATGACACGAATCAAAATGAATATTTCAGAAAAGAAATGAGCATAAGCAGCAAAAAAATGACATCTAGAAAAAGAAAGTCTAAGAACAAAGTTAACGACATACATCCAATAGATATAAAAAGCGAAGTACTTCCCAGAAACGCAGCAAGTAGGGAAGTAACTAGTCACATTACTCCCTTATCTACCAGCAAGACATCACAAAGAAATAAGTATTTTTATTTAACCTATGCACAATTAACACAATTAGGGGGAAGATTCCAAGTAGAAGATATTACGCTCGGTTGTACAAAAATAATTCGATCATTGATCAAGTTTGATCGGTTGATTAGCCGATTTGATTGGGTAAAAGTCTGGATATTTCACTACTTCTGATTGGTTAAGCAATTGATCATCAAGTGGTTGATCAATCGATCAAGCATTTAACAAAGCTTTGTGCAACCTGGCAATAATAAGGAAGTGTAGAACGCTCAAGTGGAGATGAGCAGGGCATATAACGATATTACTAAAAAATAGATGGACGAGAATAATTAGACAATAGAATTCATGACGGGGAAGAAAAAGTAAGGATTGTCCACGCACTAAATAGGATGATGAGTTAAGAAAAATGATTGGAAGAAATTGGTGATTGGCATCAGAATATAAAAATGTAACGTGGAGGGGGAGGCCCTTACTCGAGGGCTAGGATAATGATGACGACTTAAGCTGTTGGATGATTAATAGTATTTTGGGAAAACTACTGATAGTTTGTATTCTGGAGTTTCTTGTAATGTAATAAAAGGTCACTACCGTCATAACCTTAACAGAGAAAAAAAGCTCCTACCTATTATAGTGGCTCGTTTTTGCTAATTGATGAAAATATCAAGATTTCACTGTTTAAGACTTGGAAAACATGCAACAATTTTTCAAATAAAATTACACGAAACTTAAACCTTCTAAGAACTCGATAAAATTGCAATTTTTTAAATTTTAATGATTGGTTTGGTTTTTCCGGCATAAATACTTGTGTTCAAATATAACGTTGCAAGTGATTAAAACACTTATCTACCAACTTTGGATTCAGCTAATGCATATCTTACTTTAATAAACGGTCCACGGTTGGTCTTTTGAAATTCGAAGAATTTCTGAGAAATAAATCTTGATCCTCTTCAATTATTCTTGATGGTTGTCTTGGGGACCAACACAGAAATATATAAACTAATTGTGATAAATGTGTTATGATGATTTAACAAGATTTGTACAACTGAATAAATAGTTAAAATGAAAAATCAAAATGTCACATCCACAGTAAACGTCTACTATTATCGATATAATCGGTTGCTATTGATTGATTGTAGATATTCCACATTTTCGAAAGCTGATTTTGTTGTTGAAACAAAAAGGCTAGATTTTATCTGTTTCCGCAATTTAATTAAAAGTGTTTACACCTTTGCTTAATTAATTTACCAAAAACCAAGATGAAAAAATATTAAGTTAATAATGTAGGTAATTCGTAATTGATAAGCCTAGTTATCAGCAATGCAAACTAGTAGTAACAAGTAAAACTGAACTGCTATACCTCATAATATTATTAGCTATAAGAAAGTAGGAAGATAACTGCGATTAGTAAAAAGATTGTATCTTTGCAAATGGATAATTTTTAGATTAGATTTATGAAACGTTTATAATTAATTGAGTTACTAATTTGGTTTATTTGTGAAATTTTACATTACATGAAAGATACTAAATCCATTCATTTTAAAAGCTTGCAAGTGTCTTAAGTGCTTATAGATAACGTGAAATAATTAAGAAAAAAGCAAACAACTAAAACAACAACTAGCAATGCTATCAAAATAAGAAAGATATAGAGTACAAAGCTTTTGATAGATGAAAATGCAGATTTTTGACGTAGGGCCGTTTGTACCAAGTGAGTTCAAATTGTTTCCACGCACTTGAACCTCGATTAAAATTTGAAGTTTGTTTGTACAACCGGCCTTAAGAGTTTGTCGAAAAACAAAAATTATAGAAAAAGAACAAAAATCTTATACAATATGACAATTTCAATTATAGACGCAAGTAAAACTAAAATTAATTGTAGTAGCTAACAATAATGCAATTTGATAATTGTTGGTTTGAAAAAGAAAAAGAGAGAGAGAGATCATTGAAACCAAAAAAAAGTTGCAGAAAAGAAAATTATTCTATAATACTACATAAGCTTAAAGATCAAAAAACAACGACGTGATCAAAGATAATCTTCACCCAGCTGCGTGCTCTCCAAAGTTCTAATGCTTTTGTAATAATTCTCTAAACAATGAGAACCATTATTCGAGATAACACAGCTACAACTTTATTATTTAAAAGAATTATATTTTACAATTGATTTTAAAATACATAATAATGGTTGTCGGCAAAGTAAGTCTAAAACGATATTTTGTAATTATACAACCTAATTAGCTAATTAAAAGGAGAAAAATGAGAAAATAACAGAGTTACAGTTAAAGTAGGGAAAGAACTAGCATTAATAAGGTGTAATCTCGTTTTAATACTAGCTACGTATATAAATTTAAAAATAATTTCATAATTAACACGCAAATGTAAATTTTATTAAGTTGGAATAGGTCAATACAATGCATAGGAGCTCGGCACTATAGAGATTTGAATCTTGAATTACTCATGAACCTGGTTAATCTTTTCAAATCTACTATCTGTAATCGGCTTTTTTTAAAAATTTAAATTTTACGTCAGTGTCTGCGTAATAATATACGTATTCGTTTGGATCTAAACAGATTTATTTGGAAGGATATTTATATTTAAAGTCACACGATATAATAGTACACATTTTATATTACTCATTATCTGATTGTAATCAACTAAACAGCTTAAAAAAGTTGAAGTGTTTTGATAATAAAATTTTCGAGGCAAGGTACGAAAATATTGTGAGATCGATCAGGGCAAAATTCAAGTTGTATTTTAGTGATGACATAAATAAAAAAATACACTTACGTGTTTTGACTATCACTCGTTTGGCTCGTGATTATCAGGCAGAGACAATTTTGAGGAATACACGCATTGTTTTTAATTTGATAAACAACGAAATCATAAAAGATGATTGCTGATAACTAGGTAGATTATGAGCAATCTGATGAGAAGACTGATATATCGAACGATTTCAATTAAAAATTTTAGCTCTTCTAGCATGATTTGATATTGAAGTAGTGTATTTACAAGAACAGGAAATGATGTAAAAATTATATCGTTAATATTTTTGACAATAAAGTTGTTTCCAAGTGATTATGCAAAACTGCAAAAAGAAAATCTATTTTTAGGCTTTCTCTTGTAAATAAGTCTCTGTAATAAAATTTGTTGGTTTACTTCTTTGATTCTTACAATAATGATTTACGAGAAACCAACTTTCCAGTACAATAATTCAACTAAACTTAAATTCATGACATAATATAATCAAATCCAGCATTATGCACAGATAGTTTCGACTACTCACCAAGAAAAATAGAAATCTCGAAACTTCTCAGAAAACTACTAAGATTGTTCTGCTTTGTTTATTTGGCCAAAAACGAAACCATAGATATTATTAGAAAGTGACCAAAACAATTCGATATCTATCCAAGAATTTATCTGAGCAAGGAATAGTACTAGAGGAAAGTTACTCAAGGATAAATTTGAAACTTTAATTAACCAAATGAAAAACTGTTTGTCTTGCTTTCAAAGATAGTCAATTGATATGTATATTAAAGTAGCCATATACCAAGGTTTACTTCATTTAAACAATGTAATTATGAATCTATACTACGACTATTTCAAATTACGTAAGAGATTGATATGTTCAGCAAAAGCTGAATATACTAAAATAAATTGCCAATAATTTGCTTTCCAAGATAGAAAATTACTTTCTAGTTTAAACAAACTCTTCTGGGTATAATTCTTTGAACATTTCAAGTGTACAACATTTTCTTTTGGTGTTAGATATAGATTTTCTTCTTGTGCCTCTCTTTTAAGTTGTTGAATGAAAGACCGCTTTTCCAGCTAAACAAGTAAGATTCTATATCTTCTCAATAATTAGTTTCTATGGATTGTCTTTAATTCCTTATTGTGAATTGTGAGCAGCTCGAGCTTTACTCTTCTCCATAATTGACCTCCTGCGATTTATCGACCACAACAGTTTTTTTTATTAATGTTATAACTGTCGATTTCTCTAGTCTATTTAGGTTTTTATAATTTGTCATCTATAATGTTATAGCTTGTATTTATTTAAAAAAAACAGTTTTGTACCAAAGTACCTGCAATGATTATTAGAATAGCACAAATTAAGTACTGTACAGTTGTAATATCAGAGTTATCTGGCATGACATGGTTACCATTAGAGGTATTTTCTTCTTGAAAATAAACCAGAAATTGAATTAAACTAAGATACTTTTTTTTTCTAACTTCTATTAATAATGATTACCAAATGTATGAGCCTACAACTACCATTAGTACTCATGCAGTAATATGTAAGTTGTGATTTCATAGATCCAAGACTATAGCTAAGTTTGCTGAAATTATTATAAGTTTTCTTATTGCAATTAATTCGAATTAACAGCCCAACCACCTCCTGCTATATTTTTTAAATGAACAACATAATATGGTTCACAGAGTCGTTTTGTTCCTTGATTGATTTTATTTGGGCTATTGCAGCGAACCCCAAATCTGCCAACGTTTAATTCATTTTTGTTTATGTATTAAGAGCATTAAAGTAAATAACCATATCGATATCATTCATACACAAAAATCAGAATTCGCGTGGGGATCAAACCCGCATTCTTGATTCAACGGACCATCGCTTCTCCAATTAAGCTAGCGAATCCTTCCCCAAAAATGATGATGAAACCTGATATTTCTATATGTATTGTTATTCTATCGTATATGCATGATATGGTTATTTACTTTAATGCTCTTGATACATTCAATATTCAGGGTAATAAAACTTGCAAACAATTGAAATTATTTTGTTTATTGTTCATATGCAACCAGATTATTTTCCGCCGATCGCACCGAAAGCATGCCGTAATAATTTCCTGTAATAAAATGTTTATTACATAATAATTGTAATTTTGAATTTGATTGAAATATATAAAATAAAATAGCATTTTCCCCGTTCTGTATATGGAAAAGGTAGGGAAAGTAGCCCTATTTTGAACGAAGGTAATAGTGTAGAGTAAATGGTAAATAACTAATACACTGTGGGCTCCATTGGTGTTGGCGGATCTTGAACGATTGACGCAACCTCTGCTGCAGGGACAGTTGCATCATTTTCCCGGTGCTGCGTATTACTGCATGGAGTACTTTGAAGCTACTGTCCCTATGCGTAATACTGCGTGGTGGGCATCGTTGGTATCATTAGCCGTATTTGTACGGGGCCCCTATAAGGTTACTTCCCCGTGCACAGTACTGCGTGATGAATACTGTTATTATCCCAAAGTAGGATGTCGTCGCTGTGGTGGGCACTTCCGAACTCTCACTGACCGCAGAGAACTACCGCCGCGCCGTCTCACGATCTGCCTTGTTGGTGGTGTACACGAGCTTGGACTGCAGTTGTCGTTCATGATACTTTTTACTGCCCGACAGAGTGTAAACGTTTTCTTTTTAAAATCATTTCCTTCTTCTTTCAATTTTTTTCTTTTAATAAGTAATGGGCTTCTGTATTCTCGTCCCTCCAGTTAATTACCTTGGCACATTTGACTTCTATGAGACTACCTGATGTCCAAGGAAATCTCAACAGTACAAACAAAGTAAAAGAAGTACCGACGACACTAGTGTTGCAACATATTGAGTCACTCTCAAAGCGAGTTATTGGAATCATTATTGGAAATTTAGAAAAGCTGATGAAGTACTGAATATGTCATTAGGATCTTATTTCATTGTGATAAAGGATGTCTGTCAAGTAACTGCCCGTTGGGAGAAAGGTCTCTTTGAACTTAATTTTGAAGGTTCAGTGATATATTTACAATTCATTTTAATAACGAATAATTCTCTTTTGGCTTCAAACAACTGGTAGATTTATTTTGATTTTTCTTACATCTGCAATTTTCATTTTGTACTTCACTCATTTGGAAATGAATCATACTTTTCCAGTATACTAAAGTGATCGAAGTTTCTACACTTCACAAGTTGTTCCTAACGTCATATTTAATTTTCTACAAAAATATTATAATTCTGAATTTAGAGAAGTAGCTTGAGAAACAATCCTCTAACACCTCCGGAAAGTTTGTAACTATAGACGATACAATATGTGAAGTGAATACATACAAAAGGTAGATACTTAGTTATGACTGAACTCTATTTGATTGAAATATTCTTAAGCATACGTGAATGCATTGCTTTCGTTTGTTCAGTATGTTTACCTCAGCAATAGAAACTGCACGGTATCTTTTTTTCGGGATTAGAATTTTTTAATATTTTCCAGAGATCATCCAAAGTTTTTGCCTTCCTATTTATTGGACAATCTTTGTTTTAAATAGTCAAATCCAAAAATAATCCATTGAACTTATATCGAGTACTTTTGCGAATATATCTTCATTTTTTATTTATTAAGAACCTTCTTTGCTTCTAAGGTTTCTAAAATAGACACTCGTTAATTGTGCTGTGTGGCTTGAAGTTCTGTTACTTTTGATTCTTCATCTGCATATAAATATATATATGATTTCAACATAGTAATCAGCATTTACTCTAACTTTTTCTAAAACCTTGAATACTCTACCACCAACAGCTTCGAATTTATTTGGCCAACTTTCACTTTCTCTACCTCTTCAATGTCATCTTTTGTGTGCATTTTTCGAACTCTTGGAAAAATAACCTTAAAATTACCATTTTTTGCAACCAGCGGCTTCTTTCTTTTTTATATTTAATATTCTAGCTACTGTACTTTGTGATGCATTAATATTTTATGCCCTCCATGACACATGTTCTTTGGAAAGGACTTTGACGTGCAAATCAACGTTACTTTTAGAAATTTTATCTATTTCTGACTGCTCAACGAATGCACGTCTCACACATAAAGCTTGAAATATACGCCTAGACATTAGTCAACGTCGACTTGATATAAACTCAATAATTACTGGCATATTTGCTTTTTTAAAATTGAGTCATAATTAAGTATCCATCTTTCGTAGACACTCACTGTGTGAAACTTAGATCAAAAGTTGTTGTATGAAAAGCTTGATGTAATAGATGAGTTTTATCCCAAACTCCAGATTGAAGGAACGCACACTTTGGCCCCCGGGCCAAATTGGCTTGTATAAAGGCAAATTTACTAGCAAAAACCATAATTCTTGAGCAGAAATCTAACCAAACAACTTAGTTTTGACATTTGAATTGTAAAATATGCAAATGTGTTTTGTTGTTATACAAACCAATGCGGCTCTGGGGACCAAGTTTGCTCAATAGACTTGATAATATTTCGAATTCTTTTCTAAGAATTTTCACATGGACTAATTATGGTATTTTAGTTCGATTAAAGTGAGTTTACTATTTAAATTATTACATGTTTTTGTGCAATCCTTACTGTAATGACAATTTAAAAAAAATTAATTTTAAGTGTTTTACTGCTTCTAAACGTACACACTAGGTGATGAATGACTTAAAGAATGAACAAAAAGTAACATTTAGTTGAAAGACATTAAAATGTCACAGGATGTTTGTAAGAAATATCCAAAACCCGCAGTAAAATAATTTTATTAGCAATTATTGTTCTTGATGATTTTATTTTTGCACTAATTTCTTAAATTGTTTTGAACAAAATCATCCTGTTGATAATTCCTAAATAATAAAACGTTTACAAATAAAAGTCGTTGCGCAAATCGCTAATAAAAATACTGTCATTTCTAGGACATAACGGAAAAACCACATTGATCATATTATTTCTACGTACTTCAACAGAATCTGTTTCTTATCTATCTAGGTAATTTTTAATCAATCATCAATATGACCACAAAAATTTCCAATATCAACTTCTTCAACCCCACACACCTTAAAAAGCAATCAAGGCAAAT
This sequence comes from Ignelater luminosus, assembly GCA_011009095.1. Lineage (NCBI taxonomy): Eukaryota > Metazoa > Arthropoda > Insecta > Coleoptera > Elateridae > Ignelater > Ignelater luminosus. The sequence continues at coordinate 80,193 of VTPC01090914.1, forward strand.
ACTTTACCAGGTAAAATAGGTCGCATATAGCAGATCTCATCTAACATTCCCTCTTATCGTCCCACCTATCGCCTTATCGCCAACTTGCAGGCTGATAAGGGTCTTAAAACACCTCTCCGCGGTTCATTTATGCTTAGCATTCGCTCTTTGAAAGTGTTTCACTTTTCTGCTGTTGTAGTAAAGAGGTGATGTTGTTTCAAATCGCTACTAATAGTGCAATTCGTTATGAATATTTCGAGTGTGTTGTTTTGGTGAATTATCTTATAAAAAGAATTTTTATTAAGTGGATATTAAGTTTAGTTGGACAAAATGCTCGACGCGGCTACTTACATTCATTATTCCCCATGTAAAATTATGCTTAATCGATACATTCGTGGTAATACGAAGAGGTTTCTGAAGATTCATGTTAAGGGTAAGTTACAAGTTGTTTAATAATGATCTTTTTAAATTCAATTATATGATCCTTGTTGCGTAGTATTTTAATAATTTAATTGTAGACTTAGGTGTATTTGTGTGTTTTTAACCATAATCTAATTCTAATCTTGTTTATTCTTCACGATATTTTCGTTTACCTTCTGATATAAAGAAGAAAAACGGAAAGGACCATCTTTCATTTTATTAATCTTATTTTCTCCAATTTATAAACGATTTCAATTAGTTATTTAATTGTCTTGCATTAATTTACTTAATTTGCCGAAGCACTGACAGGAAAACATAGCCATTGGCTAGTTCGTTTTTTTGAATATTCAATTACTGTAGTCCGAAATATCATTGAATATAAATTACCGAGAGTTTATATTAACGTGAGCCACAAAGATTTATGTGAGTCTCATGTAACGTATTTGCATCAGAATGTATAAATCAGTCGCTAAAGGAGCAAATGTAAGAACCGGCAGAGCGTGATTCACATTACCGAGTTGGCGCGATATAGGAAGGAACATCTCTCATAATCATTTTTGCTATGCCATTGTGATATGATATATTCCCCTAGCTATCAGATTGTGGCTTATCATTGTCTGCGGGGTTGTTATTACGTTACCTCCCACTTTTCTTTCGTGCGCCAGAAAAGTCGGGACGAAAAAGTGTTCAACTTCTCACATCTTATACCTACCGCTACTATGTAGTATATTGATGCGGGCACTAAACTTTTAAAGAACGCAACCCTCCTAGAATACGTTGGGATCTCAAAATTATAAAATAATAGAAATAAATTTTCCATGTTAACGAAAAACAAATTGGTTTTTATCAATACACCGGAAATTATTGGTTAGAAATCGTGAAGTTTGCGACCCGAGCGTACACCAGTAAACCCGGCGTTTTTCCATGCGCCCGGAGCTCGTAATGGAGGATCATTAGGGCTCAGGTAATCTACACCACTTTTTTTCTAAGCCAAAGATAAAAATAATAAATCATTGTGGTCTCCATCGCACGGGGTCTTCATGCAATTCTGATTACGCCGGTGCCAATAGATAACACCCCGTTCTACATTCAATACTGATGGGGTGGGTGGGTTCTCTTTTCCCATTGCCTCCTCATTTCGACACACATTTTTAACTTTTACCCACTTTTATAATGGTGAAAGTTTTATTTAACATTGTTTTAAGTAATTTGAATGCCACGGAAAGATTAACCCGTTTCTTAAGTTTTCTTTTTAAATTTGTAGCTTTTAGATTTGCTGTCGTTGATTCTTGCCGAGAAACAAATTCTTCAAATTACACTTTAAGTTTCTTTCATGAGATTTACAAGTATTCTAATACTTAGTATCAAACTACGACTTAGTAGTATTTGGATCAATTTAATGTTTGAAATGAGAAGGTTTATCTCGCTTGAACTTATTACTGACATTAATGTAAAATAGCAGAATTGGAGAATTTTGAATCAGGGCATGTGAATCAAGGTTTAATGTTTACTACTATTACAAGAAAAATTATCTAATTGTTTGCAAGGATAATTTTGAATAGTTTGGGCAATTGAGTTTGGCTTTCTTGTAATTCTGTAAAATAGTTAAGAGAAATCTGGCAATCCTTCTTGAAGCGCTGATCAATTTTAAATTAGAAAATTCATGTACATACAGTCAAAAAGAATTAGTTAAACATACTTAGAGAACAGCAAATCTTCTTGAAAAACAGTGCTAGAAAAAGGTTACAACCTGTTGGTAACCATATTGCTGAACAGAAGATTCCTCAGTCGGAAATACTTTAAAATCGACTATTCTCTGAACAAGTTTGCAAACGTCCTTCAAAGGATAGAAACGATTTAGAGCAGCTTCACAAGCTGAGATGCAAAAATTGAAAAATTCCTAAAGAGAAGAAAGTCAACTAACAGCAATGCGTTGTTTAATTAAAAACAATGAATTATAGAAAGGTGCGTGTTACTACTTAACAAAACAACAGCAATAATTTGTAAATGAGTACTACTATACAAGAGGCTCGTAGAGCTGATAAGAAGAATAGGTAATAGATAGCAGAATATTGTTTTCAGATAGACACACTTTTTAGCGATCTCTATATTTGGAAGAAGGACAGTCAAATTCATCCCGATGCCATACAACTAACGATAAGATAATGATGAAAATCACGCGCCTGAGTATCTTAAGTTTTCTAGACAGTTATTATCTTTAGGTCCAAAACTTTTTCACATCCAAACGAAAATATTTCTAGAGAAATACTTACGATCACTTTTCACAAACTAATGGTCATCATGTGTCTTATATATTGAATGGAAGAGTTGTTTGTCGTATCAGAATATTTTGATTATTTTATATTTTTGATAAACAAGCTTTATTGGAATTTCCCAAATAAAAGCAACTACCAAAAGACTATACCTTGCATAAGTTTTCTGTTATGTTTCTGCCTGACTGTATGAAAGAATACTTTTTAAAAAGTTCTACAGTAACTACCCCTGTCTGTGTGCAAGTACGCCAAAATGCAGTTTATGGTACTAAAGTTTTTCCTAACTCCAGATACTTAAAATTCAGGATTTTTTTAACAAAAGTTTTATTTCTATAAGATCAAGATCTCTCAAATAATTGGTTTGTTGTGGTTTTATGGTTTCCGTTTTTGATGAATTCCCGAAAGGAATGATTCTTACAAAATGGCGTATTTGAATTGATAGATATTTAATTTGTTCATAAATTCCTAATTAGATCATCTCTGTTAAAATCTTAGACGTAAGCATTTTTTGTGAAATCCAGTTTATGTATACATAACATTGAAAGTAGTGCAAACGTGTGGAATATAAAAGAAATGAAAAATTATCTCTGATTGTAAATGTTAGTCACAATCATAAGTTCTAGATTTATCATGCATGAGATCATTATTGTTAACGACTAGTGCTAATTACTATGAAAATGTGCATTACATATATTCAGCAACGAACTAAATTATTATCTGTGTATTACTATATTATGTGTAATACACAATGTGTAACGAATGTTGAAGTGTTGAATGAATTGACTTTTTGAAACAAACACGTTTTATTAACTTATTTGTTTTATGTATAGTAATCGATGCTAAATCATTTACTAAAGTGATGTTTTCAAATTTGTCTAATTAAAAAATAAAGTATCTGATAAATGTAAAGATCGCTCGATTGTGGATATCCGGAGATTAGTCATCTTGGGATTTGATTATTCATTCGGTAAAGAGCGGATTCTGCTTTGTCATAATACATGCAGTATTGAGAAATAGAGAAGATTTAAAGGAAAAATTGCGTTTTCTTTTCCTGTCGTTTATTTGTTTGTGTTTTCCTCTGTTATTAACTAATGACAAAAGCTGTTAGTGACATCCCGTCTGATTTTGTTTTATTTGTTCAATTATTAGACAGTTAACATGTAGTCAGGTATTTTCGAAAAAGTAGACATTTAGAAAAAGGTATGTTTTTCACACAAATTGGGGTAAAGCTTTCAAAAATGACAACCTTATAGATCTATATGATTTCAAGTCTATGGACGATACCACTGATAAATATTAAACTTCTCTGATGTTATTTGTTTTTGTTTTCACTTTAGCAAATATCAAAGGCACTTTTATTTGTTTGGATCGTTGTTAATAGGACCTACCTATCTTATTTTAGATCTGCCCTCAAATAGGAGTATGCAAACCATATCGACATTCTTGATAGGTACTTTGCTTTTCCAACAGCGGAGACTATATAATAATTGGCAATACATAGATAATTTTCAACGTATTTTTTGGTAAGATCTCATGCATGCTCATACATTTGCAGTCCCTTGTAGCAGCAGCATCTTTATTTCTAACAACTTCTTCGGATGCTTTCTTCTTCATTGAACTTCTTTATTCTCTATACTTTAGTTTCTTCCTATCTTATTAAATTGTTAAGATGAACAGATTCTTGTTGTCGTTGATATTGGTTGTGAAAGATCGATATGGACCAAGCAAAATATTTTTTCTATTCTGTATTTCAGTGTACAATTTATGACATTTCGATCTCTTTCTTGAACTAGAATCTAGACACTGAATTCTACCAAAAATCTAAAATTGACTTTTTGATATTTTATCAACCTTTATTTTTCTCTTGGTTCATGCTATTAATAGCTATTTTACTAAGTCTTCTTTGTTTTTCTCTGAGAAACATTATTTCTTCCTCCCTTCTTTTATATTTTATTGCTTTATTTAAATATCAACTCTCTGTTGCAATCATCTTTTAAATTATATCTGGAAGTTAAGAGTTGTCAAAATCTACTAATCTGTTAGTTTTCCTTTTAATTTTTAGTTCAAAATCCAAAAATTATGCTAAAGGCACACTTGGCTTGATTGCACCAGCCAGACTGTTATTTCGGCCATAGAATTTTCCCAAGTGAATTTGCGTTTTAATTCTTGCGCTTTATTTAGTTATAAACATCCACCTGAAATAAAAATAATTGATTTTTCATAACTAAATTCTTGGAATTTAAAACAACTAATATTACATCTAGTACAACCTTTGAAATGGGATGATTTAGAATTTTCTGTGTAATCCTATCGTATCATGATGATAATTTTTTGCATGCTGTCGGATGTTTGAAGTTTAGATCGAAAATCAAAGGGCAAAATTTCGCCATGTTAATTATTTTTGTTTTTAATGACGCTTTTCAGACGTTTGTGAGGTTCTGCAGATAAAATCATCTGTACCAAAAACCAGTTTCATATATTCAGAAGTTTATCATAGTTTATTAACCGTTTTTTACAAATATATTAACTAAAACGTCCGATTTCTAATTTTAAATTGATGATAGATAGAGCGGAATTCAAAGTAGGCACTATGCCATTGGAAAATAACAAATCACCCGTTACTATAAGATAAACGATTATCTCACCTGATAAATCTCAATTTTTAAAAAAGAACAATAATAAAAGAGCAACGGACGATGATATAACGGAATTTTAATTGTTTATTTGATTTTATGTGATTAAAATGAAGTATTTTTAACTTTTGTTCAAGGACGATATTTTCTACAATTTACTTGGAAATTCAGATACTACATAGATTTCTCAAATAATAAATTCCTGAGTTAAGTGCGATTTCCTTTTTCTTTTTTGCGTTATGAATCTCATACTTCACCCGTTAGGTTAATTGAACGTGCTACTGCATAACATTACACAACAAAAAGCTGTAAAGAGAAGAGAGGAGGCGGTTGCGTGATATTTTACAGCAATTAGTCTGGCCAGAGTTCCATCAACTTCAGATAGCGGGGCTGCTGCTTCACTCTATATCTCCCACTAAAGCATCAAGCAGATAGATAGCAGCCGCGGCTAATGCGATCCGGAGATAACGAAATACTGAACTCATGGAACTTTTATAAATCTGACAGGCGATAAGTCAATGTATTTACATGAGCGAAGTCACTTCCCTATATCTTTTTCTCTTTTACCAAGCGATACCAAGTTCTGATATCAAGTGACAAGTTATGGGTGTGCTTTTATTCTGAATACGAATTTTCCGACGCCCCCACGGTTCGATATTCAACGGATAAACTTTTAAAATACGCCAGATTATGATGTGGTGTTTGTAAGGAATGTGAGACTTAACGAAAATAAATTTAAAACCAAATCTGCGTCCTGGAAATTTAGTAGTAAAGCTTAAAAGATGTAGTAATAAGATTAAATTAAACAATTTAAAT